>CM068367.1:647810276-648415430 GCA_034769895.1 Magicicada septendecula | reverse complement strand
AATTGACATTTAATTCATAAATCATTTTATATTAATTCGTTTAATTACATAAATCTTTGAAATTATTCTCACATTATTCCTGTCATGGTTATTATACTTTCGAATGAATGTTTTTTATTAATTTCATAATGAGGTCATAATGTCTCCTCATACCACTTCAAAGTTTTATTATCTCATAACTCCAAATAATTTTTTGTACTTTATTATATTCAATCACTCAAATCGTATTAACTCAAATCGTATCTTCTAAAATCATATCTCATTTTTCTTTTAATTTCCTTTGGCATCATTTTATGGAAAGGTTTTTACTCTCTATATTGAAATTAGACATGATCATACTGTCCAGAATTATTTGTTTTAATTCTAAAGTCTGGTTCCTTTATTCATCCCATTATGATCCTTTATTAACATGGTAATTATATTTTATGCTTACCATCAATATGGTATTAAATCTCTTCTGGTTATCTCACCAAAGTGTTTCATTAATAATTGGTTGGTAAGTTGTATTTACTCTTGGTTTGGAAACTTGATTTATACACAATTCAAAATTCACTCTTCTTATATTATAGCCATAAAGTTTTTCTTCACATAATTTGTATGTAAGGTGTGCTTACTTTTCTTTTTAGAACTTATATTATTTCAATCTAAATTCTGTTTTATATTCTAGCCATCAAGTTTTCTTCAAATAATTTTTATGTAAGGTGGGCTTACATGTGTTTTGGCTGGTTTTATTTTTCTAAATTCCCTTGGTATTATTGTCAAAATGTTTCTCTTCAAATAAATAGTTAGTAAGCTGGGCTTACTTGTTTTTGAATTTAGATGGTTTATTTTTCTAAATTCTCTTCTTCTTTATTCTTATATTATTGCCATAAAATTTTCTTCAAAAATAACTGGTATGTAAGGTGGGCTTACATGTGTTTTAGAATTTTGATTTTTTTATTCCCAAATTCTTGTTTTCTATTCTCTTCCAAAATGTTTATTTCAAATTCCGGTTTAGTAAGATGGTCTTACATTGTTTTAAAATTTGGATGATTTTTTTTTAATTTCTTCTTATATTATTGCCATAAAGTTTTTTCATAAATAACTGGTATGTAAGGTGGGCTTACATGTGGTTTAGAATTTTTGATTATTTTAAATTCTAATTTCTTCTTATATTATTGCCACATAGATTTTTTCATAAATAACTGGTATGTAAGGTGGTCTTACAATTGCTTTGGAATTTGTATTATTTTAAATTCTAATTATATATATCTTCTAAATGGTTTCATTAATAATCTTGTAGTAAGATGTACTTACTTTGTCTTTGGAATTTTGATGGTTTTAAATTCTAATTTCTTCTTATCTTATTGTCATAAAATTTTCTTCAAATAATTTTTATGTAAGGAGAACTTACTTTTGTTTTAGAATTTAGGGGTTTTATTATAATTCCTTCTTATATTCTTGCCATAAAGTTTTCTTCAATAATTTTTTATGTAAGGTGAGCTTACTTTTGTTTTAGAATTTTGATGGTATAATTCTAATTTCTTCTTATATTATTGCCACATAGATTTTTCATAAATAACTGGTATGTGAGGTGTGCTTACATGTGTTTTAGAATTTTGATTATTTTATTCATAAAATTTCTTCATGGATGCCTGGTTAAAGACACCCTTGACTTTATTTGAATTCATTTCCTTGATTTCGTATGTGTTGTTGTTATTGTCCCTTGAGACAATATAGGGACCAGTGTACAGAAGCAATAATTTTTTTGTTATCCCCTCTAAGGAACTGGGTAATTCCCTATTCTTCAACAACACCTTCTCTCCCATGGTAGTATAATGAATAACCTTACCCATGCTTTTATTGTATTTATTCCGCCGTTTCTACTGATCTTCGGCCACCTTATTGTGAAATTGAATTCTATCAAATATATATTTATGCTCTCTGGGGAACTCCAAGATATCTTCGATCTCTCTAGGGGGTTGTCTCTCGTACATTGCGGAGTATGGGGTTATTCCTATGGCTGGATGGTATGCCAGGTTGAGGAATTCTTCAGTGGCCTCCAAGTATTCTTGCCACCTTCTCTGCTGATCATGGCAGTACGTTCTTAATAGGCGCCCCACCTCTCGCAAGACTCTTTCGGCCGGGTTACTGCTCGGGTGGTATACTGATGTCTTGTATGTATGAACCCCCATTGACAGCAGTGTATCCCGCCATTTCCTCCCCTTGAATTGTGTTCCGTGGTCGGTTATGATCGATACCGGTTTTCCGACGGTTGGGAAGTACTGGTTGATCAGGATTTCAAGAACTTTTTTCGTAGTCGCCCGATTCGCTGGGTATAGCTTCACGAACTTGGTATAATGGTCCATTATGATGACGAGATATTTGTATCGGTGGCGGCCTCCACTGCGGGGAAATGGCCCACAGATATCCAGGAATACCTTCTCAAGTTTCGACTGCGAGGTTATTGGAATCATCTGCCCCTCTCTTTTCTCGTTGTTAGTTTTTACGAGTTGGCAAATGCGACAGTTTCTAATGTACCTCCGTACCTTCCGATTTATGTCTTTGATATGGCAGCTCTCTTCCAGGGCCTTTACCACCTTTAAGGTGCCCATATGCCCATATCGAACATGATAATTGAACACTATCTCCTTCTCGATATGGGTCGGAATTATTACCTTCCATTCCTCCTTATATAATGATGGTTTGGAAAACAGGATTCCATTATGTATGGTATAATATTGGGAGATTGTCTCATCCCCTGCTTCCAGTCTTGAGATAATAGAGATTAACTTCGGGTCAGCTTGTTGGTGTGCCACGTTGGGCGCCACTTTGTAAGAGGACCGCTGTATGCCGGTCGTTACAAAAGATAAAAAGTTGATGGAAAATTTTATAAAAAATAAAATTTTCAAATAGTAAAAAATTTTGTTTATGTTTATTAATGTATGTAAATAAGAAATAAAGTTGTTTTAGTGGTTTTGTAAAAATTTTGTTGATCAGGCAGGTATTTATTGACTATCGAGCACTTCTGGAAGATTTGAACCAAGTCTGGAGTTAAATAGATTAAGTACAGTCAGCAATCGATTAGTGATTTTTCTTGCTGGTCCAAAATCTCACTTAAATAAAATATTTTCTTCTTCTTGAAGTCCCTCAGCCTTGATAAATAATCTTAAATTAGCCTGTGAAATAATAACAGATAAAAATAATGGAAATATAAAGATTTATTGAACAATTTAAATAATAATCGATTTTTTATCGATGGAGAACAATTATCGACTCCGTCTCAGGGAACTATCGATTGTGCATACAGAACAAAATTTATGATATGTATTATATAAAAGACAGGTTCTTTGAGCGATTAAAATTAATAGTCAGAGAAGGGTGACGAGAAAGTATAACATTAACAATTAAAAATAAATACAATAATTATTATTCAACAGAATTTAAATAATTCCAATATGTAATATTTATGAAAGTTGTCAAACCATATGCAGGCTATGACGTCACTGCTGGATGATGAAGGCAGGCTCCGTTGAATTAAAAGATGGCCGCTACTATTTCTGGCGTAGTTACTGCGAAATCGACATGTCCGAAAATCACGACAAAATTACCTTCAGGAATGTTTGAAATCTTCCCGCACTGGTGTAATATGTCTGTTAAGTTATTTGGTGTGTTCTGAAGAAGTGTTCCGTGTAAACTTGGGTTAATTAGTTTATTTTGTATGTGTTCACTCCTGTGGGTTAAGTTTCTGTAAATGTGGTTATGCGTTGTAGAGTGAATTGTGTCAAATTTACTGTTTTATATTACTCGTATCATGAAGTTAGGTGTTATTTCTCACTATTGCCGTTAAAGGTTAGGTAAATTTAGCTATGAAAGTGTTCAATTCATCTACCTCTCGTTGCACTGACTTTAATTGTAATTTGACGTACCATTTTCTACTCGATTTAAAGAACGTTTTGTCACACAACTATTCAGCTTGATATTCAACAAAAGACTAATTAACTTGGTCAAAATTTGGCCCAGTTAATCTTTGAAAAAGTATTGTTAACATATTTCGATTAGCCATACACATGATAAAATATTACTTTATATATGGAATTTATTTATTTTATTCATCACTTTCATGAATTATGAACCTTATCATTGGTTTAATCATCTCATTCCCTTCAAATTGATATATTATAGTCCATATCTGTAGACATTTTGTGGAAATTAACAAATTTCTTTCACTTTTTGGAAATATAGGCTCAGAATTGGATTTCCATCTTTATACGAATTTCCTCCATTTTAAATATCATGAATACTATTATAATAAATTTTAATTAGTCATATTCCTCTTCCTTTCCTTAAATACATATAAATTAAACCTTTGAACTGGTTTTTTGTGTTAATCTGTAAATTTGACATTGCTCTTTAAAATTAATTAATTTATATATTTTGAAAATTTACAATATGTTAAGGTATATTTCCTTATTATCATTTTAACTCATAGGATCATTCCCAGTAGTGGTTAACTGATTTACTTTATCTAAATCTGGCTAGTTTACAGGATTTATAAGTGAATTATTCTGGTTTATATCGTTTCTGTGAATTCACCAAATGGCCTAGATTTTAGAATTTTATATTTCTGTTTTTCTCAAATAAATTTAATCCTACTTCCTCCTCTGACTTTACATAGTTACTATTACATGAAAATAAAATGGTTTATAATTTATTGTGAGGTGCAGTATTTAATTAACACTACTGTTATTAAAATAAATAATTATGAACATTATTTAGCAATCTGCACAATTGAACATATTGCTGATATGGTTTGAACATATACTTTTAACTATTTTTGAGTTAACATAGCATACCTATTGAAACATTATTAATGGTATGTAGGCTATTATTTAGCAATCATTATTCATTTTAAAACACATAATATAAATCTTATTTTCTAATAACTCTTACAAATACATTTTACTAACACATTGATTTTATGGCTGTGAATAAACAGTCTATTTAAACATTTTAATCTTACGAATACTAAATTAATGCCAGTCCTTTCTGGTCTAAACCATTATTATTTATGATACCCTCATCAGTAAACATGACCTCCCATACTCTAGTTATTAGCATTTTTTACAAATGTCTTGTAAACAAAGAGTTACATTAAAATAATAAAATACTGGAAATCTTCCATTTTATTACTTTATTATGCTGTTTATTATTGGATATTAAAGTTGTTATATAGCATACTGATAAGTCATAGTATCACTAACTTTAAGTTTATTGCATTTCCAAAAAACACTTACACAAATTCACTTTCACTGTTGGTTCTGATATTTTGAGTCTTATTATCTCAGACCAGACCTTTAGTAATCATGGACTGTTAAGACTTGTTTATTTTCTTATCACACAATAGCTTTAGTCGGTTCACTTCTTATAATACTATACAGCACTTTAGTTTTCTAAATAATTACATCTTTATAGGATTTTGGGTATGTTATACTTTCTTTTGAATCGTTTTTGTGGGTTTGGGGTTGATGGTAGTTAATAACAATAATAGGTTTTACAACGGTGTTTCTTTCATACTATTTCTTCCTCTACTCCTGTCTTCTTTCTTGTCCTTCTTCTTATCTTCTTTCTTGTCTTCATTCTTGTCCTTCTTCTGGTCTTCCTTCATGTCCTTCTTCTAGTCTTCATTCTTCTGGTCTTCTTGTCTTCCTTCTTTATTCTTGGGTAAACCAAGGTACTTGGTGTATCTCGACTGATGTTTAGTTTGGAGCATCTAATTTATTCACTGATACGGACCTTGTTCTTCTCTACAGGTTTCAGGGTATTGTTTTCTTCCTGATCACAAACTTTATTCTTCCCTCTTCTTGTTTTTGGGGTATTTTGGTATTCACCACTCTTAAATTGAGTCTCTTTCTTCTTGATCTGTTGTTATTTATTATGTTTACTGCTCCTAGCTTCCTGGGTAAATTACTGATATTATAATATGAGTTGCTTTCCATACTTTCTTTGATATTTAAACAGTGGTTTCTATATAATGTAATGGGGATTTTTATTTTATCGTGGCTCATTCTTTTGATTTCCTTAAATCTCATTCAATATTATTTTAACATATTTGATGTAATTAAACTTTATGATTTTATATGACTTAATAAGTAGTGGATTTTCTGTCACGCTACAGAATGCCCTTCTCCAGAAGTAATTTTTTCAGACTATACTTGTTTTGTTTGAAACAATTGCTTATGATAATTATTGTAGGTTTGTTATTATTCTGGACTTCCTTCCATTTTAAAAATTTTCTTATTTATTTAAGTTTATATCATTCTCACTTGATCTCCCTTGATAGTAATAGTCATCTGAGTTTATATTTATTATTTCATTTTCATATTTCTTCTTAGTATTTTCTCCTTGGGATATTTCCTCCCTATCGTTCCCTACTTTGTGAGCTGGTTCAGTTCAGAGAGGCACTGTACGCTACTTTCCTCTGCTGTCCAATACTTCACACACATTTGAGTACAGAGGCAAATCATCTCTGCTCAAAAAACATCTTAATACTGCTGGAATCATCTACAGACAGATTAAAAAATTATTCAGAATAGTACACATTTGTTACTATTTAAAAAAAATATCTTTGGGATACTTCACTTATTACTTATTATATTTCTCAGAGATTTTAATATTCCTATCTCAGTTGTTCTTCTGACTCGTTAAGTGGATGTTTCTTTCATTTGATATTATGGTAGGAAGCTCTTCTATTATTACATTTTTCAACTTTTCTTATCATATAAATCTTTTGGTTATAAATTCTTTATTACCTTCTGGTTTTTTTATTATAATCTGCATTGTTTATAGTAGCATATCTTTATGACATTTTTAGACTGTTTCTTTGTTCTTAAATTTCCACTTGTTCTATTTTCTAGAACTTTTATAACTGTCATTATCATAATTGACATTTAATTCATAAATCATTTTATATTAATTCGTTTAATTACATAAATCTTTGAAATTATTCTCACATTATTCCTGTCATGGTTATTATACTTTCGAATGAATGTTTTTTATTAATTTCATAATGAGGTCATAATGTCTCCTCATACCACTTCAAAGTTTTATTATCTCATAACTCCAAATAATTTTTTGTACTTTATTATATTCAATCACTCAAATCGTATTAACTCAAATTGTATCTTCTCAAATCGTATCTCATTTTTCTTTTAATTTCCTTTGGCATCATTTTATGGAAAGGTTTTTACTCTCTATATTGAAATTAGACATGATCATACTGTCCAGAATTATTTGTTTTAATTCTAAAGTCTGGTTCCTTTATTCATCCCATTATGATCCTTTATTAACATGGTAATTATATTTTATGCTTACCATCAATATGGTATTAAATCTCTTCTGGTTATCTCACCAAAGTGTTTCATTAATAATTGGTTGGTAAGTTGTATTTACTCTTGGTTTGGAAACTTGATTTATACACAATTCAAAATTCACTCTTCTTATATTATAGCCATAAAGTTTTTCTTCACATAATTTGTATGTAAGGTGTGCTTACTTTTCTTTTTAGAACTTATATTATTTCAATCTAAATTCTGTTTTATATTCTAGCCATCAAGTTTTCTTCAAATAATTTTTATGTAAGGTGGGCTTACATGTGTTTTGGCTGGTTTTATTTTTCTAAATTCCCTTGGTATTATTGTCAAAATGTTTCTCTTCAAATAAATAGTTAGTAAGCTGGGCTTACTTGTTTTTGAATTTAGATGGTTTATTTTTCTAAATTCTCTTCTTCTTTATTCTTATATTATTGCCATAAAATTTTCTTCAAAAATAACTGGTATGTAAGGTGGGCTTACACGTGTTTTAGAATTTTGATTTTTTTATTCCCAAATTCTTGTTTTCTATTCTCTTCCAAAATGTTTATTTCAAATTCCGGTTTAGTAAGATGGTCTTACATTGTTTTAAAATTTGGATGATTTTATTTTAATTTCTTCTTATATTATTGCCATAAAGTTTTTTCATAAATAACTGGTATGTAAGGTGGGCTTACATGTGTTTTAGAATTTTGATTATTTTAAATTCTAATTTCTTCTTATATTATTGCCACATAGATTTTTTCATAAATAACTGGTATGTAAGGTGGTCTTACAATTGCTTTGGAATTTGTATTATTTTAAATTCTAATTATATATATCTTCTAAATGGTTTCATTAATAATCTTGTAGTAAGATGTACTTACTTTGTCTTTGGAATTTTGATGGTTTTAAATTCTAATTTCTTCTTATCTTATTGTCATAAAATTTTCTTCAAATAATTTTTATGTAAGGAGAACTTACTTTTGTTTTAGAATTTAGGGGTTTTATTATAATTCCTTCTTATATTCTTGCCATAAAGTTTTCTTCAATAATTTTTTATGTAAGGTGAGCTTACTTTTGTTTTAGAATTTTGATGGTATAATTCTAATTTCTTCTTATATTATTGCCACATAGATTTTTCATAAATAACTGGTATGTAAGGTGTGCTTACATGTGTTTTAGAATTTTGATTATTTTATTCATAAAATTTCTTCATGGATGCCTGGTTAAAGACACCCTTGACTTTATTTGAATTCATTTCCTTGATTTCGTATGTGTTGTTGTTATTGTCCCTTGAGACAATATAGGGACCAGTGTACAGAAGCAATAATTTTTTTGTTATCCCCTCTAAGGAACTGGGTAATTCCCTATTCTTCAACAACACCTTCTCTCCCATGGTAGTATAATGAATAACCTTACCCATGCTTTTATTGTATTTATTCCGCCGTTTCTACTGATCTTCGGCCACCTTATTGTGAAATTGAATTCTATCAAATATATATTTATGCTCTCTGGGGAACTCCAAGATATCTTCGATGTCTCTAGGGGGTTGTCTCTCGTACATTGCGGAGTATGGGGTTATTCCTATGGCTGGATGGTATGCCAGGTTGAGGAATTCTTCAGTGGCCTCCAAGTATTCTTGCCACCTTCTCTGCTGATCATGGCAGTACGTTCTTAATAGGCGCCCCACCTCTCGCAAGACTCTTTCGGCCGGGTTACTGCTCGGGTGGTATACTGATGTCTTGTATGTATGAACCCCCATTGACAGCAGTGTATCCCGCCATTTCCTCCCCTTGAATTGTGTTCCGTGGTCGGTTATGATCGATACCGGTTTTCCGACGGTTGGGAAGTACTGGTTGATCAGGATTTCAAGAACTTTTTTCGTAGTCGCCTGATTCGCTGGGTATAGCTTCACGAACTTGGTATAATGGTCCATTATGATGACGAGATATTTGTATCGGTGGCGGCCTCCACTGCGGGGAAATGGCCCACAGATATCCAGGAATACCTTCTCAAGTTTCGACTGCGAGGTTATTGGAATCATCTGCCCCTCTCTTTTCTCGTTGTTAGTTTTTACGAGTTGGCAAATGCGACAGTTTCTAATGTACCTCCGTACCTTCCGATTTATGTCTTTGATATGGCAGCTCTCTTCCAGGGCCTTTACCACCTTTAAGGTGCCCATATGCCCATATCGAACATGATAATTGAACACTATCTCCTTCTCGATATGGGTCGGAATTATTACCTTCCATTCCTCCTTATATAATGATGGTTTGGAAAACAGGATTCCATTATGTATGGTATAATATTGGGAGATTGTCTCATCCCCTGCTTCCAGTCTTGAGATAATAGAGATTAACTTCGGGTCAGCTTGTTGGTGTGCCACGTTGGGCGCCACTTTGTAAGAGGACCGCTGTATGCCAGTCGTTACAAAAGATAAAAAGTTGATGGAAAATTTTATAAAAAATAAAATTTTCAAATAGTAAAAAATTTTGTTTATGTTTATTAATGTATGTAAATAAGAAATAAAGTTGTTTTAGTGGTTTTGTAAAAATTTTGTTGATCAGGCAGGTATTTATTGACTATCGAGCACTTCTGGAAGATTTGAACCAAGTCTGGAGTTAAATAGATTAAGTACAGTCAGCAATCGATTAGTGATTTTTCTTGCTGGTCCAAAATCTCACTTAAATAAAATATTTTCTTCTTCTTGAAGTCCCTCAGCCTTGATAAATAATCTTAAATTAGCCTGTGAAATAATAACAGATAAAAATAATGGAAATATAAAGATTTATTGAACAATTTAAATAATAATCGATTTTTTATCGATGGAGAACAATTATCGACTCCGTCTCAGGGAACTATCGATTGTGCATACAGAACAAAATTTATGATATGTATTATATAAAAGACAGGTTCTTTGAGCGATTAAAATTAATAGTCAGAGAAGGGTGACGAGAAAGTATAACATTAACAATTAAAAATAAATACAATAATTATTATTCAACAGAATTTAAATAATTCCAATGTGTAATATTTATGAAAGTTGTCAAACCATATGCAGGCTATGACGTCACTGCTGGATGATGAAGGCAGGCTCCGTTGAATTAAAAGATGGCCGCTACTATTTCTGGCGTAGTTACTGCGAAATCGACATGTCCGAAAATCACGACAAAATTACCTTCAGGAATGTTTGAAATCTTCCCGCACTGGTGTAATATGTCTGTTAAGTTATTTGGTGTGTTCTGAAGAAGTGTTCCGTGTAAACTTGGGTTAATTAGTTTATTTTGTATGTGTTCACTCCTGTGGGTTAAGTTTCTGTAAATGTGGTTATGCGTTGTAGAGTGAATTGTGTGAAATGTACTGTTTTATATTACTCGTATCATGAAGTTAGGTGTTATTTCTCACTATTGCCGTTAAAGGTTAGGTAAATTTAGCTATGAAAGTGTTCAATTCATCTACCTCTCGTTGCACTGACTTTAATTGTAATTTGACGTACCATTTTCTACTCGATTTAAAGAACGTTTTGTCACACAACTATTCAGCTTGATATTCAACAAAAGACTAATTAACTTGGTCAAAATTTGGCCCAGTTAATCTTTGAAAAAGTATTGTTAACATATTTCGATTAGCCATACACATGATAAAATATTACTTTATATATGGAATTTATTTATTTTATTCATCACTTTCATGAATTATGAACCTTATCATTGGTTTAATCATCTCATTCCCTTCAAATTGATATATTATAGTCCATATCTGTAGACATTTTGTGGAAATTAACAAATTTCTTTCACTTTTTGGAAATATAGGCTCAGAATTGGATTTCCGTCTTTATACGAATTTCCTCCATTTTAAATATCATGAATACTATTATAATAAATTTTAATTAGTCATATTCCTCTTCCTTTCCTTAAATACATATAAATTAAACCTTTGAACTGGTTTTTTGTGTTAATCTGTAAATTTGACATTGCTCTTTAAAATTAATTAATTTATATATTTTGAAAATTTACAATATGTTAAGGTATATTTCCTTATTATCATTTTAACTCATAGGATCATTCCCAGTAGTGGTTAACTGATTTACTTTATCTAAATCTGGCTAGTTTACAGGATTTATAAGTGAATTATTCTGGTTTATATCGTTTCTGTGAATTCACCAAATGGCCTAGATTTTAGAATTTTATATTTCTGTTTTTCTCAAATAAATTTAATCCTACTTCCTCCTCTGACTTTACATAGTTACTATTACATGAAAATAAAATGGTTTATAATTTATTGTGAGGTGCAGTATTTAATTAACACTACTGTTATTAAAATAAATAATTATGAACATTATTTAGCAATCTGCACAATTGAACATATTGCTGATATGGTTTGAACATATACTTTTAACTATTTTTGAGTTAACATAGCATACCTATTGAAACATTATTAATGGTATGTAGGCTATTATTTAGCAATCATTATTCATTTTAAAACACATAATATAAATCTTATTTTCTAATAACTCTTACAAATACATTTTACTAACACATTGATTTTATGGCTGTGAATAAACAGTCTATTTAAACATTTTAATCTTACGAATACTAAATTAATGCCAGTCCTTTCTGGTCTAAACCATTATTATTTATGATACCCTCATCAGTAAACATGACCTCCCATACTCTAGTTATTAGCATTTTTTACAAATGTCTTGTAAACAAAGAGTTACATTAAAATAATAAAATACTGGAAATCTTCCATTTTATTACTTTATTATGCTGTTTATTATTGGATATTAAAGTTGTTATATAGCATACTGATAAGTCATAGTATCACTAACTTTAAGTTTATTGCATTTCCAAAAAACACTTACACAAATTCACTTTCACTGTTGGTTCTGATATTTTGAGTCTTATTATCTCAGACCAGACCTTTAGTAATCATGGACTGTTAAGACTTGTTTATTTTCTTATCACACAATAGCTTTAGTCGGTTCACTTCTTATAATACTATACAGCACTTTAGTTTTCTAAATAATTACATCTTTATAGGATTTTGGGTATGTTATACTTTCTTTTGAATCGTTTTTGTGGGTTTGGGGTTGATGGTAGTTAATAACAATAATAGGTTTTACAACGGTGTTTCTTTCATACTATTTCTTCCTCTACTCCTGTCTTCTTTCTTGTCCTTCTTCTTATCTTCTTTCTTGTCTTCATTCTTGTCCTTCTTCTGGTCTTCCTTCATGTCCTTCTTCTAGTCTTCATTCTTCTGGTCTTCTTGTCTTCCTTCTTTATTCTTGGGTAAACCAAGGTACTTGGTGTATCTCGACTGATGTTTAGTTTGGAGCATCTAATTTATTCACTGATACGGACCTTGTTCTTCTCTACAGGTTTCAGGGTATTGTTTTCTTCCTGATCACAAACTTTATTCTTACCTCTTCTTGTTTTTGGGGTATTTTGGTATTCACCACTCTTAAATTGAGTCTCTTTCTTCTTGATCTGTTGTTATTTATTATGTTTACTGCTCCTAGCTTCCTGGGTAAATTACTGATATTATAATATGAGTTGCTTTCCATACTTTCTTTGATATTTAAACAGTGGTTTCTATATAATGTAATGGGGATTTTTATTTTATCATGGCTCATTCTTTTGATTTCCTTAAATCTCATTCAATATTATTTTAACATATTTGATGTAATTAAACTTTATGATTTTATATGACTTAATAAGTAGTGGATTTTCTGTCACGCTACAGAATGCCCTTCTCCAGAAGTAATTTTTTCAGACTATACTTGTTTTGTTTGAAACAATGCTTATGATAATTATTGTAGGTTTGTTATTATTCTGGACTTCCTTCCATTTTAAAAATTTTCTTATTTATTTAAGTTTATATCATTCTCACTTGATCTCCCTTGATAGTAATAGTCATCTGAGTTTATATTTATTATTTCATTTTCATATTTCTTCTTAGTATTTTCTCCTTGGGATATTTCCTCCCTATCGTTCCCTACTTTGTGAGCTGGTTCAGTTCAGATAGGCACTGTACGCTACTTTCCTCTGCTGTCCAATACTTCACACACATTTGAGTACAGAGGCAAATCATCTCTGCTCAAAAAACATCTTAATACTGCTGGAATCATCTACAGACAGATTAAAAAATTATTCAGAATAGTACACATTTGTTACTATTTAAAAAAAAATATCTTTGGGATACTTCACTTATTACTTATTATATTTCTCAGAGATTTTAATATTCCTATCTCAGTTGTTCTTCTGACTCGTTAAGTGGATGTTTCTTTCATTTGATATTATGGTAGGAAGCTCTTCTATTATTACATTTTTCAACTTTTCTTATCATATAAATCTTTTGGTTATAAATTCTTTATTACCTTCTGGTTTTTTTATTATAATCTGCATTGTTTATAGTAGCATATCTTTATGACATTTTTAGACTGTTTCTTTGTTCTTAAATTTCCACTTGTTCTATTTTCTAGAACTTTTATAACTGTCATTATCATAATTGACATTTAATTCATAAATCATTTTATATTAATTCGTTTAATTACATAAATCTTTGATATTATTCTCACATTATTCCTGTCATGGTTATTATACTTTCGAATGAATGTTTTTTATTAATTTCATAATGAGGTCATAATGTCTCCTCATACCACTTCAAAGTTTTATTATCTCATAACTCCAAATAATTTTTTGTACTTTATTATATTCAATCACTCAAATCGTATTAACTCAAATCGTATCTTCTCAAATCGTATCTCATTTTTCTTTTAATTTCCTTTGGCATCATTTTATGGAAAGGTTTTTACTCTCTATATTGAAATTAGACATGATCATACTGTCCAGAATTATTTGTTTTAATTCTAAAGTCTGGTTCCTTTATTCATCCCATTATGATCCTTTATTAACATGGTAATTATATTTTATGCTTACCATCAATATGGTATTAAATCTCTTCTGGTTATCTCACCAAAGTGTTTCATTAATAATTGGTTGGTAAGTTGTATTTACTCTTGGTTTGGAAACTTGATTTATACACAATTCAAAATTCACTCTTCTTATATTATAGCCATAAAGTTTTTCTTCACATATTTTGTATGTAAGGTGTGCTTACTTTTCTTTTTAGAACTTATATTATTTCAATCTAAATTCTGTTTTATATTCTAGCCATCAAGTTTTCTTCAAATAATTTTTATGTAAGGTGGGCTTACATGTGTTTTGGCTGGTTTTATTTTTCTAAATTCCCTTGGTATTATTGTCAAAATGTTTCTCTTCAAATAAATAGTTAGTAAGCTGGGCTTACTTGTTTTTGAATTTAGATGGTTTATTTTTCTAAATTCTCTTCTTCTTTATTCTTATATTATTGCCATAAAATTTTCTTCAAAAATAACTGGTATGTAAGGTGGGCTTACATGTGTTTTAGAATTTTGATTTTTTTATTCCCAAATTCTTGTTTTCTATTCTCTTCCAAAATGTTTATTTCAAATTCCGGTTTAGTAAGATGGTCTTACATTGTTTTAAAATTTGGATGATTTTATTTTAATTTCTTCTTATATTATTGCCATAAAGTTTTTTCATAAATAACTGGTATGTAAGGTGGGCTTACATGTGTTTTAGAATTTTGATTATTTTAAATTCTAATTTCTTCTTATATTATTGCCACATAGATTTTTTCATAAATAACTGGTATGTAAGGTGGTCTTACAATTGCTTTGGAATTTGTATTATTTTAAATTCTAATTATATATATCTTCTAAATGGTTTCATTAATAATCTTGTAGTAAGATGTACTTACTTTGTCTTTGGAATTTTGATGGTTTTAAATTCTAATTTCTTCTTATCTTATTGTCATAAAATTTTCTTCAAATAATTTTTATGTAAGGAGAACTTACTTTTGTTTTAGAATTTAGGGGTTTTATTATAATTCCTTCTTATATTCTTGCCATAAAGTTTTCTTCAATAATTTTTTATGTAAGGTGAGCTTACTTTTGTTTTAGAATTTTGATGGTATAATTCTAATTTCTTCTTATATTATTGCCACATAGATTTTTCATAAATAACTGGTATGTAAGGTGTGCTTACATGTGTTTTAGAATTTTGATTATTTTATTCATAAAATTTCTTCATGGATGCCTGGTTAAAGACACCCTTGACTTTATTTGAATTCATTTCCTTGATTTCGTATGTGTTGTTGTTATTGTCCCTTGAGACAATATAGGGACCAGTGTACAGAAGCAATAATTTTTTTGTTATCCCCTCTAAGGAACTGGGTAATTCCCTATTCTTCAACAACACCTTCTCTCCCATGGTAGTATAATGAATAACCTTACCCATGCTTTTATTGTATTTATTCCGCTGTTTCTACTGATCTTCGGCCACCTTATTGTGAAATTGAATTCTATCAAATATATATTTATGCTCTCTGGGGAACTCCAAGATATCTTCGATCTCTCTAGCGGGTTGTCTCTCGTACATTGCGGAGTATGGGGTTATTCCTATGGCTGGATGGTATGCCAGGTTGAGGAATTCTTCAGTGGCCTCCAAGTATTCTTGCCACCTTCTCTGCTGATCATGGCAGTACGTTCTTAATAGGCGCCCCACCTCTCGCAAGACTCTTTCGGCCGGGTTACTGCTCGGGTGGTATACTGATGTCTTGTATGTATGAACCCCCATTGACAGCAGTGTATCCCGCCATTTCCTCCCCTTGAATTGTGTTCCGTGGTCGGTTATGATCGATACCGGTTTTCCGACGGTTGGGAAGTACTGGTTGATCAGGATTTCAAGAACTTTTTTCGTAGTCGCCCGATTCGCTGGGTATAGCTTCACGAACTTGGTATAATGGTCCATTATGATGACGAGATATTTGTATCGGTGGCGGCCTCCACTGCGGGGAAATGGCCCACAGATATCCAGGAATACCTTCTCAAGTTTCGACTGCGAGGTTATTGGAATCATCTGCCCCTCTCTTTTCTCGTTGTTAGTTTTTACGAGTTGGCAAATGCGACAGTTTCTAATGTACCTCCGTACCTTCCGATTTATGTCTTTGATATGGCAGCTCTCTTCCAGGGCCTTTACCACCTTTAAGGTGCCCATATGCCCATATCGAACACGATAATTGAACACTATCTCCTTCTCGATATGGGTCGGAATTATTACCTTCCATTCCTCCTTATATAATGATGGTTTGGAAAACAGGATTCCATTATGTATGGTATAATATTGGGAGATTGTCTCATCCCCTGCTTCCAGTCTTGAGATAATAGAGATTAACTTCGGGTCAGCTTGTTGGTGTGCCACGTTGGGCGCCACTTTGTAAGAGGACCGCTGTATGCCGGTCGTTACAAAAGATAAAAAGTTGATGGAAAATTTTATAAAAAATAAAATTTTCAAATAGTAAAAAATTTTGTTTATGTTTATTAATGTATGTAAATAAGAAATAAAGTTGTTTTAGTGGTTTTGTAAAAATTTTGTTGATCAGGCAGGTATTTATTGACTATCGAGCACTTCTGGAAGATTTGAACCAAGTCTGGAGTTAAATAGATTAAGTACAGTCAGCAATCGATTAGTGATTTTTCTTGCTGGTCCAAAATCTCACTTAAATAAAATATTTTCTTCTTCTTGAAGTCCCTCAGCCTTGATAAATAATCTTAAATTAGCCTGTGAAATAATAACAGATAAAAATAATGGAAATATAAAGATTTATTGAACAATTTAAATAATAATCGATTTTTTATCGATGGAGAACAATTATCGACTCCGTCTCAGGGAACTATCGATTGTGCATACAGAACAAAATTTATGATATGTATTATATAAAAGACAGGTTCTTTGAGCGATTAAAATTAATAGTCAGAGAAGGGTGACGAGAAAGTATAACATTAACAATTAAAAATAAATACAATAATTATTATTCAACAGAATTTAAATAATTCCAATGTGTAATATTTATGAAAGTTGTCAAACCATATGCAGGCTATGACGTCACTGCTGGATGATGAAGGCAGGCTCCGTTGAATTAAAAGATGGCCGCTACTATTTCTGGCGTAGTTACTGCGAAATCGACATGTCCGAAAATCACGACAAAATTACCTTCAGGAATGTTTGAAATCTTCCCGCACTGGTGTAATATGTCTGTTAAGTTATTTGGTGTGTTCTGAAGAAGTGTTCCGTGTAAACTTGGGTTAATTAGTTTATTTTGTATGTGTTCACTCCTGTGGGTTAAGTTTCTGTAAATGTGGTTATGCGTTGTAGAGTGAATTGTGTCAAATTTACTGTTTTATATTACTCGTATCATGAAGTTAGGTGTTATTTCTCACTATTGCCATTAAAGGTTAGGTAAATTTAGCTATGAAAGTGTTCAATTCATCTACCTCTCGTTGCACTGACTTTAATTGTAATTTGACGTACCATTTTCTACTCGATTTAAAGAACGTTTTGTCACACAACTATTCAGCTTGATATTCAACAAAAGACTAATTAACTTGGTCAAAATTTGGCCCAGTTAATCTTTGAAAAAGTATTGTTAACATATTTCGATTAGCCATACACATGATAAAATATTACTTTATATATGGAATTTATTTATTTTATTCATCACTTTCATGAATTATGAACCTTATCATTGGTTTAATCATCTCATTCCCTTCAAATTGATATATTATAGTCCATATCTGTAGACATTTTGTGGAAATTAACAAATTTCTTTCACTTTTTGGAAATATAGGCTCAGAATTGGATTTCCGTCTTTATACGAATTTCCTCCATTTTAAATATCATGAATACTATTATAATAAATTTTAATTAGTCATATTCCTCTTCCTTTCCTTAAATACATATAAATTAAACCTTTGAACTGGTTTTTTGTGTTAATCTGTAAATTTGACATTGCTCTTTAAAATTAATTAATTTATATATTTTGAAAATTTACAATATGTTAAGGTATATTTCCTTATTATCATTTTAACTCATAGGATCATTCCCAGTAGTGGTTAACTGATTTACTTTATCTAAATCTGGCTAGTTTACAGGATTTATAAGTGAATTATTCTGGTTTATATCGTTTCTGTGAATTCACCAAATGGCCTAGATTTTAGAATTTTATATTTCTGTTTTTCTCAAATAAATTTAATCCTACTTCCTCCTCTGACTTTACATAGTTACTATTACATGAAAATAAAATGGTTTATAATTTATTGTGAGGTGCAGTATTTAATTAACACTACTGTTATTAAAATAAATAATTATGAACATTATTTAGCAATCTGCACAATTGAACATATTGCTGATATGGTTTGAACATATACTTTTAACTATTTTTGAGTTAACATAGCATACCTATTGAAACATTATTAATGGTATGTAGGCTATTATTTAGCAAACATTATTCATTTTAAAACACATAATATAAATCTTATTTTCTAATAACTCTTACAAATACATTTTACTAACACATTGATTTTATGGCTGTGAATAAACAGTCTATTTAAACATTTTAAACTTACGAATACTAAATTAATGCCAGTCCTTTCTGGTCTAAACCATTATTATTTATGATACCCTCATCAGTAAACATGACCTCCCATACTCTAGTTATTAGCATTTTTTACAAATGTCTTGTAAACAAAGAGTTACATTAAAATAATAAAATACTGGAAATCTTCCATTTTATTACTTTATTATGCTGTTTATTATTGGATATTAAAGTTGTTATATAGCATACTGATAAGTCATAGTATCACTAACTTTAAGTTTATTGCATTTCCAAAAAACACTTACACAAATTCACTTTCACTGTTGGTTCTGATATTTTGAGTCTTATTATCTCAGACCAGACCTTTAGTAATCATGGACTGTTAAGACTTGTTTATTTTCTTATCACACAATAGCTTTAGTCGGTTCACTTCTTATAATACTATACAGCACTTTAGTTTTCTAAATAATTACATCTTTATAGGATTTTGGGTATGTTATACTTTCTTTTGAATCGTTTTTGTGGGTTTGGGGTTGATGGTAGTTAATAACAATAATAGGTTTTACAACGGTGTTTCTTTCATACTATTTCTTCCTCTACTCCTGTCTTCTTTCTTGTCCTTCTTCTTATCTTCTTTCTTGTCTTCATTCTTGTCCTTCTTCTGGTCTTCCTTCATGTCCTTCTTCTAGTCTTCATTCTTCTGGTCTTCTTGTCTTCCTTCTTTATTCTTGGGTAAACCAAGGTACTTGGTGTATCTCGACTGATGTTTAGTTTGGAGCATCTAATTTATTCACTGATACGGACCTTGTTCTTCTCTACAGGTTTCAGGGTATTGTTTTCTTCCTGATCACAAACTTTATTCTTCCCTCTTCTTGTTTTTGGGGTATTTTGGTATTCACCACTCTTAAATTGAGTCTCTTTCTTCTTGATCTGTTGTTATTTATTATGTTTACTGCTCCTAGCTTCCTGGGTAAATTACTGATATTATAATATGAGTTGCTTTCCATACTTTCTTTGATATTTAAACAGTGGTTTCTATATAATGTAATGAGGATTTTTATTTTATCGTGGCTCATTCTTTTGATTTCCTAAAATCTCATTCAATATTATTTTAACATATTTGATGTAATTAAACTTTATGATTTTATATGACTTAATAAGTAGTGGATTTTCTGTCACGCTACAATATACAACCATGTGCTCAAAATGGCGTCATACAAGGTTATAAAAAACAAAATGGTGGCTATTTTAATTTACCCTATTTATTCTTACGATTCTCATTTTGTCTCCAATCAAGGTTATTATGTACTCTTATCTTTGGCTGCAGCTCTAATTACTTATTATGTTGAAATCTCATCTATACACAAACCAATGCCCTCGGCATAGATATTCATGGCCATGTGCTCACTCACACACTCTCACACACATTCGCCCTATTATAAGTACATTTGTTCAGTTGGTTTATTTTTGATTAATGAGGTCATTAAAATAATAAAGAAATGGTAAAAGTGGACTTCTCTTAATTGTGGCCTGTGCTGCTCCCTCGCTGGTGTTTGTCGGTTCCAAGGTGTATGGCCGGTGTTCGCCTCATGTTTTGTTGTTTTTACTTAAAGATGTTGACACTGATTCTACATGTTCTGTTCTAACTGTTATTACACTTGAGCATCTATCGCTCCACCATAACAGTTTTACTTGAGGAGCTAGTTGTTTTTTAGCTTTTAATTTAAAACTGATCAGACAGCGATACATCGCTGTTGATCCTTTGAAGAACTACGTTGAATTGAGACAGAGACAAATGTAAATTTGCGCTTGTGTGTGTGTATTTTACGTCATCAAGCTTTGTCATACAGGACAACGCCTAGTTGCATGCGTTGTAGTCAGTGCGTCATTGTTTTTTGTTATGACGGAACAGCGTTATTATCCAATCACAATGCATATTTAAAGTCATTCGTCACAAACACCGCCATGTCCTTGACCGGCTCTCGCACGTCCAACGGTGACCTTGGCATGGTACTCTTACTGAATCTGCGTTGTTCCTTTCTTATATAGGGACAATGGACCTAACCATTCTGTATTAGATGATTATACAATAAAATATTGAAAAATTACCTTCCGATCCCATAATTATAGTATTGGGTCATTATGTACTGTTACAATTAATCTGTCTAACCTTTTCTCTCTTTCTTTCAATTTCTAACTCCTGTGTAAGTCTTCTTTCAACTGTATTACTCACTACTTTTAAAATGTCATAGGTTTCTAGAGTATTAACAAATTTATGGTTTTCTTCTATGAAATGTCTTGCATATAACAAATTTGTTGTTCTATTACCTTCTCCACATTTATGGTCAGATAACCTACATTCGAATTTTCATCCTGTCTCACCTATGTACACTTTGTTGCATTCTTTACTTTTAATTTATAAACACCGCTTCTCCATAAGATTGGGATTTGTTCTATATTTTTATTCCTTATCAAATACTGTTTCACATTTTTTAATTGATATATCTACTCCATATTTTTTAAAACATTGTATAATTTTTCTGGTATGTGATCCCATTTATGTCAATGATCCTGCATAATTCTTTTGTTTTGGTTCATTTTTAGCTTTCTTCATGTTAATATTTTCCATAAATTTATCCACTATATTGGCGTTATAGTTATTGTTCTTTACAATTCTCTTTATCTTCTTTATCTCCCTATCTTTTGTTTCTGTCTTCTTTAAGCACTTTTGAGCTCTATAGCAAAATGAATTGATTGCCAATTTATGTTCATTGTTCTTGCAAGCAGAAAAGTTCTAATAAAATATGTTAAAGTATGTTAAAATACTAATCGAGTATTTAATCCTACTGAGGAAGAGGAACATCACCTCAGAACGTTTGGGAAAGATAAATGAAAGTAAGTTCAATTGTGAAAGTTTATATATATAATAAAATATGTTAAGTGCAATGCAAATGGCATAAGATGCAAGTCAAAGTTTACTTTTCCATGTACCAACAAATGAACTGCAAGTCTGTTAATCTGTTCATACTTTTAGTTTATTAAATTGAAATATTTATTTGTAAGCTTTATTTCATAATGTTTTGATTTGTAATTTAAACAAATTCAAAAATAAATTTTGGAATAAAATTACAGTATATTGTCAGTAATTTGTTTTATTTGAACTTTAATTGCATTTTATTTGTATTATTATTATGTTGTATTTCAGTAACATATTTAAAATATTTGAAGAAAATATAAATCCCTTGAATTGGTTGAATCACGATTTGCCCGAAGACATTACTCAGTTTCAATTTGCCTGGGTACCTCTCAAAATACCAAAAGACAATGGTCCTTGCCTGAAACCAGTAGACACATCACGATTTCCTTGGTCATATCATGATCTACCCTGAATTTGTCATTTGCCTTTGACATACAGTCCTTGAAAACATGATGTTCACCATACAGTTTTTGGTATATTAAGTTGCCTAGTAATTATGTAGTAACTTGTAGTGATTGTACATCTAGCTGATTGTAGAATATTTTCAAATTCATCTTCATGTTTGTGGAATATAAATCCTAGGAATAGGTTTCAGTGTGATAATAAAGAGAGAAGGTGAGCTGTTCTAAAAAAAATATGTAAGGTGTAAATGTAGTTTAATTAAAGTTGTGTCTAAGACCTCTCCAGAAATTATCTCCATTCTTCTGTCTGGCTAGCTTTGACACTTGTAAACAGTTTATTTATTAATTTTGGCTTTTGTGTTTCCCAGTACTCAGATCAAATGTTGAGATTCCTTCATTCATTATTTCATTTCGTTCTATCATATGTATACTTTCTTATATCTAGTAGTTTTTTAAATTGTTTCGTTTTTCTGTTCCCACTCACTGTTTCTTTTTGCTGATGTCATATGCTTTACAAATTCTCAGCTACTGCACTGTTTGGCTCTTTGCACAAGGGATGTGTTGCGCTCAAGTATTGTGGTTTTTGGTTACTAGATATTATTAGTTACAATTTCTAAATATAAAGCTCTTCTAGTTTAGAGACATGCTCTCTGCTCCATTACTATAGGCCTACCATGGTCAAGAAAAAGCTAAAGTGGGGAACTGTCGCCAAAACCACATAATGAGGGAAACAGTACCTTCATCACTCAGGCTCATTATGTAGTGTCTGTCATTTCCTATACTGCCAGTTACTCACTTCTCATGTCCCAAATCATATGAATGCTATCAATATACAACAGATTACTTGAAATAACAGACTACAAATAATCATTTTTTGTAAAATGTATTAAGAAATTCAAAACGTATAAACAGTGTTTTCTCCGCCTGTCTATCTTTATTTATGCTCATTAGCAAATCTTCCATACAACAGTACTGTTTCTTTCTACAAGTAATCCTACACTTGTATCTTCTTTCTATACTTAATCCTAATTTGTTTTCTTGTCTTAATATTCCCTTTCAGATTTGATAATTTTGCTTCAGATATTTCAAAAAATCCTTTCCAGATGGTCAGACTTTTTCATACCATAAAATTAATGCATTTTTCTCCTACCAATGGAGTCCATTTTTAATAGGTGATTTGCTTTTGAAGGAAATAAATTCTTTTCAAATCCAGAAATATATAAGCTCTTTCTTTCTATTAAAATTGTGTACACATTAGATTCAGAGATTCCTGTAGCTTTACTTATATGGGCAGCTATATTTTAATTTAATTTGTACTGCTTGTGTGTGTGTGTGTGTGTGTGTGTGTGTGTGTGTGTGTGTGTGTGTGTGTGTGTGTGTGTGTGTGTGTGTGTGCGTTTAATAATGTCACATTAAAAATAATTCTCTGGTTAGGCATGTTATACTTTTCCTAGAAACTGCCAAGTGCTTGATGATGACACCCTTTATGAAGTAAACATTAACTACATGTAACACGGTAACAGTGTAGTAATAAAATCTTAAAAATTTGGTAAAGTACAGAAAACTATGGACCACTAATTATAATAATAAAATAATAAACATTAATTACAGAACTATAAATATTTGTATGAACAGCCGATAAATTAATGTAAACAAAATTGCAAATTACAGCAAATTTGTAAAACACGTTGCCCGATAAGATTATTAACTGTACATAACAGCCTTCAAATTTTTCTGATGAACATGGGGGAATAAGCGGCTTCACTATCAAGCCAATGCATGCACACTGGGGCTTTGTTCTGTCTGTGGCAAATTATGTAGGTTAACATTATTTAACTCTCATCTCAGCTTCATTGTATTTCCTAAATTTGTTAAACCACCTTAAACTAAGTTTCTTAAATCACTTTCATTTGGAAGACTTAAATTTTACCTTACTTTATTGCTATTTATTTCTTTTTTTTAGATCGGGTTGATATATCAGTTCTTTAAACCTATTTATTACACCCTTTTTGATGAATGACTTTTTCCGGCCACAGCCAGGAATGGTCTTCCATAGCAAGTGTATTTCTGATGATGTTCTTCGTAAGAGTTACTTCACCAGTAATAAACTGCACTTATATTTTGAAAATAAAACTCTTTGGTGATAACTATATAGGAAGATTAATAAAGCCATGAAGTAGAAAACAACAAACATAGATATAATTAATGTTGAATATAAACATTGATAATTACGAGGTGTGATTGGAAAGTTTTAAGACTGGGCTTGTAATTTCAAAATGGCAGTACTTACAGACTATTGCGATGGATCTCCTTCAAAGTAGTCCCCTTCTGACTGACCACACTGACTCCAACGGTGTTTCCACTTTTGGAAGCATTCCTTGAAATTTTCTTTCTTAAGAGTTTTAAGAACCCTCTCCATATTTGCCTGGATGTCTTCAATTGAGTCAAATCAGTCCCCTTTCAGCGAAATTTTCAATTTAGGAAACAGGTAGAAGTCGGCAGGGGCTATATCAGGGGAATAGGGGGGTTGCGGAAGCACAGGAATTTTGAATTTGGCCAAAAATTGCGTGATCGAGAATGCACGATGAGCCAGTGCATTGTCATGGTGGAGGACCCAATTCTTGTCTCGCCAGAGTGCAGGCCTTTTCTTCCGCAAATTTTCATGCAAAAGCTGATGGACACTTTTATAGTATTCCTGGTTGATTGTCTGCCCTCTAGGGGCAAATTCGTGATGCACGATACCTGTAGAATAAAAAAAAACCACGAACATTGTCTTCACATGCGACTGACTTTGTCGCTCTTTTTTCGGTCGTTGCGAACTTGGACCCTTCCACTGCGATGATTGTGTCTTTGTTTCTGGGTCATACCCATAAACCCATGTTTTGTCGCCTGTAATTACCCTATTTAACAAATCTGGGTCAGTTTCGGCCCGATTAAACAATTCTTGGGACACTTCAAGTTGGTATTGTTTCTGCTGATCTGACAACAATTTCGGAATGAATTTTGCAGACACTCGACACATGTTCAAATCTTCACTTAAAATTGACTGAACCGCGTAGAAACTTAAATTCAGTTCATTAGCCATCTCCCTAATTGGAAGTCTATGGTCAGAGCGCACTAAATCGCGAACTTTCACAATGTTTTCGTTGGTTTTTGAAGTGGAAGGCCGGCCGGACCGGGGGTCATCTTCGACTAATTCGTGGCCATCTTTGAATCTGTTGAACCAGTTAAAAACATTTGACCGGCTCAGACATTTATCCCCGAAAGCTGTTTGTAAGAGTTCATAAGTCTCCGAAGCTGATTTCCCAGTTTTAAAACAAAATTTAACACAAACTCGTTACGTTTTTTCATCCATTTTGCAAAATCAAAAATCCGCCAAGACCCGATCACACGTCCTCACTCACCAGGATGCCACTATCTACTGAACAAAGATGTCACGGTGATCGTTTCACAACGTTTCAATGACAAAACAAGCTTTCCATTCCACACCCGTGGGCAAACCTAGCCCCTCCTATAGAGCAGTGGCGGCATCTGTTTTAAAACTTTCCAATCACACCTCGTACATATACGTAAGCTGAATGTTTGTATGTGAATATTTTGAAAGTTTGAGGTGATGTTTCTTTGTTTTTCTTCATTACAGACAAAATGATATCAAGTGAAAATCTAACTGGAGTACCACTACTTGTGTTAGCCAACAAGCAGGATATACCAGACTGTATGGGTGTACGAGAAGTGAAGCCTATATTTAATAAAAATGCTCATTTAATTGGTCGAAGGGATTGCATGGTCATGCCAGTGTCAGCTCTCACGGGGTACTGCATATATAAATTATATGTGTTTGTATTTTGTTTAATGTATTTCCATTTTCAGTAGTGGTTGTAATGTATAATTATCAATAAGTTTTCAAACACCTATACATCAAAGTTCCTATAAACAATAGCTGTCTTCAAAGCAGCTGAGACAAGAAAGTATTTCTATGTATCCAATTTTCTGTGTTAAGAACCACTGTTGAAAATTATGATATAAGGTGACCACAAACAAAAGGACCACTGCTGAGCTGTGTACCCTGTGCTTCATATGTGCACATGAAGGAGTTGAGTATACTCCCCATTCTCTGTAAATTATAGTAAAAAATAAAACCATAAAATAGTTTTAGTGATTTCCACTCGTCAGTTTATTAAAATTATAAAACCATAATAAATTGACGAGTGGAAATCACTAAAACTATTTTATGGTTTTATTTTTTACTATAATTTACAATGGATTTTCACCAAGTAAATGTATCAAGCATTAATCATTCTCTGTAAGCAATACACAACTGCAGTTATTTGTGATATGTATCACGTTGACCTGTTGTGAGTGTTGTTTTTACTCTGTGATTGTTGAATGCTTATTTACTCTAATGAAAATATTAAAAAACAATGTTTATTTATTATTTTTGATATTTAAATAAACAAGGCAAGAGATTTACAGTCTTGTTACGACGTCACAGAACAATCTACGTGTTTATCGAACGTTCCAGAGAGATCCAGAGTGTAATTGTGTGGCGTACGTGCTTGTAGACGCATCTACGAGAAAGTTCTCGATGCCGCCAGCCGTGTGGACTGTGTCAAGGCTACAGTTAATTACGTAGTTCATACGCACGCTACGATGCAATTAGGAATCGTCTAGATCAGCGTTTCCCAAATGCTGGGTCGCGACCCGGTACCGGGTCATGAAAGCAAGATGCAGGGTCGCAGAAAAATTTTATGAAAGTTACAAAAATATGTTATTTAAAAAAATAATCTAATTAAAATAAGCGCCTAATAAAGTCACTAGATATAAATCTATATCAAGTGACTAATAATACATAATAGGGTCTGTATGTAATTAAATACATAAGTACATAAAAGTACAGAAAACCTGAAAAATTCGCAATGTTTTACTGATTAACTGATTTTTTAAATAGGAGCAAGAAATACATAGTTCAAAATAGCTAAAAAAAACCACAAGAAAATCTAACCACGCGTGACACTGGACAGCCTTTATATAGCATTCATGGACGTATTTTGGTTTCTGCGCAGTGATGGCGTTTGTGTACTTCCCTCAGCGTTTCCACTATAACCTCTTATTAATAAATATGTGTTCGGCGTGTGACAGTTTAGTTCTTATTTTCATGCGTGTATTCTCACTCTCGGTGATTATTTGTTAGTTATTAGTTCAGTTACTACGTACTTTTTTTTGTATTTATTACATACTATTACATATAATTTATCAATGGATAAATGGTTAATAAAACAACAAAAAAACAATGTGCCGGTTAGAACCGATAAACAATCAAATGATGTGCAGACTAAAGTAATTTTTGTGGGTGATAAACCCACAACTTAACTAACAATAAACAGTTAAGTGACAGTCAGCCAAGCACGAGTTCTGAGAGTGGCACTAATAAACGGCCGCATGATGTGTTATCCATTACACATGCAAAAAAGACGAAAACAACCTGGATCCGACAGTATTTTGACGATTATATAAAATTTGGTTTCATGAAAGGTGCTGATGAAAAACCATTGTGTGTTATCTGTTGTACGGCACTACCAAATGAGTCCATGACACCTTCAAAATTGAAGCGCCACTTAGAATTAACACACCCGACCTACATTAACAAGCCGATAGATTTCTTTATAAATAAAAAGAAAGAATTCATAGCTAGCAAGAAGACTATGACTTCGAATTTTTCTCAAGGTGCTTTGTCCGAAAATCTAGTTATGGCTTCGTATGAAATATCCCAATTAATTGCTGAAACTGGGTATCCTCATACAGTTGCAGAAAAGTTAATAGTTCCAGCAATGAAAATATTGGCATCTCGAATATGTGATAAAAAACAGCAAAACAGCATAAATATGTTGTCTCTCTCCAATAACACAGTGAAGCATAGAATTGTGGAAATAGCAGAAAATATCAAGGAAACTGTTGTAGGTCGCTTAAAATGGTGCAGTTTTTTTTCTCTTCAAGTCGATGAAAGTACAGACATATCGGACAATGCCAATTTAATGTGTTTTGTGAGATATGACTTTGAGTATACATCTAATGAAGAATTTCTATTTTGCAAACCATTAAATACAGGAACAACAGCAGAAGAAATTTTTAACTTGATTGACACTTACATCAATCGAAATGACATTGACTGGAAAAAATGCGTGGGACTGAGCAGCGATGGTGCCCGCACAATGGCAGGCGTCTGTACGGGGCTTTTTCCAAAAATAAAAGTCATGGCACCAGAATGTGTATGGGTGCATTGCAGCATACACAGAGAAGCTTTGGCCATAAAAAAATGCCATTGCTTTTGCAAACTGCTATGCAAGAGTGCATAAAAATTATAAATTTCATAAAACATCGTCCCCTGAATTCCAGGTTATTCACTGCATTATGTAAAGAAATGGGTAGTGAACATAAACATCTTCTTTTACATTGCGGAGTACGATGGTTATCCAGAGGGAATGTTTTGAAGAGACTTTTTGAAATGAGAGAAGTTTTAATGTTTTTAAACAAACATCCCCCAACAGCTAAGGATGCAATATTTGAAATTAAAGATAGTTTTAGTGATGTTAATTGGTTGATTAAGTTATCCTACCTTTGTGACAATTTCGATTTTTTAAATAAAATAAATCTTTCGTTACAAGGCAAGAATGTTACTGTATTCAAAGTGCAAGAGAAGATGGAAGCTGCGATAAAAAAGCTCAGTTTGTGGATCCATCGTGTGGAAGCAGGAAATTATAATGCTTTTATCAAGCTAACTGAAGTGCAAAAAGAGTACAATATTACTTCCATGCCTGATGAAATTTCAAGTGCTCTCAAGGAACACCTGATAGGATTGCATACAAATCTGAAAGAATATTTTCCTCCAATTAATCGCAACAAAGCATGGATAAAAAACCCTTTCACAATTAATATAGAATCAGAAACGGAATTATTGGATTCAGATATTGAATCCATAATTGAATCCATGATTGTCTTGTGATACAGCGCTTAAAGACAGTTTTCACAAAATACCATTGATGGATTTTTGGCTATCCTGTCGCCAAGAGTATCCATTTTTGGCACAAAAGGCAATAAAGTTTCTAATGCCTTTTGTCACAACTTACAAGTGTGAAACAGCCTTCTCAACACTTATTTTTCTAAAAAATAAATACAGAAACCGATTAGATGTCGAACCTGATTTAAGAATAAAGTTGTCATCTTTTTCTGCAGACCTGAAATTTCTAGTTGACGAGAAACAGCATCAGACTTCCCATTAACAATTTTTTATTGTTTTACTGTACTTTTACATTTTTGTTACTTTAATAATAAATGAAAAATCTTTGAACAATAAAATTTGTTTCATTTTACCAATAAGGCAAACAAATTTTTACTGAATCACGAAGGAAAAATATTAAAATATCCGGGTCACGAAAAAAAGTTTGGGAAATGCTGCTCCAGATCAGTGTTTCCCAAAAGCATAATTTGCCGGGTCGCGAAGTTAAAATGTTGAAATAACCGGGTCACGAAAAAAAAAGTTTGGGAAACACTGGTCTAGATATTCGACTATCTATAAATACCGGTACTCAACAACGTTCAGTTTAGTATTAGGCGAATTTTTGACTGTGCAATTCGAGAGTATTAGTGCGATATGTTTACAGAGCGGTTCGAGTTATTACTGTGTACGTTCAAGTAGTTATTAGTGAAGTGTTGCGTTTTTATATTCAGACGGTATAATTGTAATACAATTGAGTTTTAATATTAGTGGAGATTTTATTTCGTATGAAAAATTTTCATTTGATTTGTTGTAGACACTGTGTTGTTAATTATGAACTGTTTAACTGTAAAAATGAAAGGTGTGATTAGTGACTTAATTGTTGTCTTGTACTTATTTTGTTTCCACTGTACCTATGATGATCGAGTAGACCGTCGTAACAGTGGTGTCAGAACTGGGATAAAACGGTTAACAGTGGAAACAGTGGACACTATGTACAAGACGAGTGTGATTCGTAATTAATTGGTAAGCATGGATCCCAGTCAGATGATGGAAGCTTTACAAACACTGCTGCGGCAGACACAGGAAGAAGCAGAGAAACGACAGGATGAGAAACGTAGAGAGGAGGCAGAAGAAGCAGAGAAACGACAGGATGAAAAACGCAGACAGGATGTGGAAGAAGCAGAAAAACGACAGGATGAAAAACGCAGGCAGGAAAGAGAAGAAGCTGAGGAACGTCAGAAAGCACTAATGCTAGAAACTGAAGAAATACAAAAAGAGGAACGTAAACGTGAAGCAGGTGACATCAAAGCGTTAATTCATGAACAAAAGCAGATGCAAGAACATACTACTGCAGAATTGGATCTACAACGTGGTGACGTAGGTGAATTACGAGGTGAGCTCAATAATCAGATTACCAGAATATCTGACGTAGAAGAATCCATGTCAAATAAAATAGCTAAAGTAGAAAAATCTGTCTTGACTGTGGAAGAAGTTATGTCAACAAAAATATCTGCAGTAGAAAACTCAATGGCAAACATAAGAGAACAAATTAAAATTGAAGTTGAACAGTGCATGAAGATTCAACCAAAACATAAATTTCTGAACAGACTATACCAGTGGTAAAGACAGAAAAAGACACAATAAGTTAATAGAGAAAGTCACTTTGCCTGCAGTAGGGACAGTTCATGTCAAAGCTCCAACCTTTGACGGAAGCAGTCACTGGGCAACTTACCTCCGCCTATGTGAAGCTGCTGCATGTGCAAATAATTGGACAGAGAAAGACAAGGCTGTTTAACTCGTTCTTGCATTAAAAGGACCTGTGGCAGAATTACTACAGAAAGTGCCACCTGACAGCCAGAACATCTATGCCGAGTTGATAAAAGCTATAGAATTATGGTATGGTGATAAACATTTGCGAGATGTATACTGCACCCAGTTGAGAGCAAGGCGACAGCATGCCGGGGAGAGCCTTCAAGAGTTTGAAGCAAGTATTGACAGACTAATTAGACAGGCCTATCCTGAAGCGCCAGAAGATTTTCGAACAAGTTTTGCGATGCAGACATTTACTGCCGCTGTCCGAGATAACGAACTACAGCAAGTGTTACGAATGGGAAGACACCTGAACAGTGCGGACGCCCTGGTACATGCTTTGCAATTTGAGCCCACCAAATCAGCGTCTGGTTGGACAAGTCATAAAGTGCACGCGCTAAAAGATCGTGACGGCACAGACGATGAGGAAGAAGAACAAGGAACAGAGATTCGACGGTCGGCGCCACAGATAAAAATAAGAAAGGATGGAAGACCGAAGTGTTATAGATGTGGGAAACCTGGACATCTACAACAAGATTGTCGGGTTAGAATTCAGCAGCAGGGAAACGAGCAATAGTCGGTACAACGGGGCGTGTGCTGACTAACTGGAGGAACGAAGCCCCTAGACAATACGCAATTTCTACACTTCAGAAAAACAGTGGGAGCTTGGTAGTTACCGGATTTGTTCAAGAAAGGCCAACCTCGATTACAGTTGACACAGGCGCAACAGTTTCTATTGTGCACCCCGACGTGGTGAAAGATCTCAAGCCAATCTGGTGTTCTTGCAGCTTGCGAACAGCTACTGGACGGCCTGTAAAAGTGTATGGAAAAGTGGAGATACACCTACGCCTCAGTAGACTTGAGTTTAATCATCAAGTACTTGTTGCAGACATTGTGGATGAAGCAATTCTTGGTGTGGACGTTATGAACGCATACAGATTTATAGTCGACTTCAAAAACAATGTCTTGAGAATCGGAGGCGAAGAGGTAATGCTATCATCAACGACGACAGCAGAAAAATCGATGGACGTCATAAACCAAGTAGCCGTAACTGTTCCGCCAAACTCCGAAAAGATCATCATGGTTAGAACTGTGGTAGATACTAGGGGCAATCACTGCTCTATATTCAAACCCCAGGTAGTCAGCACACCGGGCATACTAATTGCCAGAAGTTTAGTAAAACCTGACGAAACTGGAAATATGCCTATTAGTGGCGAATATTTTGGATCAAGCTATCACTTTACAAAGCAATACGCTCCTAGGCAAATTGACTCCTGTGGCCTGGGTAGCCGGAATAACGCAACGAAGATCCAGTTCTTCGGATACTTCCAAATTACCAGAGGAACTGCAAGAATTATTGAACAGATCTTCTAATGACCTCTCAAGAGGTAAGGTAAAAGAACTCAGACAGTTTTTACACGAATTCAAAGATTGTTTTGCAGTTCGGGGACAGTCACAGGGAAGAACCTCTCTTGTGCAACATCGCATCAATACCGGGGACACAACACCGATACGCCAACCTCCTCGAAGGCCTCCATTATCTAAACATGAGGAAATGTCTCGGTTAGTACAGGACGTGTTGACAGAGGGAGTAATCGAACCTTCATCAAGAGCTTGGTCTTCTCCTGTAGTGCTGGTAGCTAAGAAGGATGGTGGATTACGTTTCTGCATAGACTACCGGAGGTTAAATGACGTTACAAAGAAAGACTGCTATCCATTACCTCGCGTTGATGATACACTTGACACGTCCAGAGCACAGTGGTTTTCCACATTGGACCTGAAGAGTGGATATTGGCAAGCGGGTCTTCATCAAGAAGACAAGGAAAAGACCGCTTTCTCGACCCCAAGTGGCTTATTCCAATTTAACGTCATGCCATTTGGACTCTGTAATGCACCGGCAACATTTGAGAGATTGATGGACCTGATACTCCGAGGCCTGACGTGGAAAACTTGCCTTGTTTACTTAGACGATGTCATAGTGATCAGGAGGACTTTCGAAGAGCATTTGGAAAACCTTAAGGAAGTTCTAACTAGAATTCACGGTGCATAACTGAAACTGAGCCCGAAGAAGTGTTCTCTATTCCAGAAGGAAGTACAGTATCTGGGTCATCTGGTTTCGGCATCGGGTGTTAGCATGGATCCTAATAAAGTAGACACCGTAAGAGATTGGCCAGTTCTGAAGAGTAAACACGAAGTTCGGAGTTTCCTGGGGTTATGCTCATATTACCGATGTTTTGTGAAAGGCTTCGCTACTATTGCTAAACCACTACATGAACTAACGGAAAATAAACGAAACTTCCAGTGGTCGAGAGAGTGTGACCAAGCATTTAGGACTTTGAAGATTGCATTAAGTTCACAGCCAATTCTCGCTTTTCCAGCTTCCGAAGGGAAGTACATCGTAGGCACAGACGCAAGCAATACTGGTCTAGGATCAGTTTTGTCTCAAGTGCTGAACGGTGAAGAACGAGTAATAGCGTATTACAGCAAGACGCTTTCTAAACCAGAGAGAAATTATTGTGTTACAAGAAGAGAGTTGTTGGCAATTGTCAGAGCTTTGGAGCACTTCCATAAATACCTCTTTGGGAGAGAGTTTTCACTACGTACCGACCATGCCGCGCTTGCGTGGCTCGTGAGATTTAAAAATCCAGAAGGACAGTTGGCAAGGTGGCTCGAACGTCTGCAAGAGGACAACTTCAAGGTACAACATCGGCGTGGGCGCCTCCATAGTAATGCAGATGGCTTATCACGAAGACCGTGCCCGGAAGACTGCCGACATTGCCACAGAAAGGAAGAACAAAACTCAAGCGAACATGTTCAAGCCATCACTGTAGATTTCCTGGCTGACGGCTGGACAACACAAGACTGTCGACAAGAATGGATGACTGATGAAGACATTGGACCGATCATGACAGCAGAAGAGGAAGGTCACCGTCCAGATTGGCAAGATATCTGCTATGGTACCGAAGTGCTGAAGGGCTACTGAGCACAATGGGAATCTCTCAGCTTAGATTACGGATTGCTGAAAAGGGCTTGGAAAAGTGCTGATGGACGAGATGTGGTCATGCAGTTGATAGTTCCCCGAAGTAAAGTGCAGTCTGTTTTGAAGGAGATGCATGATGGAACATCTGGAGGCCATCTTGGCATTAACAAGACCCTTGACAAAATACGGAAGCGATTCTATTGGCTTCATCTTTGCCACAACGTAGAGGAATGGGTTCGGACGTGTGAAATATGTGCTGCAAGCAAGGGCCCACAAACCAGAAGCAGGGGAAAATGAGACAGTATAACGTTGGACTACCTTTCGAGAGAATTGCCATAGACATTGCTGGACCATTCCCAGTTACTGACGATTGAAACCGGTACATCATGGTTGTAAGTGACTACTTTACTAAGTGGGTGGAAGCCTATGCAATTCCAAATCAGAGGTTACCATTGTGGCAAAGCAGTTAGTTCACAACTTCTGTTGCCGTTATGGAGCCCCTATGGAAATCCATACGGATCAAGGGAGAAATTTCGAATCAGGAGTGTTTAAAGAATTATGCCGTCTACTCGGAATTCGCAAGACCAGGACAACGCCTCTGCATCCTCAGTCGGACGGGATGGTTGAGAGATTCAACAGGGCACACTTGAGCAGCATCTTTCGAAAGTTGTTGACGAGAACCAAACAGATTGGGACCAACGTATACCACTATTCCTTATGGTGTATAGGTCATCAGTACATGACACAACCGGCATGACTCCAGCAAAATTGGTGTTTGGGCGGGAGATTCGTCTTCCTGGGGACTTGATGTTTGGATCACCTGAGACTCAGTCCCAAGAGCCAAAGAACTATTCCTCGCAATTAGAAAACCAACTGCGAGAAATGAATCACTTGGTAAGAGGACGGCTGAAGATTGCTAGTGTTAAATGATAACTTGGTATGACATTCGCAGCAATAGTGTGGGTTTCGAAGAAGGAGATCAGGTCTGGTTGTTCAATCCAAAGCGCCGTCGTGGTCGCTCACCTAAGCTTCAGTCTAACTAGGAAGGACCCTACACTGAAAAACAGAATTAACGATGTTATCGGATTCAACAGGAAGGACAGCGAAAGTTCAAGGTTGTCCACCTAGATCGCCTGGCTAAGTACATCTTTAGAGACGGTTTGCCAGTTCGGGACGAACAAGCTTAAGGGGGAGGCAGTGTTACGATGGCACAGAACAATCTACGTATTTATCGAGCGTTCCAGAGTGTAATCGTGTGGCATATGTGCTTGTAGACGCATCTACGAGAAAGTTCTCGATGCTGCCAGCCGTGTGGACTGTGTCAAGGCCGCAGTTAATTACATAGTTCATACGCACGCTACGACGCAATTAGGAATCGTCTAGATATTTGACTAGCTGTAAATACCGGTACTCAACGACGTTCAGTTTAGTATTAGGGGAATTTTTGACTGTGCGGTTCGAGAGTATTAGTGCGATATATTTACAGAGCGGTTCGAGTTATTACTGCGTACGTTCAAGTAGTTATTAGTGAAGTGTTGCGTTTTATATTCGGACGGTATAATTGTAATACAATTGAGTTTTAATATTAGTGGACATTTTATTTTGTGTGAAAAATTTTCATTTGATTTGTTGTAGACACTGTGTTGTTAATTACGAACTCTTTAACTGTAAAAATGAAAGGTGTGATTAGTGACTTAATTGTTGTCTTGTACTTATTTTGTTTCCACTGTACCTACGACGATCGAGTAGACCATCGTAACAGTATAATATATTGCAGTAATCATATCACAGTGTGTTTCTTTGTGTGAAGGGAAGTATACTTTTTTTGTGTTTTTGCTTGGATTATAATTTCTGTGAAAATAGGATACGGTAACTTGTAAATATAGTTTAATTACATATGATTTAACTTTATAAATCTTTTTTAAGCAGTTTATGCTTTGTTTGTTTCATGCAGTGTTTTCTTTGAATAGCAAGAAGACCTGTTTATAATTTCTGAAAATTTTAAAAATATTTTTAATACATTATTTAAGAGTATTTTTTTCATTTTCAATTTATAAGTTAAAAATAAAAAGCCCCTTTAAAATACTCTGATCTTAACGTAAGTAGGTAAAAAAAACATTTTCTGCGGCGTTTTGAGTTTAATCTATTTTAAAACAAGCTTCTCAAGATTCTACTGAATTTCATATTTTTAGAAATTTTTGTGGTAATATGTATTTAGGATAACAGCAGTTGTGTTTGCCACATTCTCCATGACATCTTTGCTGATCTTTAAATAGGAAGTAGTTAGTAAATTCATGGTATTTGCGAACAGGCAGAATTCACTTGAGTCCCTAGTGATTAGTAAGCTGGTAGAGCTGGAGGACCTAGTAATTACCTACATGTGTATTGTCGTCTTGCTGCATCCAATTTCTCACCTAGATTTTTGCACTGAAATCAAAACCTCTAATAGTCCTAATAAGTAGAAGACATCATCACACTAATAACAAAAGTTACCAACATGGCTTTTGATGTGCTTTGTACCTACAGCACTTTTGGACTAATCAAGTTGACCAAGAGAAGTGTTACAACAGTGCACTTTGGGGTCAGGTTTGTACTCAAAACTTGTCATCACTAACATTATCACATTTTTTATAAAGTGTCAACAATGAATTAAGTTCCAAGTGATATCTTGACAGTATCTGTGGACTTGACCAACTCATCTGCCTTAAATGTAAGATCATATGTTACAAAGATGTATGGTGAGTATCTTGATATGAAGATTTTTTGTATTTCTACAATTTTCTATCATTGAAGTATGAATTTTGTTAGTAACAGTAGGATTTGTATTATTTGATATATAAGAATATTTATCACTGTCAAGTGACATTCAGTGATCTTGAAGTTGGTTGAAGTATTCTTTTATTTGAAAGAAAAAACAAAAAATCTTGATTCTGCAAAAAATGTTTAGACGCATATTATTGTGAACACAAAAAGATATAGTGCGACAGAGCAAAAACATTTGTTTCTTTAAAACATGATATTTCTGAAAGTTATAACAACTAAGCGATTTTGATAGCAACTAAGATATTTTGATATGTTCTCCAGTTATTTGGTCATTAATTTTATATTAATAATTATTCAACATATATTGTGAACTAATGATTATGTATGAATTAATGATTGATTTATTCTGACAATTAAAAGCGTAATTATCATTGGACCATATACTGGACATGATACACAGCACGCACATGCATCACACATGCACGGCATGTCGACACAAATGATGCTGCATGATGAGTTCACTCCTAAATATTAAATGTTCATGATAAAAATCTCTATTTGCAGAGACATTACAGTCATGTAAACTCATGGTAAATGTTTTGGGTCAGAGAAAGTTTGATCTTCTGGGGCTGTGTAATGTTTACAACGTATTATATTAAATGCTAACAACAGCAAAATCAATGCCAAATATTGAAAATATGAATATCTGTTTGACTGCCTAAATATTGTTAAATATCCATCTTCTTCTGGTTTGGACCACATAACTTGCCTTGCTAAGTTTTGTTATGTTTCATGCATCTGGCATAAGCTTTCTTCAGGTCAATTTATAATACACTGTACAGTGAGTGCAGTCAGATGGTGAATACTACTGTATAACTAAAGTGTATGAGTGTGAAGAAACCTATTACAAATGGGTGAAATATTTTCAGACTTTGCAAGACGAGTGACAAGAGATGAATTTCATGTCTACAGACCATACATTTTCATGACATGAGCTATCACGTGTATGAAAATGCCTAAATGTTTATATAAAATAGAAAAGAATCTACTTACCTATGTTCAGAGATATTAAAGGTTGCAGGCATCCAAAGTAAAATAGTAATTTTTATTTCTAACCTGATATTAAAATATTAATGTGGATTTAATAAGGTGGGCAGGAACAGTGTGTACATGAATGTTTACATGTCTTGCAAATGTGTACATGAATTACATACATACATGTAACTTTTCTTATACTATTGATGTGCGCATGTACATCTAAACAGGTGTGTGTGTGTGTGCGCGCACGCGCGCGCGCTCACAATTATACATAGGCCTACATACAGAAGTATGTGATGTAGTGTTATTGTTATTATTATTATTATTATTCACATAGTTTTTGTTGTTGTTAGGGATGGAATTGATGAAGGAATTCTGTGGCTTGTAGACTGTATAAAAAGAAATAAAGACATCCGCCCACCAAGAGATCATGATGATACATAGCACATGTATTCGTTGACTGTGAACAAACTATACTTCATGGGAGCATTCCAGTGTACTGTGATATATTTCTTGAGTCAGTTTAGACTTATGTGGAAATGTCTTCCAGGAGAAGAATGTTTTTTGTGTGACAAGTGTACAGTGATCATTTGTAAAATTTATCATTATTGAATTCAATGAATTGATTTTAGATCAAAGATGTAACAAATGAAATGTGAACATTCTTATCTAATAATCTATTAATTTTATTTGTACTAGCTTTCAAATAATTATGTAATTGCAGTGTAAAACACACACACATGCACACAAAGTATCAAAATATTTTATCTGAATGTAATGTCTGCCTCTGAAGAAAACAGTGAACCCCCATCTTTATGGCAGTGATTGTTTTAGAAGTGTATATACTTAACAAAACCTAGGAAATTATGATACTGTGACATATAATTATTAATTTCCCATGAATGGTTTCCATATAAATATTTATTATGACTATATTTTCATGTGTGAATATTATAATGAATTTATTAATTTGTACTGGTATTTATACAATGTTTTATCTGAATTATTTTAGTTTATCTTAAATTATTACTTTGTTTTAAATTTTCCTTGTGTTTTGAAGTTCTTGATAAGCCTCTGAATGAAACCTTTAAGAAGTCCACTTGCATTTACAATGGTTTTTTTACCACCTCTCTTGCATTCCTCTTCATTTTTGTCTGTAGCTCTGTAGCTTCTGTGAATTCTTCAGTTGTATTAGTGGAGTACATTATATATAGTATTAATACTATACTTTTACAGTTTAAATTTCCAAACAGAAAAACATTGAACATTGTTGGACACTACTAAACAAGGTGTGTTAAAAAAGAATCAGACCTTTTTTTTCATGCATGATCAAATGAAGCACGGGAGTTGACTTGAGCACAGGCATGCAGTGAACCCTAGCGTGCAAGTGCTGACTGCCACTGTTCTGCTACAACGAATCAGTCGCTGTCTGGCTGCGTGTAAGTTTAAGTACGTGTATCAAGTGCCCGTCGGATTTCATGTATTTCAAAATGAGAGAAAAACTTGAGCGGTACTGCATTAAATTTTGCCAACAACTTGGTGACACCCAAGCGGATACTATTCGAAAAATTCAGCAGTCTTTTGGGGGACGATGCTATGAGTATAACACATAGTAGTAGTATAATTGCTTCAAAAATGGCTGCATATCAGTGGACAGTGAACCGCATTCTGGCAAATCCTAAACAAACTGTAATGATGAAATCATTGACCAAGTGCAAACTTTGGCCATGGAGGATCGTCGAATTACCGTCCAAGGGACTGCAGCAGAGATGGGTATAAGCATTGGTTCAGTACGTTCCATTTTGACCAAAAATCTGGTTATGCGATGAGTGTTTGCAAAATTTGTGCCAAAGCTGTTAACGATGGAGCAAGAGGGACTCTGTTTGGAAGTTTCGCAGGACATGTTGGACTGTGTAAAGACTGACTCAAGCTTCCTCAACACTGATCACTGGCGATGATGAGATGTAAATGTATGGGTACAATCCTGAAACAAAAGTTCAATCTTGACATTCATACATTCATCATCCGTGGGCCAAAAAAAGCGAGACAAGTGCACAACAAAATCAAAGTCGTGCTGAATGTGTTTTTTACTCATGTGGGATAGTGCGTCATGAGTTTGCACCACAAGGCCAAACAGTTACCAAAGAATACTATTTAGAAGTTATGCGTCACCTCCATGATGCTGTGCAGTGCAAAAGGCCAGACTTGTGGACAGCGCAAACTTGGCAACTCCATCATGACAATGTATCTACCCATTCTTTTCATCTAATTCAGGACACATCGTCTAATTCTCATTTCTTGGTGAAACACAACACTCCTCAGCTACACCAGCCTCCCTACTCTCCTGACATGGCTCCCTGTGATTTTTGGTAATTTTCCAAGTTGAAAATGTTGCTGAACGGGACCTGATTTGAGCCAAGAGAAGACATCATACAAAATATGATGAGACAGCTGTACTCCATAGCAAAAGATGACTTCCAAACATGTTTCCAAAAGTGGCAGGACCACTGAAAGAAGTGTGAGTAATCTAAAGGGGAGTACTTTGAAGGGAATAAATGTTTAAAACCTGGAGATAAATAAATATACTTTTCCTGAGTAAAGGTCTGATACGTTTTGAACACATCTCGTATATACAAGTCTGTCCCAATAGAGCTTTTGAACCTTCAATTCACTCTTAGATCGGAAACACATAGTAACAACAAACAAACCAACATCAGTAAGACTACATATATATATTGTAACGTGTAGATTCTTATCGTCCTGTAAAAGCCACACGTTTGTGTGTCAATTTGTAACGAGACGTCCGCCTCTTTTAAGCCCCGCGATGGAGCGTCAATCTGTAACGACGAGCGCTGTATGCGTGTGTTATGTGTGTTAGCCCCACACGTTATAGTCGTCAATTTGTAACGAAGAGACCTTTTTAGTTTGTCAGCCCCACACGTTGTAGTCGTCACTTTGTATTTATCTAAAAGTCGTGCTTTTTCTAATTTCTTATGCTGACGATGTACATCGCGAACGCACGAATTACCAGTACCGAAATCTTCCCGGATTTAATCCTTATCTGTCCTTTGATGTTATTATTTATTTCCCGATAGGCGCCAAATTGTTTATGAAAACAATTAAAAAGTCCAAACTCAATTGTCGTTCTATGCGGTGATAACCAATTCGAATTACCCTCGCAAACTGGCGGGCATTCGAATCTCGCTTATGGTTCGTTGTGTTGCCAACGTCCAAATCTGGTAGACAATTTTACTCACCGCTAAAGTGCACAAACTTTCTAATACAATTTATATGAAATAAAGGACAGTTATTACCAATCAGTACTAGTTTATTAATGTTGAAACAGTTAATAATTAATCATTTAGATACAAAATATAATGTTAAAAAATAATGTTGCTCCGGCAATAAACAGACTATATCTCAAGGTTGGCTAAGGTGACAGCAGTTGTTCGAGACCGTGAAGGCCGCTAATATTGTTTATTTACACAGGCTATTCTGTCAATGAGTTATTTGGATTACGAAAAAAAGTTAAATAACAAGATGTTAATAAAGTACACCACCTTAAATCAGTGGCATTTATATACTATGAATGTTTTGATACAATTCGTTTTTTGAGTGTTAAAAAGTGTGTGCTAATAATTCATACTTCGTACGTAGGTTAATTTATGTTTACATACTAGTTTAATTTTTATTATCAATCAAGCCTTGAAAGAAATTTAGTTATCAAGTTCGGAGTGAGAGTTTTTGTGTTGTGAGAAAAGTTAATTAATTTAGTTCGCAAATTCGGGTAATTCAGATATACTTAACAAAATCTTGTCGATTTCTGGTGATGAGTCACTGTTATTATTTAGGTTGGGTTGATACAATCATTAATATTCCATCATTTGTACCTTCGATTTCATCTGGCTTCTTTTTCAATTAAATTGGATTTTTTAATTATTTTTAACTATTAAAATTAGGTTTATTTAGCTCTCTTGGTTTAAATGGTTCCTTGTTCGACTTCTTGAATCCACATCTCATTCAATTTGGTAGTATTTATAACTATTTTAATTAATAATTGAGTCGAATATGGTTTGGCTTCCGTCTCTCTTGATCGTCAATAATGGACTAATGTTTTATAACGGAATTAAATATAATAACGTTCCATTGTTATAGCAACCACCTATACTCTCATTGGTTGAATACATTTATATCTATTGTTATAATATTTGAATTATAACTAATTTACCTCAAGATATATTTTTTCCTTTAGGAACATGTTTCGGGAGATCCTGTTCTCCCATCTTCAGCCTTCGCCATCTTGCTTCTGGTGCAGTATTTGTGTGTTGGCTTCTGGATGTTATTAAGGTGGTTTGTTGGTCTTTGGTCCTTCAATGCTGCATTATTGTGTGTGGTTGTGGTATCTGTTTTTGTATTTTGTGTATTTTCGATGTTGAGTGCTTTGAATATTGTGTCATGTTTTGTATTGATTTGTATTTTTTCTGGTATTAATTTGTTTTGTGTTTTATGTTTGTAAATCTGTAAATTTTCCCAAATGTTCATTATGTTCAAATGTGCCTTTGTGTGGTATATGTTTTATTAGTGTTACATTGGTTATGTCTGGGAATTCATGTCCTGTGTTTATTGCATGTGTGGCTAAATTGGATTTATATATATTTGGTTTTTTGTATGCATTTAGGTGTTCAAAATAACGTTTTTTCAGTTGTTTTTTTGTTTGTCCTATATAACATTTATTGCAATCTTGGCATTCAATTTTGTATATACCGTTGGTTGTTGTATTATCTTTGTTGTGTGAGCTATTTAGATTTTGTAATTTATTTTTATTAGTTTTGTATGCTATTTTTATATCTGTGTTTTTAAATAGTTTTGTTAGTTTTGTCATTTTATTATTTATATATGTGAATGTGGCCCATTTTTTGTTGTTGTTATTATTTATGTGTTGTTCAGTTTGATTAATTCTTAATTGTTCAGTTTTTATTTTGTATTTGATTTTATTTTCTATTTTGATCATAGTATTTTTATTGTATCCATTTGCATAACCAATTTGGTATATTATATTTCTTTCTTTGTCAGTTTCTTGTTTGTTTAGGAGTATTTTGTACATTCTGTTAAATAACGAATAAAATGCTGCCATTTTATGTTGTGGTGGGTGGTCAGAATGGTTAGGTATAATGATGTTAGTGGAAGTTGGTTTTCTATATATTGCATATTGTATGTGTTTGTTGTATCTTGTGATGGTTATGTCTAAATAGTTGATTTTGTTATGTTTTTCTTTTTCTTCTGTGAATTGTATTTTGGGATGTATGTTATTGATTTGTTTCAGTATGTTCTCTGCATTTGTGTTTTTGTTATTTGATACATATAGTCCATCACCTACATATCTTATCCATATGCCATCTGGGTCATGTGTTTTTATGATATTTTGTATTTTGGTGTCTATATGTTGTAGGAATATTTCTGCTATTGTGCTTGATAATGGTGATCCCATTGCTAAACTTGATAAAAGTGATCACCATTATCAAGCATAATAGCAGAAATATTCCTACAACATATAGACACCAAAATACAAAATATCATAAAAACACATGACCCAGATGGCATATGGATAAGATATGTAGATGATGGACTATATGTATCAAATAACAAAAACACAAATGCAGAGAACATACTGAAACAAATCAATAACATACATCCCAAAATACAATTCACAGAAGAAAAAGAAAAACATAACAAAATCAACTATTTAGACATAACCATCACAAGATACAACAAACACATACAATATGCAATATATAGAAAACCAACTTCCACTAACATCATTATACCTAACCATTCTGACCACCCACCACAACATAAAATGGCAGCATTTTATTCGTTATTTAACAGAATGTACAAAATACCCCTAAACAAACAAGAAACTGACAAAGAAAGAAATATAATATACCAAATTGGTTATGCAAATGGATACAATAAAAATACTATGATCAAAATAGAAAATAAAATCAAATACAAAATAAAAACTGAACAATTAAGAATTAATCAAACTGAACAACACATAAATAATAACAACAACAAAAAATGGGCCACATTCACATATATAAATAATAAAATGACAAAACTAACAAAACTATTTAAAAACACAGATATAAAAATAGCATACAAAACTAATAAAAATAAATTACAAAATCTAAATAGCTCACACAACAAAGATAATACAACAACCAACGGTCGTTCAACATACAAAATTGAATGCCAAGATTGCAATAAATGTTATATAGGACAAACAAGAAAACAACTGAAAAAACGTTATTTTGAACACCTAAATGCATACAAAAAACCAAATATATATAAATCCAATTTAGCCACACATGCAATAAACACAGGACATGAATTCCCAGACATAACCAATGTAACACTAATAAAACATATACCACACAAAGGCACATTTGAACATAATGAACATTTGGGAAAATTTACAGATTTACAAACATAAAACACAAAACAAATTAATACCAGAACAAATACAAATCAATACAAAACATGACACAATATTCAAAGCACTCAACATCGAAAATACACAAAATACAAAAACAGATACCACAACCACACACAATAATGCAACATTGAAGGACCAAAGACCAACAAACCACCTTAATAACATCCAGAAGCCAACACACAAATACTGCACCAGAAGCAAGATGGCAAAGGCTGAAGATGGGAGAACAGGATCTCCCGAAACATGTTCCTAAAGGAAAAAATATATCTTGAGGTAAATTAGTTATAAGTATTATAGTATATATACATCAAGAAACGGACTGTAGCAGAAAGTGATTGAAATATTTGAATTTTAGTTCAAAATGAATAAATATTTTCTAATGGCTATTATTCTTCGGTCTTCTTATCAGTGTATTAGATATTAACATAAATGTTTCTATTTTCTTTCAAAGATTATTTTGACATCCCACAAAGCTGGGTTTGTTCATGTATTAACGTTTTGACAAAATTTTAATATTATATTATTACATATTTTCCTTATTTTATGTTTTAAATCTAATTCTGACATCTTATTATGGTTCACTAATTGTAATTAATGAGTTACTTGCCCTGAATTTTCTAATACAATAGTTAATTCATCTATTTATTTTGAATTTATACAGTTAGGCATTTTATAGGCCTAAGCAGTAATTGGCTGTAACTTCTTATTTAGTGTATTTTGGCTATAAATGTATTTTAGTGTCTTTTTAATGTTTTAACGAAGTCATAACCACGAATTTTTACTCTGATGATGGATTAAATTAATCCGAAACGCGTTAGAAGACAGAAACCAAGCAGTCACATAGACGGATTAAGGTAAAATTTTAAAAAATTTAATTATAATAATTGTGTCGCGGATACCAGTACATTGACTTTAAAAACTTCTTATTTTACACAAATTAAAGATTATTTTTCATTTACATGTTTTGCTTGGTGTCACTAATGACTTATTTACCTTTTGAATTAATTAATGGGCTGTTTTACAATAATTGAATGCAATTATTAATTTATAAAATCATTGCTTGTCTGTTATTCTCTTTTTTTCTTTTTTCTGTCTTTACTCTAATGATTAATATTATGTTTGTAAAATTTATCTCCTTACTTATATCTATTGCCATTTCTTACAACTTGTTTATCACTTAATATTACTATAAAACATAACACAAAAATAGGTTTATGGTCCGTTCATTTTTCAGCCATATTCCTTCTTACAAACTCAACTCTTTTAATTAAACAAATAACAATTTTGGTGAATAATGTTATAACACCATTTATTCTATCTTGATAATAATCCATTTGAATATTTTTATTAACATAGGATGTTTTATTTTCATTGCACTCATAGTACTAGTTTATTATTATTTAACACAATGACATTAGTTGTCCATCCATCTTTTAAAATCTGTTTTATTACCTTTGTTTCCTTTTTCTTATAATTATGAATTGTTTATTTTCTCACTTCTAACACTTACACTGTTTATCACTGTCACTTCCTACCTATCTCTCACTCTTGGGTTTTTACTATTTTATACACCAATTTATAGTTAGTCTGTCAACATTTTATGTTTTGGTTTTCTTATCACCATAAGGTTATTAACAACATACATTATCTATTAATAATGGTTTCACTGACTTATTATGGTTAGTGTACTTTAATTTGGATTATTTTATTTAATGCTCGTTACTAGATATTTATTATTTATTTGTGCTTTTTCTCATTAGTTTAGTTTACACTTTCTCAGTTTACTGTCTTTATTGGGTCAATCACTTGGGTTGGGTCATGGTCATTTGTCTCGTCATAGTCATTTTATTTTCCTTGATTTAATATAGTTAATTCTTTATAGTTCTTCTCTGGTATTGGGGCTGCCTTTGGTGTCGTAACATAATGCCTCTCCATCAAAATTGATCATTTTGGTAAAACACTAGCATAGTTTTTTATGAAATTATCAGTTATATATAATTTTTTCCTTTTTCTTCTTGTTTATTTCTCCTTTCTGGTTTCTCTTCTTACTTGTTCCACTCCTTTTTATTTAGTTATTTTTTAGATCTGAATTTACTTATTCCCATTAGTGCGTTCTCCCTTTTATATATAATTTCCCTAACATTTAGTAGCTGGTTTCATCCATTACTACCTTTTATTCTGAGATCAGAGGAACATCATCTCTGCTCAGTGAATTGATTGCTGGATCTATTCTCAGTCAATATTAAATACCCATTTTTGTCATCTTGTGACTTTCATTAATAATAATAATAATATTTTGGGGATTGTCCACTTTATGGTTCTTTAGATCATAACTTTTTTCTACTCCTTCTTCCTTCTGCTATTCCTTTGCTATTTTCTATTATATACTCACACAGTTGATTGTTTTTATTTATTTAGTTGTTAATTTCATTATTTCTAACTTTTAAGTAGTTTGTTTTTCTTTTCTTCTTGTGGTCATTTTAATTATTTTAGACATTTTTTCCTTTCATTTGTTGATTACCCTTATTTTGCTTTAGCCACTTACTGTATTTGCTTCATATTTTTTCTTTATACCCTTTCTTTTTTATTTTCTCTGAATATGCTATATTCTTTACAATTTTATTTATTTGTCTTAGCATGTCTTGCTTGTTTTTATATTTGTTTATTTTAATTGATCTCCTTTCTGATTATCTTGTGTTATTAATTTTTGTTTTCACTTTGTTTGTTTATTTGATTTCATATATTTTCTAAATATTGGTGTAAGTTGATCTTACATATATTTTTCTTTATTATCATTTTGTTTGTTTATTTTATCTCATATATTTTCTAAATATTAGTGTAAGTTGATCTTACTTATATTTTGAATTTTGTAGTTTATTCTTATTTTCTTTTCCATTGGTTGGCTTGGTCAGTAATCCAAAAATCAGTCCCATTTTTCGGTGTGTGGTATCTAGTTTACCCATGGTCCATAGTTTCATCTGCACTTGTCGTTTGGATCACTCTGGTGTGCAGAACTATTTCTGTCCTTGTAATATAGGTCTCGGCTATCTGGTACAGCCATTCTTGTAATACTACGAGGCATGTCCAGAAAGTAAGAATAAAGGGCTGTGTAGGACATAGGGAAATTTTGTTTTCAAAGTTGGCACCCGTGACGTGTAGATGGGTTCTTAACGGTCAAAATGAGACATCGAGCGCCTCAGTCCGTTACAAAATGTCGTCGCAGCAGCTTAACACGTCAACCAGTTCGTCCCCCGTTTGCTCCACGTACTGAGGGTGAATCCTTTCTCGACTCAATTGTGACTGGGGACGAAACGTGGGTGTGTCACTATACTCCTGAGTCAAAAAGACAGTCTCTGCAGTGGCGCCATACCCATTCACCAACATCCAAAAAATTCAAAGTTCAGTCTTCACAGAGGAAAATCATGGCATCCGTCTTTTGGGACCGGAACGGGATCTTGTTGGTCAATTTCATGCCCAAAGGGACCACCATCAATGCTGCTGCATATTGTGAGACCCTAAAGAAGTTGAAACAAAAAATCAAAGACAAAAGGAGGGGAATGCTGACTCGTGGTGTGTCACTCCTTCATGACAACGCCAGACCCCATACCACCCGGCTCACTCAGGACCTGCTCGTGTCGTTTGGATGGGATATTGTGACTCACCCACCCTACTCCCCGGACCTGGCACCCTCGGATTACCATCTTTTCACCAAATTGAAGGAGTTCTTGGGTGGACAGCGATTTTCGGACGATGAGGAGGTCATGGAGACTATGAAAAAGTGGCTTAAGGAGGTGGAGCGGAAGGTATACGATGAGGGTATACAAAAGCTGGTGCCCAGGCTTCAAAAGTGCATTGACCTCAACGGCGATTATGTGGAGAAATGATAACATATTTTGGCACATACCCTGTAAATTTCATTAAAATATATTCATTTTTCGATTTTTAACAAGTGTTGTATTCTTACTTTCTGGACGTGCCTCGTATATGTTCATTAGTATCCATGACTGCTTCAATCCCTTTGTTATGTTGTTTATAAAACAAATATGTCAATGGTATATCCATTATTGATGCTATCACTGATATTTGATTATTCATGTCTATTTCTGGTGTATTCAATTTTCTTAGAGACCTTCTTAATTTGTTACACACTGTTTTGTTGTGAGTCCTTTCTATTTTTGGTATTTTCCATTTAGGCATAGTTTTTCTTAAGTTTCTTCTCACTGGTTGGTTGTTAACCCCTTCTAGAATTTCTTTTAGAGTTCTCCTACACTCCATAAAATTCATTATTTCAGTATTGTCGGTAATTGGTAAATTAAACATTAATTAGTCCATGCTTCATCATCTCCACTTCTTCTCTTGTTTTTCTCAGTTTCCTTTGATGCATTTGTCTCATTTTCTTTGTCTTCATTTCCATGTGTTTAATATTCTCTTTGTTTTTGTTAGGTTTATTCTGAGATAACAATGTACTTGGGTCTTCTTTAATTTCTATTTTTTCATTAATAGCTTCAGAAGTGCTGTCCAGTGTTTCATTCAATTGTTTGAAACCACTATCTATTGTCTTACTTAACTTTCTGAAACCCCTATCTATTATTTCACTTAATTTCCTAAAATTCTCTTTAGTTTCTTCCCTCATTTGGTCTATTTTTTCATTAGTTTTTTCGAATTGCTCCATCATAAACCTCATCAGTTCCTGTCTCTCTTCTTGTGTGGGTTCTGGCATTTTCTTCTGTTGCTTCACTTCGACTTCTTTGACTATTTCTTCTTCTATTTGAATATTTGATTGTTCCAAGTTTTTATTATTTGGTATTTCTTTGAATTCTTCTATTAACAACCTATTAAGTTCTTTCCTCCATTTACAAATATCTTCTCTGGATAGTTCAAACATAACCCTTATCTATTCCTTTAATTCTGCATTTTCTGTTTGTATTGGTTTCTCTGGTTGTCTTATTATTTGTCTCATTTGTTCTACTCCTCCTGTGTATATTCCTCTGTCACCTGTGCGTATATTCCCGTTCTTTCGTTTTTCATCTGTGTACAATTATTATACCATCTATCCCAATCATCTTCAGTCATTCCTTCCACATTTTATCATCCTTTTCGTGGATTGTCCCGATAGTCTCTTCTTTATTGCTCTTTGCGTCTAGCTCCCACATTTCATCATAAATATCTCTTAACATCATTTTGTCGTTTGGTGTTCCCGCTACATTTGCACGACTCACCTGTGCTCATTCGTGATCAGTGGTATTTTTCTTGATATACTCCATCTCCTTGCTGAATTTTTTAAGTAACCCTGTCATCCATTCCACGTAGCTCAATCGTCTCTGTTGTTTGGGCATCTTCGTTTGTTGTTGTGGCACATCTTTCTGTTTCATCTTATCTTTTTTTGTAACCGCCGCTAGCCTTTAATTGTAGCCACACTAGTTGGTCGCCAATTTATAACGTGTGGATTCTTATCGTCCTGTACAAGCCACACGTTTGTGTGTCAATTTGTAACGACGGGACGTCTGCCTCTTTTAAGCCCTGCGATGGAGCGTCAATCTGTAACTACGAGCGCTGTATGCATGTGTTATGTGTGTTAGCCCCACACGTTATAGTCGTCAATTTGTAACGACGAGACCTTTTTAGTTTGTCAACCCCACACGTTGTAGTCGTCACTTTGTATTTATCTAAAAGTCTTGCTTTTTCTAATTTCTTATGCTGACAATGTCTGTCGCGAACGCACGAATTACCAGTTGTCGGGATTAATTATAGGCTCTGATAAACACTGGTTCTTTAGAAAGCTAGAATTGGTTGTTAACCCCAACTGAACTTGGTCGATGGCTGGAATTGTTGTGGGAGTTGTAAATTCCCTCCCAGCAATTGCCATTTACACTGATGAAATACAAATTACTTACAGTACCTGTGATTTGATGGGAAGCACTCATGTAGGTTATAAGACCGCATGTAGCGGAAGCTGCTTGTTGTGGTAGTTGATGTAGTGGAAACTGTGGTGTTGATGAACAGTTCGCACATACACGATTTTTCGAACTTTTGCGTGAGTTTTATACCGTTTACCGTATTTGCGGAAAACGTTACATACGAAAAAAAGGCAGGCCTGCGAAGGCGACGCGAACACGTGTGATACTATGAAGCGAACAACAGAACAGAGTTCAGCGCACACGCGAGAGATCGATTTGTGGTTGGTCTTGCATAAAACGACACGCACTCGCGCACTATTTGAACTTACCAAATCGTACGTGAAATTTAAGTTACGAGGAAAGACAAACACAGGATACTTACACAATGAAAATTAATTACAACTGAAAATTAGCTAAACGTTACATCTAACACACCGCCCGCCAAAAACCTATGGTTTTTCAAATAGTGACGGGGGTGACCACGTGCATTTACAAAACTGGAAAGGGTGCAACCTTATTGACGGGTCGCACTATGGTACCATTTGCGGTACGTATGGTCAAAACTCGGGTAACGGAATCAGGAGCGGGATGAAGGGAGAGGATTCGTCCGACAGGCCAGTGCAGTGGTGCTGACTCTCCGTCTTGTAATAGTACAAGTTGCCCTTCATGGAGTGACGCCAAGTTCTTGTTCCACTTGGAGCGTTGAAGTTGACTGTGAAGATAGCTCTTACTCCACCGTTTCCAAAACGATTGAACTATTTGACGTAGATGAGTCCATCGCTGACGTGGATGGGCGACATTATCTTGAGGCTCTTCTGGAGCTGATAACAAGGATCTTCCAACGAGGAAATGTCCAGGGGTAAGAAAATCAAGTTCCTCAGATGGATCTGGTGACATGTCGCATAGAGGACGACTGTTCAATATCGCTTCAATGCGAGTGAATATGGTACAATATTCTTCAAATGTAAATATTACATCACCAAGAGTGCGGTACAAATGACCTTTCGTGGATTTGACGGCGGCTTCCCAAATTCCACCGAAATTCGGCGCATACGGCGGATTGAAGTGCCATCGAATTTTGCGTTTCGCTAATTGAGCGGCTATTTCATCGGTATGAGTTTCCAACATAGAACATAGATCACGAAGGTGGCGGGAGGCGCCGACGAAGTTACGACCATTGTCAGAATAAAGATCTGAAGGAAGTCCACGACGAGCGATGAAACGATCCAACGTGGCGAGGAAAGCCTCAGTAGACAAATCTGAGACAACTTCTCTAGGTGTACTGCACGGGTAACCATACACACAAATACGCAAAGATAACTTTTATAGGTGCGTGGTTTTCGAAGGCGAGAGTCTTTAGTTGAGAACGGACCAGCATAATCAATGCCGGTGGACAAGAATGCAGGTTGTGGTGTTACTCAAGACATAGGCAACGAAGCCATGATAGGTTGCGAGGGCCTTGCAGACATTTTAAAGCACTTGACACATTTACGCAGCCGAGCTCTCAAGGTGGAACGAAGGCAAGGAATCCAAAAGGTTTGGTTGATCAATCCTTGAGTAGTACGTGGTCCAGAATGCAAACCTAAAGTATGAAAGTGATCAATGGCGAGATCAGTTAGATGTGATTTCTTTGGCAGAAGCATAGGAAACTTGGATCTGTCCGGCAACACGGAGTGACATAGTCTACCACCAGCACGAAGGATGCCATCGTTGGAGATAAACGGAGACAGCGAACGTAACGAGTCAGGAATCTTTCCCTTCTTCATACAGGCAATCTCTTGATCAAAGTAGTCTTGTTGCGTTAGACGTACTACGGTGAGTTCAGCGACTTTGAGTTCTTTGACAGACAAAACAGTAGATTTTGACGCCATATGCTTACGAGAGTGATTTACGAACCGATGAATGTAAGCAAATACACGTATGAGTTTTTGAAAACTCGACATTCTTTGGTAGAAGTCAGTGAATCTTTCTGGAGAGGTGACCACAAGAGTTGTGGCCGGAACAGGTTTCAATTCAGGAATCTCCAAGTGGACCTTTCTACTGTAGACAAGCAGAGGCCAAGACTTAGATGACACATGAAATTGCGGTGGTCCCTTCCACCACAGTCCTGAGTTTTGAAGCGTGGCAGCAGTGCATCCACGGGAACCCACATCAGCTGGATTACTGTGCGTAGGAATGTGAGCCCAACATTCAAGTGGTGAGTTCCAGGATGGTCACCACTCGATTAGCAACATATGTTTTGAGTTTGTAAGATGGCGTATTAAGCCAATCCAATACAGTACTAGCATCAGTGTACAGTCGAATCTCCTGTATAGGAAGAGTGGACAGGACCTGTTGAGTTGATGCTATCAATCGTGACAATAGCACTGCGGCATTGAGCTCTAGTCGAGGGATGGAGACAGTTTTTAGCGGGGCGACACGACTTTTGGCTACAAGTAGTTGCATGTTGACTCGGTTGTCATTACTTTCTGAATGCAGATAAACGGCGGCGGCAAAGCCATGCTGTGACGCATCACAAAAACCGATGAGACGATAATGAGCGTTGTCAATAGTGGTGCGACGTGGAAATGATATTTCACTTACAGCTGATAATCCAGCAACGAATTTTTTCCAATCCTCTTCGGATTCAGAGCATTCATCCTCATTCAGAGGTCATCCCAATCCAATGAAGCAGTCCAAAGACATTGCATGAAACATTTGGCCCAAAAAAACGACAGGTGAAAGCCAACCAAGAGGATCGAAAAATTGGGAGATGTAGGACAAGATACTGCGTTTGGTGATTTTCCCTTTGAACGGAATATAGTTATACGAAAAGTTATCAGAAGATGGACACCAACGAATACCAAGAATTTTTACTGTTTGGTTTTCATCAGAAAATATCGGTATGGAGAACCATACATGACTTCCATATTCTAAGATTTATATTTAAAATCATTTTCAGCCAAACAGCCAGGCTGTGTCTTACCTGCCTTTTTATTGCTGTATTAAATGAAAAATATTATATTACATTAAAATGAAAAAATTATAATTTTATTGCCTGGCAACAAAATTATTTTATTTTTAACAATTTCCATTGTTTCAAAAAGTTTAAATAAATTTTCAAGTACTTTACTCTTGTTAAAACGTAAAAGGTTGCAGGTAAACTACCCCTTCCCCTTAACCGATCTTCACCAAAATCGAAAGTCATTGAGACCTCTACAATTCAGGGACGTATGCAAAAAATTATTTGATTCTGTTTGAATTTGCGGCTGTTATCGTTTGCCATAGAAAATACGCTTGATAAAAAAACGTTGCAGGTAAACTACCCCTTCCCCTTACCCGATCTTCACCAAAAACAATAGGTCTTGAGTACTCTACAAATCAGGGCTGTATGCAAAACATTATTTGATTCTGTTTGAATTTGCGGCTGTTATCGTTTGCCATAGAAAATACCCTTGTTAAAAAAACGTTGCAGGTAAACTACCCCTTTCCCTTAACCGATCTTCACCAAAAACAATAGGTCTTGAGAACTCTACAATTCTGGGCTGTATACGAAACATTATTTGATTCTGTTTGAATTTGCGGCTCTTATCGTTTGCCAAACAAAAAAATTTCCCTTGATAAAAAAAACCGTTGCAGGTAAACTACCCCTTTCCCTCAACCGATCTTCACCAAAAACAGTAGATCGTGAGTACTCTACAAATCAGGGCTGTGTGCAAAAAAGTATTTGATTCTGTTTGAATTTGCGGCAGTTATCGTTTGCCATAGAAAAAAAATCATTTTCAGCCAAACAGCCAGGCTGTGTCTTACCTGCCTTTTTATTGCTGTATTAAATGAAAAATATTATATTACATTAAAATAAAAAAATTATAATTTTATTGCCTGGCAACAAAATTATTTTATTTTTAACAATTACCATTGTTTCAAAAAGTTTAAATAAATTTTCAAGTACTTTACTCTTGTTAAAACGTAAAAGGTTGCAGGTAAACTACCCCTTCCCCTTAACCGATCTTCACCAAAATCGAAAGTCATTGAGACCTCTACAATTCAGGGAGGTATGCAAAACATTATTTGATTCCGTTTGCATTTGCGGCTGTTATCGTTTGCCATAGAAAATACGCTTGATAAAAAAACGTTGCAGGTAAACTACCCCTTCTCCTTAACCGATCTTCACCAAAAACAATAGGTCTTGAGTACTCTACAAATCAGGGCTGTATGCAAAACATTATTTGATTCTGTTTGAATTTGCGGCTGTTTTCGTTTGCCATAGAAAATACCCTTGTTAAAAAAACGTTGCAGGTAAACTACCCCTTTCCCTCAACCGATCTTCACCAAAAACAATAGGTCTTGAGAACTCTACAATTTAGGGCTGTATGCAAATAATCTTTTGATTCTGTTTGAATTTGCGGCTGTTATCGTTTGCCATAGGAAATACCCTTGTTAAAACAAAACGTTACAGGTAAACTACCCCTTTCCCTTAACCGATCTTCACCAAAAACAATAGGTCTTGAGTACTCTACAAATCAGGGCTGTATGCAAAACATTATTTGATTCTGTTTGAATTTGCGGCTGTTATCGTTTGCCATAGAAAATACCCTTGTTAAAAAAACGTTGCAGGTAAACTACCCCTTTCCCTCAACCGAACTTCACCAAAAACAATAGGTCTTGAGAACTCTACAATTTAGGGCTGTATGCAAATAATCTTTTGATTCTGTTTGAATTTGCGGCTGTTATCGTTTGCCATAAGAAATACCCTTGTTATAACATAAAACGTTACAGGTAAACTACCCCTTTCCCTTAACCGATCTTCACCAAAATCAGCAGATCTTGAGAACTCTACAATTCAGGGCTGTATGCGAAACATTATTTGATTCTGTTTGAATTTGCGGCTGTTATCGTTTGCCATAGAAAATACCCTTGTTAAAAAAACGTTGCAGGTAAACTACCCCTTTCCCTCAACCGAACTTCACCAAAAACAATAGGTCTTGAGAACTCTACAATTTAGGGCTGTATGCAAATAATCTTTTGATTCTGTTTGAATTTGCGGCTGTTATCGTTTGCCATAAGAAATACCCTTGTTAAAACATAAAACGTTACAGGTAAACTACCCCTTTCCCTTAACCGATCTTCACCAAAATCAGCAGATCTTGAGAACTCTACAGTTCAGGGCTGTATGCGAAACATTATTTGATTCTGTTTGAATTTGCGGCTGTTATCGTTTGCCAAACAAACAAAAATACCCTTGCTAAAAAAAAACCGTTGCAGGTAAACTACCCCTTTCCCTCAACCGATCTTCACCAAAAACAATAGGTCGCGAGTACTCTGCAAATCAGGGCTGTATGCAAAAAATTATTTGATTCTGTTTGAATTTGCGGCAGTTATCGTTTGCCATAGAAAAAAAATCTACAGATAGACAGACAGACACACACACAGACACTTTTCGGAAAACGACTTTTTTTCATGTTTTGAGTGTAGTAGAATCAGAATCTGCAATAATCTCGAACACGATTTTTTTTGCCATCACCATACTTCCATTCCTTAAGGAATATGGAAGTAAAAATGAAAGGATTTTCCAGGTGTTCTGGAGGAAATTGGGCTATCAGTGCTGGGTTGTTTGATGTCCACTTTCTTAGCTCAAATCCCGAAAGTGACAACATTGAATTCAGCTCCTTTATGAGATGAACAGCTTCCTCATAGGTGTCAGTACCAGTGACTAGGTCGTCTACAAAGGTATGATGTTCGAGTGCATACGCGGCGCGTGGGATAGATGAGCCTTCATCTGAAATCAGTAGTTTTAAAGAACGTTGAGCTAAATACGCTGACGGTTTTAGTCCGTATGTTACAGTGGCTAACTCATATTCTTGGAGAGGTTGAGATGAATCGCTACGCCAAAAGATATGTTGGAGATGTCGATCTTCCGGACGAAGTATAATTTGACGATACATCTGACGACAGTCTGTGGTGATGACAAATTTGTGAGTACTGAATGATATCAATATGTGTTGAAGGTCACTTTGAAGCTTGGGACCTGCAAGAAGACGTTCGTTGAGTGACACACCAGTGTGATCTGGAGAACTGGCATTAAACATGACCCGGATTTTTGCGTGGGGATCGTGCCTTTTGAATATACAATGGTTTGGAATTATATACGAAGACGGAGTGTGCGCAACAGACATGTGGCCCAAGTCCAAGTATTCCTGCATGAAATTGTTATACTTGTCCTGCACTTCGGGGTTTTTTGAAAGGTGATGTTCCAAGTTAAGAAAGGAACCAACAGCGGCTGGACGATTCGATCCAATTTCAGTAGCTTCAGGAGCAACTGGCAGTGAAACCATGTACCGCCCGCCCTGTACTCTCGTCATGGTTTGAACAAACAAGTCTTCACAATATTGGTCTTGAGGAGATATAGATTTGGGTGTTTCGACTTCCTCTATTTCCCAAAACCGTTTAAGTTGGAGATCAACCCTATCGTTCAGAGTTGAGAGCAAGGTGGTGGACGTCGCTTGATGTGATGAGAATGATTGGCGATTGACTACAGTGCCGACTAGTACATATCCGAACATGGTAAATATAGCAGAAGGATTGCCTTTGATTACGGAGCGTGGGCCGTCTGACAGGCAATATGGATACACGTCGCTTCCAATGAGTAGGTCGACCTTGGCAGGGCGATAAAAATCAGGGTCAGCAAGTTGCAGGCCTGAGAATTGGGCAGCTACATCCTTGTGGAGATTAATGGAAGGCAATTCACTAGTGATGCAATCCATGACTACAGACTGTACATGAATTGGACGTTGACGAGCGTCTCGAGACCGAAGACTGAGATCTACGGTGAAAGTAGCCTTGTTCACTTGAGAATTTATACCAGTGAGTGTGAAGTCAACAGGGCATTGTTTAAGAGCAAGACGTGCAGCGCAGTCTGCGGTGATTATACTGCGTTGACTGCCAGAATCGAGAACAGCTCGAATTTCCTGGCACTGACCATATGCATCCTTTACTAATACTTTTGCTGTGCCGAGTAACACAATCTTCGAAACAGTATCGACGGTTGAGGCGTGACAAGAGAAAGTTGCATTCTGACTGTTTGCACAGCTTGATGGTGATAAAACAGGTCCGAGTGCGCCCATTTGCACACTACTCGGCGTTGAATTGACAGACGAGCTTTGAACATTTGTCTGACAAAGCATAGTGTTGTGGCTTTTGCTGTTACATGTTCGACAACTTTTGTTTGAAGTACAATTTGCACGAGGATGAGTGGAAAAACAAGCAAAGCATCGTTTGTGCTGACGAAGTACATTGTAACGAGAGTCAACAGGCAGTTGTTGAAACTTTTCACAATTGAATATTTTGTGATTGCCATTGCAATGAAAACAGGTAGTGTTGGGTCGAGCTTCCTGAGAGGTTTGAACTAACAGAGTCTTTGCAGATTTATTTACAAATTTTGCCTGGTTAGGTGTGCCTTTGAAACCACTTGTGCCGGGAAACGATCGCCTATTGACAGGTGGTGTACTGGGAGGCGAACTAGGAGGCGATTCAGCCTGAATGATTTCGTATGACCTTTCTAAGTTGGTGATAAATTTTATCAAATCCTGAAAGGTAGGAATTTTATTATCATCCTCCGTTTGTTTTTGTTCGTACAGCATACGGACGTCAGAAGGCAATTTGTGTAAAGCAAGCTGCAACAGGAGAAAATCTTGCATGTTTATGTCAAGGCTGAGCAAGGCATTGACGGATGACTGAAAGGTTGACAGGTAATGTTTTAAGTTGTCATGGCTATTTTCTTTTATTTGATAATTTTTCATCAAAGCATAATAATGATTTGCAGCAGACCTCTTATTACTGTATCTATTACATAAAATGTCATACGTTGTTTGGTAATTTACATCAGTAATTGGTAATGTTTCAACTAAGGACAATGCATGACCTGACAAGTGCGTACGCAAACATTGAAGTTTTTGACATGGTGTGAAGACAGATGAAGTGTGAACAGATGAATCAAACAAATTTTTAAAATTAATCCATTGATTAGGTTCACCAGAGAAAACAGACAGTGAAATTTTGGGCACCTTAAAGGAAGCATGTGCCTGTATGACAGGCTTTTGTTCAGTTGAATTGTCCAGTGTGAGGAGACTGAACAGTTCATCACATTCTTTTGAAATGTCAAGTACATCAGTTGAATCCTTTTCTTGTAAGGAAATATTATTTATTTCAATTTTTTCGATTGCATCTGAAAAGTCGTTGTATAATTTAAGTGCGATTTCGTACGTTTTCCCATCTAAATTATGCCCCTTTGAAGTTTCAAAGGTCTGTAGCGTATTTAGGGTACGTTTGCATTTGGCAAAATAAACTGCATTTGCGCGTAGTAATGCGTCCTTTTTACTGGTCATGTTGAATGATTGTTGAACAATTTATTGCGGAGAAGACTAGACGAGATGACTTTTTTCAGTATAATGTGCACAATGCATTTGAAGTATGCGATGTATAATGTGCGTGTACAGTAGCACAGACGGCTGAATGTATTTTTGCGTGTGGACTGGCTGCCGGGTACGTGAGTTATGCGTAAACACAACGATGGATACGTGAGTTATGCGTAAACAAAGGGGGGATTCGGAGTCATAGGTGACGTACTGGGAATGTCGCAATAGTTTTTAGCCAACAAAACAAGGAAAAAAACAGTTATGAAATGTACCTTATGAAATAACAGTTACTTGACACTAATAACAATTACCGTACACTGTTTGCATGGAGACATACGAGAGTAGTTGCACAACATAACCACCGTTACTGGTAACCGACGAAATGAGCGGTAGTAACAGCTCGCCCGACCACGTTTCACAAGTTTTTATGATTTCACAAAAACGACACTGCGAATTCGAACCATCCACTATTTGAACAATCCGGCCCGGAGGACCATTTGTCGGGATTAATTATAGGCTCTGATAAACACTGGTTTTTTAGAAAGCTAGAATTGGTTGTTAACCCCAACTGAACTTGGTCGATTGCTGGAATTGTTATGGGAGTTGTAAATTCCCTCCCAGCAATTGCCATTTACACTGATGAAATACAAATTACTTACAGTACCTGTGATTTGATGGGAAGCACTCATGTTATAAGACCGCATGTAGCGGAAGCTGCTTGTTGTGGTAGTTGATGTAGTGGAAACTGCGGTGTTGATGAACAGTTCGCACATACACGATTTTTTTACAGGATACTTACACAATGAAAATTAATTACAACTGAAAATTAGCTAAACGCTACATCTAACACCAGTACCGAAATCTTCCCGGGTGTAATTCTTACATGTCCTTTGATGTTATTATTTATTTCCCGATAGCCGCCAAATTGTTTATGAAAACAATTAAAAAGTCCAAACTGAGTTGTCATTCTATGCAGTGATAACCAATTCGAATTACCTTCGCAAACTGGTGGGAATTCAAATCTCGCTTATGGTTCGTCGTGTTGCCAATGTCCAAATCTGGTAGACAATTTTACTCACCGCTAAAGTGCACAAACTTTCTAATACAATTTATATGAAATAAAGGACAGTTATTACTAATCAGTACTAGTTTATTAACGTTGAAACAGTTAATAATTAACAGTGGAACATTGCCTTAACGAGTATCTTGTAAAAGTTTGGTAAAAAACCTGCTTATGTTTATACTTATATAATAAGATTTTAAACTAAATTGTAATACCTAGTAACCTGAATTTGCATTGCCTGACCTTACTAATAGTTAAAAGAACTACATGTACCCTGAGATAAAAGACAAACTGAAAATTATAATTAAATTGTAACATCTAAAACACGAGTTCAATAACAAATCGATTCTGTATTGTGTGATCGATATGATGTATTAGTAGCAGGAGGAAGCAGCTGTTGGAATTTAAACATATATAAAATAAAGAACCCTTCATGAATTTGATGATTTTGTGTTATTTGTAGAATAATTATTGTATTTCGAATAGGGTGTATTTTACAGAGAAAGGAACGTGAGAAACGCATCACGTGGAACGACTTAACCTATAATAATGGGTCAATCGCTAATAACAGCGCTCGTCTGCAGACAGCTGGTGAATACGGGAGAATAGAGAACTAACTTACGCTCTCCGCTCTCCGCTCTTTCCAATTTAGATAATACATACCGACTAGGGTTGGAGAAAAATACTGAATTATTCACTATAATAACTGTAATATAGCGTTTTTCTCTGGTAAAACACTTGATAACTACTTAACACAAGTCTATGATCAATAACAAAATAAAATCAACCACATAATAAATAATTTATTTTTTATAAATTAACATTGATTTGCAGGAGTTATTATATTACACTTATAAGTATATTTATATTACAAATACTTGGGCATAATTAGACTAGAGTGCCGAAGATTATTAAACGTAATAGGTAGTTGTTACAAATTGACGCTCATAACGTGGGGCTGAAATAACTATAAACCCGTAACCGTAATACACTCGTAATAATAATCATTTTTATGTTACAATATATATATTCAATCACTTTCTGCTACAGTTCGTTTCTTGATATATATAAAGTATTTAAAATTTATAATTATATTACCTCAAGATGTTCTTTTCCTTATTTGGAAAAGAACATCTTGAGGTTTTATAATTATAAATGTTAAATACTATATATATAGTAACGATGTTAATGGGGCGGCCTTCTTATTTAAGCCTCACGTTGTATGCGTCAATCTGTAACGTAAAGATCTGTGCGTACCTGTAAAATGTACACCAATTTTGTATGTGTAATAATGATGAGTGCGTTCGTCTCGCACCGGGGTCCTTACATTAATGTTCGCGGCTAACGATGTCCGTAGCGTTGCGGTGATCACCTGTATAACACGGCAGTAACCTTACCTGTTGTTTATAGGGGTGTGTTAATCCCGGGTGGCGCGAAGTCGTTATTTAAAACAACTAAAATTATTGTATGATGAGTTATCAGCGATGACGGTCGGGACGTTTAAATAATTCCCGCTCGCACTGCCGTCTGAATTGTCGATGCTGCTGCGCAAATGACAACTTGTTTGCTTCTCGTCAAATCTATTCTTAACTAAACACTAGTAATATATAAAGCACTCCCTATGAAATAATAATGACGGTTACTCCCTGTAATAGTGATTTTTAATAGGTGATAATTAAAATATTCAAATTGACAATTATATAATGATAAAATTTGCACCGACTGATTACATGAAACTCTTGTCCTCTGGGCTTGACGAATCGATCAAGGAAACAATCAGCTTTTGTATGGCTGTGTATGTTGAAGTATTACAATTATTTTTGTTTCCAAAATCGTGGATTCTTGTGACTATGAGATAAAGAATTCCTATGGTTACAATGAAAATATATTACCTTATTCTACGTGTACATAAATAATAATGTGTGATGTTACAATCTGTTCTGTGGTGTCGTTATATGTGTTTTGTAAGTTCGTGTTTAACTAATAGGTTATATTTAACGTTAACAAGTTTTTATCAAGTTTTATTTTACTTAAATAATCTGTGAAAGAGAAATATTTGTTTATAGTGAGATAAATTTACCTTTAGTAAAATTTAGAGTGATTAGGGTTTTGGAAAATAAGTAATTTAATTGTACTTAACACCTCAGCATTACTTGGTGTCTTCGTTCATTTGATCGGGTAGGATTTGGCTGCAATAAGTTCTGTTTTCATTAATTTTGGGGCTTCAATGGGTTGGGCATCTTTTTCACAACGTATCTGGATGTTCTTTTCGGGTAATTTTCCGTTTAATTGCCTTGGATCTCGAGTTGGCTGCTATAAATGGTCGTCTGCTTCTTATGCTGTCATGGTTAGGCACTTTAATTATTTTTTTACATTATTTTAACAGAAAATCGTTCTTCCCAATTTTGGCTTCTGTATTCTCTTACTGACACTTTGCTTCTTTCTAACGGTATTCAATGGTAATCCTCTTCAACTGCCGTTTCCATGGCAACTGCATGATTTTGATTGGTTGATTTTGAGATGATGTATTGTTATCAAAATTCGAATTCTTCGTATATCTTCTGATTGCTGTTATTCCTCTATCTTCCTTCCTGGTTATTAAATATTGTCACTGTAGTATTTATTTCCTTTCATAGATTATTTTGATACCCCACAAGTTTAAGTAATTTTAGATTTTATGTTTTTACAATTATGTTAATGCTTGTTAATTACATTTCTTTTTGTATACAAATGCTTATTATAATATTTTGTTTTACAAATGATTTACAATTTATTCTTGGTGAATCCTTCACCTCAGATTTGCTAATTTCTTTGTTAATTTGTTATAGTTTTTAGTTGTTTGGTTCTGACAGTTATGCCCTTTCATAGGCCTGAGTAGCCATTATGTTATTTGACTTATTTCATTTAAATCACATTTCGTTTCAGCCTAATGGGGTTTACTTTGTTATTATTATTGGTTGTGTTGTATTTTGAGTCTGTTGGTGTTTTGATTACATGTCAATATTGCTTTCTCTATCTTAATATTTAAAACATAACAATTAGGCTTATGGACTGCAAGTTTCTTTCAGCCATATCCTATTCATAACATTAAAACGAATAATTCTTTATAAGTTATTAGAGTTATTATTTTGAGTGAGAAATATCATCACTTCCTTCCAACTTATTATTTGCTAATTTTTTGTTTATAATACATATTATTTTTATTGTGATAAACAACATCACTTTTATGAAATTTATAACTATCCCTTATAACATGGGTGTCTTTGATTTGTCTCTAATTTCTTAATTTTTAAACAATCTTTACATTCTCTCCATGTCAACACCTTCAATTTATTCTTTCCTGGAATCCTCCCTTTTAATTACTATCGGTTATAATTAAACTTAAATCTCTTAAACATCTTTTCTTAAATAATAATGTCATCATCACTTTCCAGTGTTCAGCATATCTTATTCTATAATTCATACTTAATACTATTTTTCACCATATATTTATTCACTGTTATTTTTCCCCTTTTAAACCTTTAGTGTTTTTTACAGATTTCTTAAGTGTCTATTTTCTTTATTATTCACTATTTCTTATAATAGTTATATTCTATATCTTACACTATTCCCATTTATACCTCACCTTCACTTTTAAATTATCTATAGTTAATTATAATTTAATTAGCGTACCTTCCTTATCACTTCACTTTGGGGTTTTTACACATACACTATTGCACTGTATCACTGTTTTACTATGTGTTTTTTAGTGGGTAATCCCTATACTTATTTCTCTTTCATTACAATATATCCTTAATACTATTAACAATTTTATGTTCTTACAATACTATTTTTACATCTAATTCTCACTTGGGGTTTAGTTTGCTTTTTTATCATTTTAATCTTTAACCTTGTTTAATAGGGTTTCTTCCCTAAATCATTTTTGTCCATTTATGGGTAATAACAGTTACTTTTTCCTTTCTCATAGGGTAATTATTGGTCTTGGTTCCAATATTATTCTTGAGTGCATTATTTCTCCTTCTCCTATGTTTTATTACTTGTTTGTGTATCATTATTGGTTTTCATTACTATCTATTTCCCTCCTTCTTCATTTTCATCGTATTTGGTTAATACTTTGGTCTTTCCATCCTCTCCTTTGGGTACATTTCAACGTGTTACATTGGGTCGTTTAATTCCATGAACTTGTTTCATTTTTGTTTGGGTTTTGGATTTTTTCCTCTCTTCCTTTGGTTTGGGTTACATTCTTGTTTATTCTTCGTGGATCCCTTCTTCATTTGTTTCCTTTTGTTGGGTCAATCACTTGGGTTAGGTCATGTCGTCGTTTGTCGAGTCATAGTTTTTATATTTTATTTAAATTAATCATTTTTATTTAACCTGAAGTATTATTTTAGATTCAATATTGTTTTGTTCATCCCTGGTATTGGGTTGGCTTATTTGTGTTGTAACAATATATATATATATATATATATATACACACACACACACACACACCACCTAGTTGCCCACACCCCTCACCAAGGGTATGTGTATGTGTGTCTGTGTTCAGTAAGAAATGTTTACTACAAAAAAACGGTAAGATTATGTTGCCATTGAAGTAAACCCAGGATTATAATGTGGTGAACATATTTGACTATGTATTATAAACATCTGAAGTGTATAGCATTATGTATTATAAAATACATTCAATGACATTACACTGAAATCTTTTAATGTGTTTTGTTTTGCAATGCCATTTTTGGCCACTGGAGTAAAACTACGAGCTGCATGTAACAAGTGGCTGGAACTACCATTTCAGTCCTCTTCTTAAGTCAGTGACTATTTATGCTCCAGTAAGTAGGTTGTACAGTGGTAATGGGAAGGGATGTTAGAAATGGTTTCAGCTTTTGTATTTTGGTTATTTTAATAAAAGAAAATAATATTGTTATTACACATTTAATTGCTGTGCTTCCTATGATTTAACATAGATCATTGCACCTGTTTTATATACACAGTATAGGTAATTGATACACTGTAAAACACACACACACACACACACACACACACACACACACACACGCACAGAGTACATGAATGCGTGTGTATTTTCATGTACTATAATAATGTATGTATTTGTTATTTATTTTTGTAATATAAAAATTATGTAGCTGTCTGTTTAAACTTTATTTCGTCGTATGAAGTACTATTATTTGGTGAGGCAGTTTTATTTACATTGCTTGTATGCATTTGTTTAAGTTAAGTTTGAACTGGGTTAAAGGGTAAGGTCTAATTAACCAGTAATTGATCATTTGTGTGTACAAACAGCATATAAATTATGATGGAGTTCTGGTTTCAATAGTTAAACAATATTCTACAAATAGTATTTACTTATAATGGAGCCTGTTCTCTAGGAAGTATAGCTGTACTATATGAACATTCTAATTCCATCTACCTTTGTAGTAATAGTACAGATGTTTAATTTGCCTTAGTACTATTGTCAAACCAAACATAAATCTGATAAGCTACCTATTGTTTTGTGTTTTTTTAATGATTATTAATTTCATGGCCAGTTAAAGCTGACCATTGAACTGCTGGAACTTTCTGTTACCATAATGAGCAGCTATAATCAGAAGAAAATAACATGAGGTGTTTCACCATTCAGTTTTGTCAGGCTTGGCGCACACAGCGTTAATGAAACAGAACATCGCAAAATACATAGAAACAAACATGTTTCATCTGTCATTTCCAATGAAACAGAAAGATAATGAAACAAAATCCTTTCAGTCTTCATGTTGGCGGCAAGTGATACTGATTTAGAGATTGAAATATTAGCAGCAACTTCCTGGTTGTAGCTGGTTAACCAGGAGGATGTCATCTTCTAGGCAGTGATTGAAATAAAATAATCGTATCACTGTTGACACCTTGTTTATTTATCATTATCACAAATAATTTTTCACAACTAAAAATGTTATACAGGATATACAATATCAATTCACATGTAATATTGGTTATTGACACAACCGTAATTTATACAAACAAAAAGATACCTCACAAATGTACTATTGACACAATGTGGTATAAAACACATCCACCAACTCTATAACATAATCCACTGAACTGACAGAATTGAGACTGACTAAACTGTCAACCACAGTTTATTATGTAGTATGGTATTGACGTTATTTACCAATATGCATAATTTATTACTATAACTCAGAATATTCCAGGCACCCATTGTAGAATAAATTACATAACCATAAATATATTTGTATTTGGATACAGAACATTCCTGTGTATTCTATAAATAGTGTGCATCAGAATACATAGTTATACATAATTGTGAATCATGTAAATATACTTGATTAACGTAACCTATGCACTTAACCTAGTATTATCCTAAAGATAAATAGTTTTAATAATATGCCAAACAGTGTTAAGAATACCAATCACAATATCAATATTTTATGCAATATTTACTTCGAATGTGGGTTGGGGTTCTCTAGTATATAACAGTACCCCCCCCCCCCTAAAACCCACAACCACATTCACATACGAAATCTCCAACACTAAAAATATTATAGATTTACAAATCTATTTAGTATTTACAAAATTTTGTCTTTTTGGCCGTAGGTTATATAGTGGTTGTTCGATGTCTGGAGAGTCACCACTGGATTTGTTCTCTTCTGTCTGTGTGCTGGCTCACATGTAATCAGGTCTTTTACCACCTTCAACTTGGCTGCATGGACTTTCACTGGTGGAGATGTCTGTAGCGAATACACAACCATATCCCAGGTGCTGATCTGCCTCAAATGGTCCCACACACTTCTGGGTTAACCCTGTATTGTATTCATCTGCCTTGTCGCTGAGAGTGTGATTCCTTAGCAACACAAAACCCCTGGATTTAATATCTGTCCTCCTCAATGTCCTGTTTCTTTAATTTCTTGAGGATCCTAGCTTTGCCTCATGTCCTTTCTTGTCAACCTCTGGTTGATGTCTTTTTAGCCATGCTCCTGGATTTGCATAACCTTCTTGTGTAGGTTGACTGATCCCCCAATCACTGATTATGTATAATTGTCAACCCGGTAACAGTTCAGCTGGTGAATAGCCTTTGATTGTGCTGACTCTCTGGTGGAGAGCAAAAAGTGATAGGAGTAGACATTGCTTCTTGTCGACCAGGTGGATTCTCAACATTCTGCTGTTGATTCTACCATTCTGTTGGGTTTGCTCTTGGGGTGTAGATGGGAGTTGTCCAATGCTCAATGCCCCATGTTGCTAGTGCTTACTGCCATTGATGGGAAGTGAATTGGCAGCCATTGTCTGTCAAAAGAATAATGGATAACCATAGCGACTGAAGACTTTGAGTATTAATATTGTCATGATCCAACTGGTCATGGCTTTGGGAATCGGGAAACCCTCCACCCATCAGCTTAATAGGTCTGTGATCACTAGGATTCCCATCTCTCCTTGTGATGTTCTTGTGTATGGTCCTATCAAGTTGAGTGTGATGACTTCCCAAGGCTGGTACAGCAATCTCCCTCGCATACTGGTGTCAGCTCTGTGGTTGCTTGGTTTAGTTCAGGCACAGATGGAACATGTCTGGTTGTAGCTGGCAATATCCTGCCTCATGAAAACCCAGAAGAATCATCGATGTATGGATCTGGATGTCCAACCTCAGTACAGTCATGGAAATTCTTCAAGAACTGGGTGCTGCATGACCTGGGAACGACTAGAACGGGGTGTGATTAAGTCAGATGCAATAAATAGTGTTGTATACTAGAGGACCCCTAAACAGTGTTCAAAGTCATATTATTAATATTGTATATAATATTAAGTGATTGGTATTATTAAACTATTTGTAATCAGAATATGTAGGTTATTTATAATGGTTATGTTACTCAACCTTTTATTAACTTACTTATAAAGGTTATATTACTCAGACAAAGTTGCTCAGTCTCGCTTCTGAGAGTTGATGAGTTAAGTTACAGAATTAGTGCATGTATTTGATACCATATTTGTAGATAAATATTATATTTATGTGTTATCTTTTTGTTTGTATAAATTACAGTTGTGTCAATAATCAATATCACAGTTATGATTCGAAATTTGTATTTTCTGTTTTATATTTACTTGCAAAAAAGTATTTGTGATAACGATAAATAAACAAGGTGTTGACAGTGATATGATTGTTTTATTTCAATTGCTGCCTAGAAAACGACAGTTCATAAGGAGGTTATTCTCAACACGGAAACTCCTATAGCACATCTTCAAGTCTTTAGTATACCTTGATTGTTATCTTATCCAGAACAAACTCTTTTTTCTGGATTTATAGGATAAGGTATTCATTTTGTAGGTGTATCATCTTTACAGTTAATTCTATGTTTAACTGTCATTCTGTAGTGTATCTTATCTGAAATAACTTCTGGATAACTATGCAGAAATTTCTGAACTTCATATCCTGTTCATTGTGCAAGGCCCCTATGTGGAGATCTTCCAAAACTAAGGTAGTTGTAGTTGTTTCCTTTTTAATGCTGCTGTTCCACCATGCCAATATCAACCATTTAGCCTTCTCTAGAAATACTTCATGTGCAGTTTAGATAATCATTTTATACACACCTAAAAAGATATGACCCAAGATACCATCTGGTAACAAATCCTTCATTTATTAAACATGCAATTCTATGTGTATGCCCTAACACTTTGTTTTCAAGGACGTCCTGGCCGCTACCACCTGATAATGTATGTAGTTGACAGTTCCCTTCATGCCTACATTGTTTTCCTGGTTGAAGTAATTTGGCTACTTTCATATTAATAAAGGAGTGATTTGCCTGGGTATCAAATACAGCTATAAACAACTTGTCTTTGATGTTAATGCTAATGGCTGGATGGGGCTGGTAAGAGTCCAAAATAATCTGCCCAATGCTACTGTTCTGTAACTACTTATCTCTATGTACAGGAACTGATTTGTGGGGACAAACCACATCCCTGGTATCATACCACCCCAGCCTAGAATGTCCGGTTCTAGTTTTCCGCTATAGGACAGTTTTCCTTAAAATGGGCTACTTTGCCGTTTCTGTACATACCTTCCTCTGCAACAGGCCTTGTCTTAGAATGATCCTCTTCTAATTGTCTGATGTCCTGCAGTTCCTTCACATGTTTTGGTACGAGACACTTTTACTAATTATCTGATCTTATCCTGGAGCAGCTCGATTATAAATAAAACAGATTCGTCACTACTTTTCTTAAGATGTATCCTTTTGAATGACTGCAATTTGTGTAGGCCCTGTTGGTTGACCTTCGGTTAGGAACTTTTTGTGTATTGCTACTCTGACTGTATCAGAGTCAAATCTCAATATTGATTCTTTCTGAAAGACAACCCAACTGAAGCTTAAACCTTTAATGTTTGCCACCAGGTGGCTGCCGAACCTTTTAACTGATGCAATAAGATCTGAATATAAATTTCCTGGGGTAGATTCATTCAATTCAGTAGTGATACACAGCTCCTAATGAATGATGATGGACATTCCTCCAACCTACCTTGGAATTCTGGTAAACTCTCTAATCACTTTCAGATCTACTGAAACCTGATGAGGAAAGTTATAGTTACAGACCTGTTTGAAGAAGAAGTAAATTTTGTCCTTAATCTGTTCTTCTATTCTGCTGACATTCTGGTTGGTGGCACTTAGTTCTGTGTCCAGTCTCTTTACTTTGGTGTTAAACTCTGATTTTAAGGAGTTCACTTGTTCCTGAACATTCTGTACTGTATTTGCACATTTGGCATCTAGGCCCTTCAGTAATTCTGTGGACATAACCCTGTCTGATAGAGTTTGTATCTGGGACTGAATTTGTGAGGACTGTTCTGACTGAACCTGTAATTGTGTCTGTATTACTGTGTTTTGTTCGGACAGGGCCTGAATTACTGCCATTGTTTTGTTAAACATATCACTTACCTGCATTTTCTTTGTGGTAGGCGTTTCTTCAACAGTTATGAAGAGTTCATCCAGGTTCCCATCGATCTTTCGTATAGCCTGTTCTACACCCAGGACAGATACTACACCCAGTAGATACTGGTCAGCCTTAGTTCCCGTCGTGGGAAGCCCTTTTTCTTCTAACTGCTTCTTCAGCTGGATGGTAATCATGTTCTTCAAATGTACTCTTCGTATCTTTTCACCCACACTGCACAGTTACTAAATAACATAAATTGGTCACTAATTAATAACATTAACGGAATTTGTCCTGTTGTGGTTGCCAATGTTGTCATCTTATAGCCAGCAATTGAAATAAATCACTCATATCACTGTCGACGCCTTGTGTATTTATCGTTATCACAAATAAAAATGTAACAGGAAATACAAAATTGATCCACAACTGTGATATTGACAGAACTGTAATTTATACAAACAAAAAGATAACACACAAATATAATATTGATCCACAAATGTGGTATCAAACACATGCACCAACTCTATAACATTATCCACAGAACTCAGAATAGAGACTGACGAAAACTGTCAACCACTGTTTATATATATTATATGGTAATGACATTATTCACCAGCATGCGCCATGTATTATTGTAGCCCAGAATACGTATTCCAGGCACCCATTCCGGAACCTTGCAGAATAAACTACGTTAACTATAAAATGTATTTTACATGATACAGAACATTCTAGTGTATTCAGTAAATACTGTACATCGATATATATATATATATATATATATATATATAATTTTCTATATAAGTAACTCAATGTTTCTTGCAGTAATTATATAAATTTTTGATGTTATTCAATTTGTTTCTTCTGCAAGTAGTATAATTTCGTATATTCTTTTTAACACCTGTAAAAATAGGTGTTAAAAAAACCTAATTTTTAATACCTATATTCTTTTTAGGTGTTAAAAAGAATATATGAAATTATACTACGTGCAGAAGAAACAAATTGAATAACATCACAAATTTATATATACAGTAGAGTCCCGGTTATCCGCCATAAACGGGCTGGCGGATAAGCTGGAATGGTGGATAATAGGGAGAGTTAAATAAAACGCAAATTTATCATAAAATTACGTTGTAATTTTGTAAATGTAATTAATAAACATCACGTTTTACAACAAATCAATAGAGAAAACAATACAGTACTGTACAATTATATTACAAAATTATAGTAAAACATTTTAGAGAACAAGCAACAATATTAAAGTTATACACTTACAAAAAAAGAGAAAACAATTATGCCTACTTTAGTACTTCACGCTTCAAGTTTAAGAATTCAGTAAATTTTAACAAGAAAATTTTACTAAAAATAAATATAGAATCAGACTAATGTGTACGTAATAAAATTGACTTACACTGTCAGAAATGTTGGAAGTGAGAGTTCAGTTCATATGAGTGAAAAAAATTAGTGATCTTCGACTGCCTCCCTGATGATTCCCGCTTCTTTGCTGCCAAGTCTCACCATCTTTGGAGCATCATTATGTCGACAACCCTGGCTTCCTCTTGCTGCTCAACGTACTGAATGGCTGCTTCAAGAGCTTTAACCCCTTCTTTGTGTGTGATCTTTTGGGGCTCAACAGTTTCAGAGTCTTGATCTTCAACAACATCATCGCTATTAACAAGTGTTACAATTTCTTCGTCAGTTATTTCATATTGGTCGTCTCCTGAAAGCCAATTCCTTATTTCATCCAACGATGCATCCTCACATCCAGGGATACATTGCACCAAGGGTAAAATACTTTCATGAAGTTCATCCAGCATGCTTTCAGCCATATTTTCGTCCTCGCCCAACAGCTTATGCCACGACTTCGCAATTGTTTGTGTCCCGATGTCGGCCCAGGCCCTTGCGACCCAATAAGCGACATCCTTCAAATTTATACTTTTCAACTTCTTAATCAAGTTTTGCCCATCTTCAATTTCTTGTATGACTGTTGACAGAAGCTTTCTTCGATAGTTTCGTTTAAGTGTTTCCAAAATGTCAGCGGTCCATAGGCTGACAAATGGCAGTCACATTTGGTGGCAAAAACATAGCCTTTATGTCCCCATCTCTAAGTTCGTCTGGATCAGGGTGAGTTGGGGCATTGTCTAGCAGTAAAACTGCTTTTCTGGGTAGGTTGTTGTCTTTTAAAAACTTCTCTGTAGAAGGAACAAACTCTTTAAAAAACCATTCCTTAAAAATTTCACTAGTCATCCATGCACTTTTTTGATTGATATATTTTACTGGAAGAGCATGTTTTGAAATGGTTTTAAAAGCCCTAGGGTTTTTGGACTTTCCAATCATTGCCAGGTCCATTTTATGGTTTGCTGTGGCATTACTGCATGCTAAAATAGTCACTCTCTCTTTACTACGTTTATAGCCAGGGGCTGCAGCTTCAGTTCTAGCTGCAAGGCTCTTACTCTGTAACATTTTGAAATTAAGGCCTGTTTCATCACAATTAAATACTTGATCTCCTGTTAAGCTTTCAGTTTCAACAAAGTCTTGAAATTTTTTCTTAAACTGCTCCATTTCTTGAAAGTTTGATGACAGTTTCTCGCCGCAAATATTCAACTGACGGATTCCATAACGCTTCTTCCATCTATCAAGCCAGCCAACGCTTGCTGTAAAATCTGCATCACCTTCGTTAAATTCTTTTTGAAACTGCAACGCCTTTTCTTTTAAGATAGGTCCCGAAATAGGCACCCCTTTCTCCCTTGAACTGTGTAAACCAAATGTACAACGCTTCGCTAACTTTTTCATAATCACTATTTTTCATAGTTTTTCTATCTTTAAAAGCAGTCTCAGTAACTCGTGAGGAACACCATTTTTCTAATTCTAATCGTCTCTTCTTCCAATCTCCAAATGTGCGATGACCGACGCCGTAGTGGTCAGCCACCTTCTGCAGCGTTTCCCCTTTATCCAGTCTTTTTAATGCCTCAAGCTTGTCTTTTATTGATAAAACAATTTTCTTCCTTTTCGTAGCCATAATCGCAACACTATTAACAAGACTACACTACGACACTTTCACCAAAACTGCACTAGTCGCTCACGGACACACCGCATAAAAATAGCCTCACTGCTCACTACAGCACACAACAAGAAACTGCAGTCTACTAAGCGATGAGCATGTGAGCGATAGCGTTGGATGTTGGGGGTGGGGTGCGGTGAATGACACATGAGTCACAGCTAGGCTATAATAGGCGATGGGCAGTAGGCCAAATTCCTGCGGTACAGTCAGGAGCAATCACAAAGAGAGCACGTACACTCACTCCCGCAAACTATTGGCACACTATTTTTGTTGCAGTAGTTAAAGGAAATATTTTGTACGTTTACGTTTTTTACGCCGCTTGGGCGGCGGATAACACGGAACGGCAGATAATCGAAAATGCGGATAACCGAGACTACTGTATATATATATATATATATATTACTTTAATATTTATAACTAAATTTACCTCAAGATATACTTTTTTCCTATTAGAAACATGTTTCGAGAGTTCCTGTACTCTCATCTTCAGCCTTCACCATCTTGTTTCTGGTCTTGTTTCAGAAACAAGATGGCGAAGGCTGAAGATGAGAGTACAGGAACTCTCGAAACATGTTCCTAATAGGAAAAAAGTATATCTTGAGGTAAATTTAGTTATAAATATTAAAGTATTGTATACATCAAGAAACGGACTGTAGCAGAAAGTGATTGATATATATATATTATATATATATATATATATATTGCAACGTGACAATTTGGCAAATTTAATTTAATTTAAATTTGTGGAGTCCTTCGATCTTGGAGCACCAAATTTAAACAACGTTACATATACATAAATAGGTGTGAACGGTCTCACGTTCAAGATTGACAAATTCTTTAAACATATAACATTTAAATAGGGGGTCAGGTGTATCTGCAATAAGAACTCTACGGAACTTGAAACAGTAATTAAAATTTATTTGATACTATAAAAAAAAATATGTGCACATGGCACTGGCTTCGATTTAAAAAACATTAGTTATTATTTGTTATAATGCCGTAAGGCTTAAGATATATACATCCTTACTAACTAAACATTCTATGCTACTAAATAGTATATAAAAGAAAAATCTCATTTTTAGACTACTCAGTCTATTAATATGTTTCAAAATCAATTTTTAAATCTTTTTTTCTATATATGGTACGTACTCAAAAGATTAATAGTTATTACTTCTCAGTACTGTTTTCTCAAAGACTAATTGTTTTTATTTATATTCTTTGTAATCATTTTATATCATATTAATTTGAGCTCTTGTTACGTTAATCGTATTTCTAAAACATCTATGATTTTTAACTCTACTATACAAGAAATACGACTCTTATTTTTAAATAAAATATTAATGTCTTTAACTGTCTTTGTATACTGTGTATGATTAAGATATGAATAAGTTGTCTATCACCTTATTGTCGTCAATCATACTCGATCATTTTTTGTTCCATCGGTGTTCATCTTCGTCTCGCCTCCAGCGTCAGCTGTCTCTCTTCTCCTCTTGTCCAGCGTCGGCTGTCTCTCTTCTCCTGTTGTCCAGCGTCGGCTGTCTCTCACTCTCTCGTCCTCTCCTCTTGTCCAGCGTCGTATCGCTATGGAACTGCTTCTCTTGTCCAGCGTCGTATCGCTATGGAACTTCTTCTCTTGTCCAGCGTCGTATCGCTATGGAACTTCTTCACTTGTCCAGCGTCGTATCACTATGGAATTTCTTCAGTAATGCTGTTATTAATTACAATGTTTGTCTTATAGCTTGGTTACGTATTTGTACATAACTGGCAATTTAAACTGTTTATAAAAATATTACTAATATGCCGTGCTGACGGGCATAAGCTCCCGCTGCATCGTGGATGATTCAAGAAAGAGAACCACTGAAGCTTGCGTGTCCTATTTATACCCATGTCTTGGTCGACACCCTTCAGTGATACAAAATCGACATGTTAGAAACTGTCTTTGGCGTCAGTTCCCCCACTCTTTGTTAAATTCACTATTTTTTATATTTCTGCGAATTGCAGAGTCCTGTAAGTATTTTTTTATACTTATCTTATAACTAATTTTACAACACATGTTCATTGTAATTTTGGACATTGCAACTTAACCCTTTTGATTTGTACACAGTTATTTCACTATTGCACTTGTACGGCGTGTCACTTTCGCGTGGTTTTCGCACACAGTATTTATTAAATTTATTTACATTTTATGGTGCTTTTGGATTTTAATTCTTAATTCTAGTTTATGAATAATTATGGAAAAACAGTCATTGTGCAATTATTCATACTGGGGTGGCAAACTTGCCTGCAGAGACCTGCGTTCACACACACTAGCAAAATACTGGTGTACACACTTTCAGTTACATTTGTGTGTGTGTGCACGTTGATTCAGGTCGAAACACCTGTTCATATTTTTGTCTGAGTCAAGCTTGCAATCCATAACATGCTTATTTCTAATATATTATTAATTATTTACAGTTTATTAAGTAAATTTAAATTTGTATATTTCATGCTCAGTACATCACTTATTTGTACTGTCGCATTATTCCTCTGCTTGGTAACAAAAAAAAAATTTTAATAAATTTATTTATTATAAATTTTTTTTTTTTAATCTATTTATTTATTATTATTATTTGCAAAAAAATATAACAAATAATAAAGAATAATATTCGTCATTTCACCCTTAATAGGAGTGTATCCAAATGTCTTACCTCCCCTCTTTCGTACGCTCACTGCTCGCGACCTTGAATTAGGGTGGCTTTACAAACTGCTGATTTGACTGGTTTCAATGACCTCTGATTTATGTGTAGAACTTCTTAAATGACGTTGCGTGGAATTCAATTTCTTTCTTCTGTATCTCATCATATACAATGAAAGTGTTCTGTCCCACTCGCTGTCTTAACGTATACGGTCCATTATAAAGTCTGAAGAATTTCTTCGCCGTATTATCACTCCTTTTTCCCACTGGATTTGCTTTGAGTAGTATACTTTCTCCCACGTTGAATTGTTGTAACTTGTGAGTTAGATTAAATCTCTCTATTCTCTTGTTACCTCTCTCTCTTATTCGTTGCTTTGCGTATTCAATTTTCACACTTATTGGTACAGGTACATTTTGGTTATTAGGTTTGTTTAGATATTTAGTCCAAAATCTGGTTGGCTTCTTATCTTCTTCTAATTCCATTGGAGTGTATCCTGTTGCTTCACTATAATTTTCGTTAATGGCTTTTTCAATAAATGGTAAATATTCTGCCCATTTATTGTGTTGATTATGGCAATATATTCGTAAATATTTACCTAATTCTTTGTTAACTCTCTCAGCAAGGTTTCCTTGAGGATGTCTTATGGATGTGAGTACTGGTTGTATTCCATTTTCCCTTAACGTCCTCTCCCATTTTTCACTTTGGAATTGCACACCTTGATCACTGAGTATCTTCTTCATTTTTCCATATAACGGAATATATTTTTGCAGTAGTATCTTTAGAACAACTTTGGTTGTGGGTCGCATAATTGGGTACAGTCGGACTGCCTTGGAAAACACATCGATACATACCAATATGTGCTTCACACCTCGACTTGATCGTGGTAATGGTCCCAGAAAATCCACTACAATTAGCTCTCCTTTGTTTTCCTTCTGTATACTCTGCATTCCTACATATGTGTGTAAATTCGGTCCTTAATTTTACATTAACTTACTCATACATTCTTACCTTCGCTTCTAATCTTCCTTAGCTCTTTTCTTAACATGACATTACTTTATCTAATACATTACTTATACACTACATTAACATTCATTACCTTTTATTACATTTCTTTAACATTACCTTTCTGATCGCTACAACTTTCTTGAAATACACTTCCGTAACAGAATACTTTTTTTTAGCTCGTAGTGTGTCGCATGGTCGGTTACAGAGGAACTGTCTTGGAAAACAACGATATTTTTCTCGAAGTCCTTAATCCTAAGTAGTCTCTGCCCTTATGACTTTTCACTCTCGCTTTCTTCTGTGTCCTTGTATCTTCAATAAGTGTTTGCTTGATCAGCCGTTCTAATAATTATGGCAATTATTGCTCATCTTAATCATTTCTTCATATTTATAACATATCAATAACAACATTCCTTACCATCAATAATACATTTCTTAATTAAACCTTTCAAATAACATTCCTTATAACATTTCTTAATTATACTCTCTTATATTCTTACACATATCATTTCTTATTATTAATAATTAATAGTTATTATTTTTCTCATTTAAAAATAATTATTTATTTTATTCGGGTATTGAGTTCAGCGTGTAGTTAGAACTGACACCCTTCATTATACAATTGCATTGTTGTACACAGGAAATTCATTGTGTTCACCCTCGTATAAACAACATCCGCGTTCCATTGTATTATCCCCTCGTTACCTTTCCGTGGCATTGCAGCGACGTTTGTGTTTATCGTAGAAGTCACCTGTTCATAGTGCAACGTTTTCATCTTGCCTCTCTTTCTCTCGTAACGGTCACATTCCATAATTCTCTACTTCTCTCCGCGTAGCTGCTTTTGACGAACGCATTTTTTAGTAGTTAGTCTGCGTTTTACATATACCGTGAAACATTCTTTTGTGCGTTGTTTATGATAATACTCACCATAATTCTCATACTTGCAGATATAATTGTCGTTACTATAATTATCGTGCGTATATCTTACATCATATTTACCACAATTTTGCTTAGTGTTTCGTCTAGATAACTTACTACGTTTCTTGTTAGGCCTACAGTGATTTTTATCTCCGTAAGTGTGGTGTCTTATGTGTTTCAAATGTGTCATCTTGTGTGATTTACTATTGTGTGTGTGCCTCACACTTGGAATATCGCTATTAATAAGGTATGCTTTATTAACCTTTATTTGCTTCTCCTCCTTAATGTTAATTACTTTTTTATAATTATCATTAGTAATTACACATGTATTCTCAATTTGTATGAATTCTTCACATACTATCTTTTCACATATTAGCTCCGTTTGTTTATTAATTATTCCACAGACATTTTCTGCGATCGTGTCAATACGTACATTTGTATTAACAATTTTTTCGGTTAACTGTGCAGTACCGTTAATTATACTTTGTTTTATTTCAATCTTATCAATTTTTAACTCTTCTAAACTCTCTGTAATTTTTATGGTGTCCTGTCTAAAATTTTCGGACTGTAGCTCTAATTTATTTTCTAAATTTTCTGTTTGTTTTGCTAAGTTATTTTCTAAACTTTCTGTTTGTTTTGCTAATTTATTTTCTAAACTTTCTGTTTGTTTTGTATTTATTTCATCTATTTTTCTTATTTGTTTGACATTCTCCTCTTTCACATCCTCTTTAAATTTTTCGGCTTGTTTTATGACTAATTCGTCCATCATGGCGAGTATCGTATTTTTAAATGCTTCTAAATTCAACCCTCCTGGTTCTGCCATGTTGAATAATTATTATTAAAATATTTATTTAATAGTAATTCTTTAAAAATTATTATTGATAACCGTTCCCTACTTATTTATTTATTTCTGTATTTTTATTAATAGTTATTATTAATACTCATTACAGTTACACCTGTTACATAGACAACAATATTATTTGTGGTGGGCGCCAGCTGTGTGATTACACAACAATTAACATTACATTCAGTTACTGTTTACTACAAATAATAATTACATATTATACATTTTTCATTTAACACTCTTTATATATTTTAGAGCAACCATTTAGCTACATAAAAAAATTTTAATAGTCAAATGATGGGTATCGGGTCATACATTCATGATCTACAATTTATGTCACAAATTTTTTTTTGTACATAAATTTAGGCATGTTGGGCCCCACGTACAGGGCGACATTAATGCAACGTGACAATTTGGCAAATTTAATTTAATTTAAATTTGTGGAGTCCTTCGATCTTGGAGCACCAAATTTAAACAACGTTACATATACATAAATAGGTGTGAACGGTCTCACGTTCAAGATTGACAAATTCTTTAAACATATAACATTTAAATAGGGGGTCAGGTGTATCTGCAATAAGAACTCTACGGAACTTGAAACAGTAATTAAAATTTATTTGATACTATAAAAAAAAATATGTGCACATGGCACTGGCTTCGATTTAAAAAACATTAGTTATTATTTGTTATAATGCTGTAAGGCTTAAGATATATACATCCTTACTAACTAAACATTCTATGCTACTAAACAGTATATAAAAGAAAAATCTCATTTTTAGACTACTCAGTCTATTAATATGTTTCAAAATCAATTTTTAAATCTTTTTTTCTATATATGGTACGTACTCAAAAGATTAATAGTTATTACTTCTCAGTACTGTTTTCTCAAATACTAATTGTTTTTATTTATATTCTTTGTAATCATTTTATATCATATTAATTTGAGCTCTTGTTACGTTAATCGTATTTCTAAAACATCTATGATTTTTAACTCTACTATACAAGAAATATGACTCTTATTTTTAAATAAAATATTAATGTCTTTAACTGTCTTTGTATACTGTGTATGATTAAGATATGAATAAGTTGTCTATCACCTTATTGTCGTCAATCATACTCGATCATTTTTTGTTCCATCGGTGTTCATCTTCGTCTCGCCTCCAGCGTCGGCTGTCTCTCTTCTCCTCTTGTCCAGCGTCGGCTGTCTCTCTTCTCCTGTTGTCCAGCGTCGTATCGCTATGGAACTGCTTCTCTTGTCCAGCGTCGTATCGCTATGGAACTTCTTCTCTTGTCCAGCGTCGTATCGCTATGGAACTTCTTCTCTTGTCCAGCGTCGTATCGCTATGGAATTTCTTCAGTAATGCTGTTATTAATTACAATGTTTGTCTTATAGCTTGGTTACGTATTTGTACATAACTGGCAATTTAAACTGTTTATAAAAATATTAATAAATATGCCGTGCTGACGGGCATAAGCTCCCGCTGCATCGTGGATGATTCAAGAAAGAGAACCACTGAAGCTTGCGTGTCCTATTTATACCCATGTCTTGGTCGACACCCTTCAGTGATACAAAATCGACATGTTAGAAACTGTCTTTGGCGTCAGTTCCCCCACTCTTTGTTAAATTCACTATTTTTTATATTTCTGCGAATTGCAGAGTCCTGTAAGTATTTTTTTATACTTATCTTATAACTAATTTTACAACACATGTTCATTGTAATTTTGGACATTGCAACTTAACCCTTTTGATTTGTACACAGTTATTTCACTATTGCACTTGTACGGCGTGTCACTTTCGCGTGGTTTTCGCACACAGTATTTATTAAATTTATTTACATTTTATGGTGCTTTTGGATTTTAATTCTTAATTCTAGTTTATGAATAATTACGGAAAAACAGTCATTGTGCAATTATTCATACTGGGGTGGCAAACTTGCCTGCAGAGACACACACACTAGCAAAATACTGGTGTACACACTTTCAGTTACATTTGTGTGTGTGTGCACGTTGATTCAGGTCGAAACACCTGTTCATATTTTTGTCTGAGTCAAGCTTGCAATCCATAACATGCTTATTTCTAATATATTATTAATTATTTACAGTTTATTAAGTAAATTTAAATTTTTATATTTCATGCTCAGTACATCACTTATTTGTACTGTCGCATTATATATATATATATATATACACAGGGTGATTCAAAAAGAAACGGAAATACTTCGGGAGATGAATCTACATAGAAAAATAAGAAAAAAAGTTCATATAAATATAGGTCCGGAAATGCTTCATTAGCGAGTTACAGCTAGCGAAATATTTCGCCTGGAATTCAATTCCCTAGGTGAAATGAGGTCGTCCTGAATTTTTTAGGACGTTAAGTAAGGGGCGAAAGTGGTAGGTTCTTAAGGTATTTGACCTGAAAAATCGAATAAAACAGGTCCCAGAACCATATCTGCAATAGTTTTGGTGTAGAACGGAAATAAATTGGGGTGAAAACCCCGTTTTTTATGTTTGACGTACAATAACATTGTTAAATGGGTAATAAACACCTAATTCTTTTGAACTAAATTTGTAGAAAATTTAATTCTGAGAAAATTGATGTAAATAAAGTCAACTACAAAACAAAAATAAGTTGCAAAAAATAAACTTTATTAACATCAAAATATCCAAAACTTGGCTGGAAAAATGCATTAATTTTTATACGAAAAGAATAATACTTGTAATGTCCAAGCATATCGTCAAATAAAACAATAAAATAAAGTAAATAAATAATAAGATCTTATTTGTATAACAACTGTTCAAAATGTCCTCCGTCACTAATAACACAGTACTCTGCTCGTTTTAAAATTACTTGTGTGGCTCTTCTCAACGTATCCGGATTATTTTTTAGAATGTCAAATGCATTGAAAATTCTTGCCTTCAATTCTTCTTTTGTATTTACTTTTTGAGCGTATACTGACGATTTCATGTGGCCCCACACATAATAGTCCATTGTCGTCAGATCAGGTGATCTAGGAGGCCAATTAATTGGACCTTGTCGCCCAATCCAGTTGTTCCTAAATTTTGCATTCAAATAATTTCTAACTTCACGACAAAAATGTACAGGAGCCCCATCTAGCTGAAAATCATTTCATGTCTTGTCACTAGTGGAATGTTTTCTAAAAGTTCTGGTAGTTTATTTTCAAAAAAAAATAAATACTCGTTTCCCATAAGGTGACCTTCAAAAATAAATTGTCTAATCATATGCTTATCAATAATACCACACCAAACGTTTACAGAAAACCGATGTTGAAAACTGCATTCTACAGTCACATGTGGATTTTCAGAACTCCAGTGGTGACTATTTCGCAAATTATTAATTCCATCTCTTGTAAATGTTGCCTCATCAGTAAATAAAATAGAACTTACTTTATGACGGTTCTCTTGAAGCCAGTGACAAAAATTTATATGCAGTGCAAAGTCACCAGACAGCAAATTGTGAACCTTCTGAAAGTGGTACGGGTAGAGATTTTCTTTGTTAAGTGTTCGCCATACTGAACTCTGTGGCAAACCAATGCGATTTGAAATTCGTCTAGTACTTTACCCCGGGCTACGTTGAGCTTGCTGTATTATACATCCTCCTTGTGAGCGATACGACGTTCTTCTTGTCTTTCAACTGAATAAGAACATGAAGGAAAAGAACCTGTTAAACGTAAACATTGAAAAATTGAAGCAAATGTTTTCGGATTTGGAATCCTTCTATTAGGAAATCTTTCTTCATATTCCTTCTTTGCTGCCAGCGAGTTTCCATTGCAGTATCCATAAATAAAAATTACGTCAGCATATTCCTCATTTGAAAACTGAAATGGCATTTTGATAGCGCGGAACACAAATACTTCAATTTCACGCACAGTGCACAACTGCTACAACTTTAATAGTGTACAGAACTATTCAAATTCTGAGCCAAAACATTGTGATTGTTGATTAGCTGTTAATACTGCCAACTTACAAAATAAAAAAATCCGTTTACTGTATTTGTCCAATAATATTTTTATTAATTTTTTTTTCAAAATTTGTTGGCAAAATTATTAACTGTTTTTTGTTCAACTTTTCTTGCGTTTACAAGATCATTTAAATTATGTATTTATTTACTTTATTTTATTGTTTTATTTGAAGATATTCTTGGACATTACAAGTTTACAAGCCAAGTTTCGGATATTTTGATGTTAATACTGTAAAGTTTATTTTTTGCAACTTATTTTTGTTTTGTAGTTGACTTTATTTACATCAATTTTCTCAGAATTAAATTTTCTACAAATTTAGTTCAAAAGAATTAGGTGTTTATTACCCATTTAACAATGTTATTGTACGTCAAACATAAAAAAACTTGGTTTTCACCCCAATTTATTTCCGTTCTACTCCAAAACTATTGCAGATATGGTTCTGGGACCTGTTTTATTCGATTTTTCAGGTCAAATACCTTAAGAAACTACCACTTTCGCCCCTTACTTAACGTCCTAAAAAATTCAGGACGACCTCATTTCACCTAGTGAATTGAATTCCAGGCGAAATATTTCGCTAGCTGTAACTCGCTAACGAAGCATTTCCGGACCTATGTTTATATGAATGTTTTTCTTATTTTTCGATGTAGATTATAACACTCTATCCGATTGGGGGTTCTTATTTAAAATTATTATGTTTATTATTATAATCGAATTTACGTTACGTTTAAATTAACTTGAAACAAAATAAAAGAGTGGTTGTTGTTTAAATTTAAATTCGTGGTTAAAATATTAAAAGTCTCATTAAAACAAAATTCATCTATGGGTGAAGTGTTCCTTTGAGATAACTCAATGTTGAGAATGGTTATTTCTACTTGAAGGTGACTAATGTAGTAAAGTATTTTACCATACAACATTCAAGTTACTCACAGTGTTTACAATGGTTTAAATACTCTTGTTTTTTAAAGAAATCCCTTGTATTAAATAAAAATAATGAAGTTGATTATATTTAAATGTTAGATTAACTTAAGTTAAAATATGAAGTATAGCAGTTGATTGCTTGATAATAGTTCTCGTCTGGGTTGAAACTAGTAGTAGAAACTTCTTCTGATTACAGGTAGTCTGAGTAAGTCAAGTCCCGTAAAGTCTGGACAATATTATAAACAAACATATACTTTTACGTACCTGATTGCGTTTACTTGAAGTTCACTAAACTGTCAACTCAGCTTACATTCATCAACTCCCTTTGGTTGCAAGGTTATGTCACCTTGTTTATTAAATTAGTGGGCGCCACACGGATTTATTTAGGGAAAATCCCGTGTAAAACCCATACATAAAAATTAATAGATGAAAAGAAAATTTAAAATAGTTGAGTACCACTTTTTGGCAATGCTATTCCAATATGTCAAACACAACAGAAGGTTGTTTAATTTATTAAAAGAAAATATTTAATTATTCAAAAAAAAATAAAATAAATCAAATCAGGTGATGCTGTTAATAATGGGTTTATTTGCACCCTTATAGTGAATTCAAAAAATACACATAATGTAAACATACAAAGTTGTACAATGAAAAGTTAATTATTATATGCCTCATACGGCTTGCTCAGAACATGAATTATAAATCTGGTTAAGTCCAGATACTATTTATTTTTAGTATAAAATTATTACAATTATTACTATTAGTATTATTGTTATTATTATTATTATTATTATCTCAGTTGTGAATTCTTTGAGACACGAAAGAAAACAATTATGCCTACACAGTATCCAATGATACAATTGATCAACAAAGTTTGAAGTTACTTTTACCAAGTAATTAAAAAAAAACGATCTATTGGAAGATCGTGCGTTTCATCAACGCTTGCTTTTTTAATCACAATATTATTCAATTGAGAGCCCTTACAACTAACATATAGCTTACTTACTAATAACAAATTTGAATAATAAATCGAAACGTGGTGTAATCTTAAATACTGTTTTTGTGTTTTGCGTCAGTACAGGTTATGGTAGCAAAAATACAAGTTATTTCACTCAGATCAAGATTAATAATAATTGCACTTTTACCTTCAGAGTTTTAATTATTTTAATTAAAACCTTTTATCACTTAAGTAATCGGATTATAGTGATTACTTTATTTCGGCACTAATTCGCACAAGAACAGAATAATGCGATCCTCTTCTGATTAAAATGGATCGTGAATAATGACAATAAATTATTTTCTGTTCGTCATTCCCGCACAAAATTAAAATAGACTGCACTTAAACACTGTTGTTGGTTGATGATGAACTTGAAGTAAAGTTTCTCGTTGTTAACTATTGGTTCCGGAGTACAAGGTAGCTGACGCTATGTGTTATAAGAAAAACGTAGCGGAGACGAGCGTACGTCTGTTCTGCTTGTTAGTTAGTAAAGGTCTCTCTCAAAATTCGCTGGTTTGTCTTTATATACCCCTCTTTTGGATTGGGCTTAGGTAAAATTATCATTTTATAACTAATTTTCCTATTGGTCCAGACAGGTGGGACGAAGATGACGTATCACTTTTTGGCGGTTGATAACGGTTTTTCTAACTGTCAAATGTTGAGATGATTGACAGGTCGCTTCTGTTGTCATTGTTATTATTATTTGTACCCAGATTCCTGATGTACATTTATACAATGATGCTAACAGTTGTAATACGCTTAATACCGTCACGATTGAGTTGATATTATTATCAAATTAAAGATTGTTTTGTTTCCTTTAAATTGATATCACTCGATCTCGAATTACTTTCACTTTAACCGACATTGTTAGAAAATCAATGTTCGGGTACACTATTCTTACTGTCGTCTGCTCTTTATGAGTCGCCGATTTTACACTTTTGGTTAACCTTTCTCGTATCCACATAACATTTTATTAATCAAATGTTTATGTGCGGACACCATTAATACTGTACTGACGTTTTTTTCACTGAACTTTACTTGTACACCTTAATTCTATACATAGTAATAAAAGATCCTACTGACTATGACATTTTGTTTACCGGTAGTTAGTTTTAAGCTACTATTTACAATTAAAATTATGGCTAAACCTATCGTCTCAATAACATTTTTCGTTATGTCAATGCATAACCATAGTTCTTGTGCATTTTATTTTGCACTGGTGATAATTAGTGATAGTCATTTTATTGACTAATGTTTGGTCTAAGTTTGTTAAGTGTATCGCCTACACTGAAATTTGGCCTTAATAATGCCTATTGGTTCTCAATTCGGTAAATTATAGAGACATCTTATTTGTATAGGATTCTCTTATATAAATAGCTCTCTTTTCTAATAGGTATATTTGATGCGGAAATACATCTTAATTCCTACAATATAGCCATTGTTAACATTGGTTTTGGCATTCATTATCTACTGTTCATTGTCACATTTATTATCAGAAAAATGCTGATTTTGCTTTCACAGTATTTAACTGCTCATTCGTTTATTTTTTTTTTATAAATGACATTCGGTTTACATTAACCATTTACTGAATTGACAGTTGAATTTACATTTATTCTGTCCATTAGTTCGTTTTAGTCTCAGTCTAGTTGTAGTGTCAAACAGCTATTGGGTTACTGTTTCCCATGGCACTTCTGCTTTATTCTTCTCTCTTGGTTTCTTCTTTCTTGTTTATTTTGACTATTCTATACCTGTGTACATGGTTATTCCGTTTTTATGAAATCTGATAACATACACTTAGGTTAGGTGACATCTTGTGATGTTACATATACACCCTCTTTAAAATTGATCATTTGAAAAATTTATATTTTGTAAAATTATCAATTCATGTCAGTCTCTTAGTATACTTCAATAAAAAATTTTCTCTTGTATTCTCTGATTTTTTTAAACTTATTATTGGTGTATTACTCTAGGTTGGCTTTTTATACAATGGTACAATTCTTAATTTACTAGTAATTTCAAGCTGCTTACTCTGTAAATCATTTAACTATAATGGATCTTGTTTCTCAAGTTAATTATTCCCTGTTTTATTTACATTCTACTTTCTCATTACATATCTTTGCATTCGTGATCATTTTGATGGTTATTATAATTTATACCTCACAGATTCTTTCATAATATTCCTTGATATAATAAAACAATATAATTCCCTAACTGTAGTAGAGGTTTTGGAATCAGGGTGGCTCACTATGGCTAACATCCTCTGCCGTTCCTCCCTACACATTCTCAGATTCAGAGGCATTACTCTTCTCTGTCTGAGTAAAAATAAACATTGCACCTGGCAATAGTTGCACTATCACAACTCAAAAAAATATCACATATCATTCATATTCAATAATATAACATATTCACTATAATATACAAGGTATCAGAGGTTTTTATTTAGATCACATTTCTATCTTTATACTTGCTAACATACTTTCCTTCTTACAGGTAATTACTTTTTTTTAGACATGATGTTTTTTAGCTATGCTTTTATCAGCTATATAGTTACTTATGTACTAGTTAACAATTTGTTGTGGTTCATTTAAATATTTTTAAGATTATACACTGGTTTTGATGCTTATAGTACTTATGCATCCATTTGTTCTATCTAGAGTTCACAATATATTTCTGTTTTCACTATAGTCTATTAAATCTTTCTTACCGAGTTATATTCATCCTGAATTATCAGGCTTACATTGTTTGTATACTAAATGGTTTTTTCTTTTTTTTTCTGATGTTCTCTGACATATTCTTATGATGTATAATATTTGATAATTGACACACATTTTTCTTTCCTTTCATTTCATTATAACCATAGTTATTCTTACAATTAACACTCTTTGTTATTTTTCTTCTCTACTCCTTCAAGTGATGGTGGTTTTCACTTATTCTGGATGATTTTATACACTATATACTATACTGTAATTACAATTTCATTTAACAATATACTAATATCTATTTCATAGACATTCTTGGGGTTTTCATGGTTTGTTTCACAAATATTAATTTTTCTTTCCTCACATTCCATAATAATGTCCTTCTTTTTATTTTACACACTTTGTTATACTGCCTCTCTACTCCTTCAAAGGTTAGTTGGGTGAACCTTTATTCTGGACGATTTTAATTTAACATTTGAGTTTTATGAGAGGTATACAATAATCATTTTATAAACATTAGGTCACATAGAATATTCATCTGGTTACATATTTTTCTCTAGTTATAGTACAGTAATTGTATTTTCTTATTAAATCATTTGATTGACCTTATCTAATATTCTATCCCCTGGGGTAATAGGTCTGGTACATTTTCATCATTAACAAATGGTTTGGTTTACATCTTAAATCTACACACTTTTGTAACTTGATAAGGCAGATTGACTAGTTATAGCTAATTAGTTACCTTCAATATTTTTGGTAGTTTAACAACAAATGAGTTTGTTTATATAGTAGTGGTTTTTTTTTTTTCTTCAATATATACATTTTACTTTTTATATCATAAACGTTTGGGTGAGGAATGTTGCTTCCTATTACATATTATCTCTCCTTAATATTAATCATTTCTTATTCGTCGATATTCATGGGGTTATTTGTGCTCTTCCAATCTATTGGGTCTATAATTGGGATATCTGACATATGTTCCGTACTAGTGGTTTTGGAGATACCTTACTATCAAGCGGTTCTTCCACTTAGCGGCTACCAGATAGTCATTGGCTCCCCGTTTCCTTGCCTTCTTCCTCTCATCATCTTTGGTATTATTGTGTTCATTGTACTCCGGGCCTTGGCTATTATTGATGTCTGGCCCATCTTCTAATCCGGGTTGATCTTTGTTCTCCTGGTTGGACTCTTCCATCGCTTGGTCCCTCTTCTTCCGCATTTCCCTTATCCTTTGGGCGTACCCTTCAATGAGCTGGTCCAGTTGTTCCTGGTACCTTTTTCTTTTCTTGGAACACCTTCGTTTTCTTTTAAGAATATCTGCTTTAAGTTCTTTGCTGGTCCTAATTTTCTTGGTGGTAACACATTTCTGCTCTTTGGTCACTCCCATGATGCCCCTTCGATACTCCTTTCTGTAGACTCCTTCTCCATGGTCGTTGCCTGGGACATGAACCATATTAACTAGACCACTTTGAGTCATTTCGGTTAATTCTTTGGTCACCCTAGTCTTCTTTGGGCGTAGTATCCTTCTTATCTTCCCCTCCTTTTCTTCCGTTTTCTTAATTATTTTGTTCCTTTTTTCCGGAATATTAATTTTCGAATTCACTTGTTTGGTAGCTATATTTCCGGGTAATTCCCTTGTCTTCACGTGATCGTCATACATTGGCAAATTATTTTGTCCTAATTCCTCATTCTCTGCTACTAACTCTTCCGTTTCTTCAATTACCTGAGTGTTCTCATTCCTCTCGGTACCGATCTCCTTATACCGAATACCTCCCTGTTGTCCGTCAAGCTCGTTTTCAGATAATAATGTATTTATGTCCTGCTGTTTTCTTGTTGGTTCATCATTAGTTCCCATTTCTTCCCTCAATTGTTGGATGATTTCTTCTCTCCATGATCTGATATCGTTCATCATTTCCTCCCTTGCCTTCTCAAAGCTATTCTCTACGTGGTGGGGGAACTGTTTCTCCCTACATTCCATCATCATCCTTTGGAAACTCAACAGCTCTGTCGATGCTATTTCCTTAGGTTGGCTTTTTATGGTGTCACTTGCCATTACTTCTCTATCTTCTGGTTTTTTGATTATATTTGTATATTCGACGCTCACAGTCGGTGCGTTATCGCTTACCATCCCTTGGACTGCTTCATCATTCTCTTCCGTCGTGTCATTATCTTTACTCTCTTCTTGGTGGGGGGTTTTTATTTCCTCGTTAGTTATTTCACTGGGTTCACTTGGAGATTCATATAGCTCAGTCTGGTCCTTACTTGTTATTGTTTCGGTCTCTAGGTCATCTATTAATATTTCCTCCTCTTTTACACCATCATTGACGTCTTGTTCTGGGACGTTTTTAGTCATATTTTCTTGTGGTGGTTCCTGGGATTCCTTCTGGATATGGTCTTCTTCGATTTTGTCGTTGGTATTTTTCCCATTCTTCATTAAGTCTTCACCTATCTGTCTCTGTTCGTTTCTTAATTTCTTGGCATTCCTCAATTCTTCTTCGAATGCTTCCCTCCGTTTACGCTCTTCTTCTCGTCTCTCATTCTGGCGTCTTATCTCCTCTTCCTCCTGCTGTGCAGCTCGACTATAGAACAACTCTTCATTTTGTCTTATCTTATTGTCTCTTAGTTCTCTTTCGGCTGCTTCTCTTCTACTACGCTCATCTTCCCATCTCTGGTAATGGTAATTCCTCTTCTCTTCGTTTCGCCATGTTGGTTGGTTATTATACCATCTTGTATTCCGGTCCCTCCTTGGTTGTGGGATTTCCCATTCGTGGAGTCTTGCAAATCCTTCTTCCCTCTTCCTTCTTAATTGGACTCCTCTTTTATCCATCTTTTCTCCTCTTCCATTTTGCGATTTAATTCTTCACCATCGATTTTCAATATTCTGTATATTTGGTCCCAGTCTGTTTCCTGGTTATAATAGTCCATTTCCCTCTCCCTTTTCGCTCTATATTTTGTGTTGTATCGACGTGTGCGTGGCATGTTAATTTTTTCGTGTCTACCGGGCTAATATAAAATATAAAAAATATATTTATTTAATATTTTTTAAGCCACACTAGTTGGTGCGCCAATTTATAACACTCTATCCGATTGGGGGTTCTTATTTAAAATTATTATGTTTATTATTATAATCGAATTTACGTTACGTTTAAATTAACTTGAAACAAAATAAAAGAGTGGTTGTTGTTTAAATTTAAATTCGTGGTTAAAATATTAAAAGTCTCATTAAAACAAAATTCATCTATGGGTGAAGTGTTCCTTTGAGATAACTCAATGTTGAGAATGGTTATTTCTACTTGAAGGTGACTAATGTAGTAAAGTATTTTACCATACAACATTCAAGTTACTCACAGTGTTTACAATGGTTTAAATACTCTTGTTTTTTAAAGAAATCCCTTGTATTAAATAAAAATAATGAAGTTGATTATATTTAAATGTTAGATTAACTTAAGTTAAAATATGAAGTATAGCAGTTGATTGCTTGATAATAGTTCTCGTCTGGGTTGAAACTAGTAGTAGAAACTTCTTCTGATTACAGGTAGTCTGAGTAAGTCAAGTCCCGTAAAGTCTGGACAATATTATAAACAAACATATACTTTTACGTACCTGATTGCGTTTACTTGAAGTTCACTAAACTGTCAACTCAGCTTACATTCATCAACTCCCTTTGGTTGCAAGGTTATGTCACCTTGTTTATTAAATTAGTGGGCGCCACACGGATTTATTTAGGGAAAATCCCGTGTAAAACCCATACATAAAAATTAATAGATGAAAAGAAAATTTAAAATAGTTGAGTACCACTTTTTGGCAATGCTATTCCAATATGTCAAACACAACAGAAGGTTGTTTAATTTATTAAAAGAAAATATTTAATTATTCAAAAAAAAATAAAATAAATCAAATCAGGTGATGCTGTTAATAATGGGTTTATTTGCACCCTTATAGTGAATTCAAAAAATACACATAATGTAAACATACAAAGTTGTACAATGAAAAGTTAATTATTATATGCCTCATACGGCTTGCTCAGAACATGAATTATAAATCTGGTTAAGTCCAGATACTATTTATTTTTAGTATAAAATTATTACAATTATTACTATTAGTATTATTGTTATTATTATTATTATTATTATCTCAGTTGTGAATTCTTTGAGACACGAAAGAAAACAATTATGCCTACACAGTATCCAATGATACAATTGATCAACAAAGTTTGAAGTTACTTTTACCAAGTAATTAAAAAAAAACGATCTATTGGAAGATCGTGCGTTTCATCAACGCTTGCTTTTTTAATCACAATATTATTCAATTGAGAGCCCTTACAACTAACATATAGCTTACTTACTAATAACAAATTTGAATAATAAATCGAAACGTGGTGTAATCTTAAATACTGTTTTTGTGTTTTGCGTCAGTACAGGTTATGGTAGCAAAAATACAAGTTATTTCACTCAGATCAAGATTAATAATAATTGCACTTTTACCTTCAGAGTTTTAATTATTTTAATTAAAACCTTTTATCACTTAAGTAATCGGATTATAGTGATTACTTTATTTCGGCACTAATTCGCACAAGAACAGAATAATGCGATCCTCTTCTGATTAAAATGGATCGTGAATAATGACAATAAATTATTTTCTGTTCGTCATTCCCGCACAAAATTAAAATAGACTGCACTTAAACACTGTTGTTGGTTGATGATGAACTTGAAGTAAAGTTTCTCGTTGTTAACTATTGGTTCCGGAGTACAAGGTAGCTGACGCTATGTGTTATAAGAAAAACGTAGCGGAGACGAGCGTACGTCTGTTCTGCTTGTTAGTTAGTAAAGGTCTCTCTCAAAATTCGCTGGTTTGTCTTTATATACCCCTCTTTTGGATTGGGCTTAGGTAAAATTATCATTTTATAACTAATTTTCCTATTGGTCCAGACAGGTGGGACGAAGATGACGTATCACTTTTTGGCGGTTGATAACGGTTTTTCTAACTGTCAAATGTTGAGATGATTGACAGGTCGCTTCTGTTGTCATTGTTATTATTATTTGTACCCAGATTCCTGATGTACATTTATACAATGATGCTAACAGTTGTAATACGCTTAATACCGTCACGATTGAGTTGATATTATTATCAAATTAAAGATTGTTTTGTTTCCTTTAAATTGATATCACTCGATCTCGAATTACTTTCACTTTAACCGACATTGTTAGAAAATCAATGTTCGGGTACACTATTCTTACTGTCGTCTGCTCTTTATGAGTCGCCGATTTTACACTTTTGGTTAACCTTTCTCGTATCCACATAACATTTTATTAATCAAATGTTTATGTGCGGACACCATTAATACTGTACTGACGTTTTTTTCACTGAACTTTACTTGTACACCTTAATTCTATACATAGTAATAAAAGATCCTACTGACTGTGACATTTTGTTTACCGTTAGTTAGTTTTAAGCTACTATTTACAATTAAAATTATGGCTAAACCTATCGTCTCAATAACATTTTTCGTTATGTCAATGCATAACCATAGTTCTTGTGCATTTTATTTTGCACTGGTGATAATTAGTGATAGTCATTTTATTGACTAATGTTTGGTCTAAGTTTGTTAAGTGTATCGCCTACACTGAAATTTGGCCTTAATAATGCCTATTGGTTCTCAATTCGGTAAATTATAGAGACATCTTATTTGTATAGGATTCTCTTATATAAATAGCTCTCTTTTCTAATAGGTATATTTGATGCGGAAATACATCTTAATTCCTACAATATAGCCATTGTTAACATTGGTTTTGGCATTCATTATCTACTGTTCATTGTCACATTTATTATCAGAAAAATGCTGATTTTGCTTTTACAGTATTTAACTGCTCATTCGTTTATTTTTTTTTTATAAATGACATTCGGTTTACATTAACCATTTACTGAATTGACAGTTGAATTTACATTTATTCTGTCCATTAGTTCGTTTTAGTCTCAGTCTAGTTGTAGTGTCAAACAGCTATTGGGTTACTGTTTCCCATGGCACTTCTGCTTTATTCTTCTCTCTTGGTTTCTTCTTTCTTGTTTATTTTGACTATTCTATACCTGTGTACATGGTTATTCCGTTTTTATGAAATCTGATAACATACACTTAGGTTAGGTGACATCTTGTGATGTTACAAGATTCATCTCCCGAAGTATTTCCGTTTCTTCGTGAATCACCCTGTATATATATATATATATATATTGCAACAATATATATATATTTGCCCAGGGCGGTATGTTTTATATTGTAATTAGTATAAATAGAATAAGGAACAGTTTTATACAATTTTGTGCAGGAATTGACAATATCTAACCTGTTGAGAGGGACACCTGCTGTGGTAGCGTAAGTTACAGCGTGTGTTTGTTTGTGTGTGTGAGCACGCAACGACATGAAAATATGGGGTGATGCAAACGACTTATTGTTTTGTCTGTAATCATGTCTTAACAGGATTATAATAAATTAATTACTTGTGTTAAACCTGGGCAAAGACCAATTATAAAAACACCATTGCATTAAGAAATGTTTAACTAATGCAGTGATATAAAAATATTGCAGACATTTTCAATATTAAAGACGCTAAGTAATTAATGTTAAATACGGGTGTAATTAAAGAGTAATTAACATGTGTGTTATATGTGCGTGAACAGAAAAAAATTACGCCAACAATGATATCGCGCATGCTACAAGTGTGTTTACGAAATCGCTAAAATGAAAAAAGTTATTGGTAATTAAAAGGACGCTTTGCATGAAAGTTACAATTTCTAACATGTCAAGAGCAATCCTGGACATGTCAGATTGAGTCCAGTATAAATACGACCAACAATTTTGGGGCATTCTCAGACTCAAGGAATCTCTACACGAGGACACTATGTCCATTTGATAAGCTATTTCCAAAGGACGTCACGCTGCTGGTCTGCCGATCGACTGAACACACACAAGACATATGGAGGAACTCAGGAGCAACAACAACAACAACCCATAGAGACATAGAACACAGCATCATCATCAAATTCTCAGGATTCAGGACGCACACACACACACACACACAACGGTAACGGCAGCAGTATGCAGGTGATGACTAAATATTTATAATTTTGTTGTGAAAAGAACTTTCAGAAAGACAATTTTACATGAACAGTAAGACTTAAAAATTTTAAATGTAAATAATAGTTAAAGTCAATAATTTAATTTTATAAGAAAATTTGAAAGTGACTAAATCTTTTGTTATATGTTAAAAATTTGGGTGTGTCAATAGAGTTAAATAATAGTTTGAAAGTAAATGTAATTAGTTTATTTTGTCTGTAGCAACTAGTAATTTTATGCTTAAGTTTAATATTATTTTAGTTTCTTTTTAAATGAGTTGCTATTAGCATTTGAAGATTAATCAAAGTCATACACACAAAAAATGAAAGAATTTAGATGACTTATTTAACATGTCTGTTTAGTTAATAAGAGTATATGATTAAATACAACTATAAAAAACTTTGTTCCGAGTCGTGAATATAATAATTGTATTTAGTTAAGTAACGGACACGTTAGGGGTCGAGGGAACTTGGAGAGGTAGTACCTTTGCTTCGGGTTGACTGGACACTGGCCCTCACAAGTTCCCAGGGTTGGATGATGTGATGGTAGCTCCCAATGGAGCCATGAGCCTCTCTCCAGCCAAGACCGTACTGTGTGGTGAAGAGCCACATCCTACTAGAGGTGACCCCGTTGACGCAGAACAGTACGGATCTAGACCGGAAGGTCAATAAACATTCCTGGTGGTGGGCAGCAGTATCCATCAGTACCGAGGTAGGGCATATAGGAAATGATCCTGGACCGGCCTATGTCTTGGATTATTGCAGGCGGTAGTCAAAATTTGACCCATCCGGCTGTAGTACTGCGACTGAGGGGGTAGGTGGGACTCGATAGCTGTAGTGAAATCAACCTACCTAGAGGAGAAAACCTCGATCACAATCCTGGCCCTCCAGGTTGGAGGTTGGGCTATGGGCTAACAACCCATTCCCGGAAAACCGGATGTTACGAAACTACCAAATAAGCCTCGGAAAGGACGGTATTATCGGAAACAACTCAGGCAACGGAATATGGACTTGTCTTTTGGAACGTGGAATGTTAGGACTTTGTACAGGCCGGGGGCACAAAGGGAACTATTTGAAGAGCTAAAAACATATAAAATTGGTGTAGCAGCAGTGCAGGAAACAAGATGGCTGGGAAATGGAGTAAGAGATACTAAAACTTATACGGTATTATACAGCGGAAGAGAGAAGGGGAAAAGAGAACTGGGAGTGGCATCTGTAGTTGACAGAAACTTAAAACACCTCATAGTAGACTTCCATCCAGTCAACGAGAGAATATGTAGAATAAGATTGGCTACTAAATTCTTCAATCTGTCAATCATAAACGTACACTGCCTGACTGATGAGAAGGATGAGGACATAAAAGCAGAATTTTACCAATTGCTGGAAAAAATATATGACACCGCCCCTAAGAATGACATTAAACTAATCATGGGGGACATGAATGCGAAAATTGGGAAAGAAGATGCATACCTTGGCACCATAGGTAGGCACAGTTTACACAATGAATCCAACAGAAATGGGGAACTGCTTATCGACTTCGCTACAAGCAGGAATATGGTTATCAGCTCAACTCAGTTCCCACACCGGGATATCCATAAGGGAACGTGGGTAGCCCAAGATGGGAAAACAGTCAACCAGATAGATCATGTGATCATAGATAAAAGAGCAGCCACAAGTATCATTGATGTCAAAACCCGGAGAGGAGCGTCAGTTGGTTCTGATCACTATATGGTGCAGATGAAGTTTAGATGCAGGGTGGCTGTATATAGGAAGGACAGACTTAGAAGACAGGAAAAGGTTAACACAGTGAGTTTAAAGGACCCAGAAAGGGTACAGGAATATGCTGGGAAAGTGAGGAATAGATTGAACGAGTCAGTCGCAGGAACGGTGGAAGAGAAATGGCAGAGCCTTAAGTGCGCACTCCTGGAAACCGCCAGAGAGGTACTAGGAATAGAGGAGAGACGGAGGCGGGAGGACTGGTTTGATGAGGAATGCAGGGAGAGTGTTGCACGGAGGAATGAGGCTCACAGGAAGTATTCTCAGTGTAGGACTAGAGAAAGGAAACAGGAATATGAAGAGAATAGAAGACTGGCAAATAAAGTATGTAGAAAAAAGAAAAGAACTTTTGAAAACGGGCTGCTTCTCAAAATGGAGCAGGACTTTGCAGATGGAAGAATAAGGAATGCTTATAAATATCTTAAGCATCTCAGGGAAGGTTATAAACCATCTACAACACTATGTAGAGACAGAGATAATAGAATTGTCAGTGATCCAGAGAAAATTAAAACTATCTGGCGAGAGTACTTCGATGGCCTCCTTGGTGGTATGCTACAGGGAGGAGAAATTGTTGCTCACACTCCGCGGAATGCAAACTTTGGGGGGATGGAATCTGACCCACCATCAATTCAGGAAATAGAAGAAGCTATTAGTGCCCTCAGGAACAACAAGGCACCAGGTACAGACTTGATTCCTGCAGAACTGCTTAAAGCTGGAGGTGCTGATGTGGCGGTCGCACTGCACTCCTTAATCGTGGACATATGGCAAACGGAACGAATCCCCATGGAATGGAATAAGTGCATTATATGCCCCATTTATAAAAAAGGCGACAAACTTCAATGTGGAAATTACAGAGGCATTTCGTTGCTGTGCACCTCCTACAAGGTTTTTGCGTATATCTTGAACCAAAGGCTGAGACCCCTCACAGAAAATATAATACGGGAATACCAAGCTGGATTCCGACCTGGAAGGTCTACAATCGACCAACTCTTCTCGGTAAAACAGATACTAAGATGCGGATGGGAACGTGATATTGATGTGTACCAGATCTTTGTGGACTTCAGGCAAGCGTATGACTCTATTAATAGAGACAAACTCTACACCATAATGCATGAATTTGGAATACCAGGCAAGCTGGTAAGATTAACCCAAGTTACTATGCAACAGACTGAAGCCCAAGTAAAGGTGGATAGCCAACTAACTGAACCCATAAATATTACACGGGGACTAAAGCAGGGAGATGGGTTGGCCCCAACACTATTTAATATTGCATTGGAATATGTAATTAGAGGCTTATCAATAAATAGCTCCAATCTGTTAACAAATAAAACTGTACAAATAGCCGCATATGCAGATGACATTAACATCATGTCAAGACGGGTCACGGCAGCTAAAGAAATATTTATAGAGCTTAAAAACAAAGCCAAGGAAGTTGGGCTAGCCATAAATATAGATAAAACAAAAATGTTTATCCAAACAAGAAGGGACCAGGTTCATAACAACATTGAGATAGAGGAGGACACAATTGAGGTGGTGGACAATTTCACGTATCTCGGAGTGAATCTAGCAAAGACTGGATCAGAGGAGCCGGAGATCCAAAGACGGATCACCATGGCTAACAAGGCGTACTTCGCATTGCTGCCATCATTTAGGTCTGGGGATGTGCACAGGGAAACAAAAATGAAAATATATAGGACTGTCATCAGACCGGTGCTATGCTACGGGTGTGAGGCATGGGCAGTCACACAGAAAACAGTCGACAGAGTAGACACCTTTGAAAGGAAAATCCTCAGACGCATTATAGGCCCAATACAAGAAAATGGCTCATGGAGACTGAGATACAACAACGAACTGTATCAAATATATAAAGAGATACCAGTCTCAAAATTTATAAGAATTCAAAGATTACGTTGGGCCGGACATGTTATGAGAATGGAGGGTGGCAGGAACCCTAAGAGGGCTTTGCTGGGTACATGGGAGGGAACGACACCTAGAGGTAGACCGAGCAAGAGGTGGGAAGATGGCGTTGCAGAGGACGTGAAAGACATGGGGATAAGAAACTGGAGGAGGGTTGCAGTGGATAGAGTGGATTGGAGGCGGAGATTGGTGGAGGCCAGTGCCCGACTTGGGCTGTAGCGCCATAGGAGAGAGAACGGACACGTCATGGACAACGGAATCAAAGAGTATATGATTGTTTAGTTTTTAGATGTTATGAACAGCCTAATATGTGTGAAACTTATAAAAGTGGAAATTTGATCTATCTATGTTTGAAATTTTTAATATTGGAATATTTTTGTATTAATGAATAAATCTTAGGATGATTATTTTTAAATGGTTTTAAATATTTATTTCATGTCAACAACATCTCACTCTTTAAAATTTATTTAATTATTGTGCAACTACATATACTTGACACAACGAGAAACAAAAAATCCTGCGACCTGGCCGGTGTACTACACTTAATAGTTGCGTTGAGTACATGGTTCTGTATGTGTGTGAATATATGAAATAATTGTAACGTTGAAATATATATATATATTGTTACAACACAAATAAGCCACCCCAATACCAGGGATAAAAAAGATGATTCTAAATATAAAATAATACGTAATATAAAATGAAATGTTTAATATAAATAAAATACTTTAATATTTATAACTAAATTTACCTCAAGATATACTTTTTTCCTATTAGGAACATGTTTCGAGAGTTCTTGTTCTCTCATCTTCAGCCTTCGCCATTTTGTTTCTGGTGAAGTATTTGTGTGTTGGCTTCTGGATGTTATTAAGGTAGTTTGTTGGTCTTTGGTCCTTCAAAGTTGCATTATTGTGTGTGGTTGTGGTATCTGTTTTTGTACACAATAATGTTTGAAATTTATTGTTTTCACAACCACACAGAATAATGCAACTTTGAAGGACCAAAGACCAACAAACTACCTTAATAACATCCAGAAGCCAACACACAAATACTTCACCAGAAACAAAATGGCGAAGGCTGAAGATGAGAGAACAAGAACTCTCGAAACATGTTCCTAATAGGAAAAAAGTATATCTTGAGGTAAATTTAGTTATAAATATTAAAGTATTATATACATCAAGAAACGGACTGTAGCAGAAAGTGATTGGTATAAATAAAATATAAAGACAATGACTCGACAAACGACGACATGACCAAACCCAAGTGATTGAACCAATGAAAAGGAAACAAAAGAAGAAGGGAACCACAAAAATCAAACAAGAATAAAACCAAAGAAGAGAAGAAAGTGATTAACCAAAACAAATGAAGAAGGAAAAAAAACCCAAACCAAACAAAAATGAAACAAGTTCATGGAATTAAATGACTCAATGTAACATGTTAAAATGAACCCAAAGGAGAAGGTGGAAAAAACAAAGTATTAATCAAATACAATGAAAATGAAGAAGGAGGGGAATGAAAAAGAAACAAACCCACAATGAAGGGAAATAAAGAAGAATGAAAACCAATGATGATACACAAACAAGTAATAAAGAATATGAGCAAGAGAAATAATGCACTCAAACGTGATATTGAAAAAAGACCAATAATTAACCTATGAAAAAGAGGAAATTATATTATCAATTAAGGGATAATAATATAAATGACAATTAAGAGAAACCCAATTAAACAATGTTAAATATAAATATAAAAAAGCAAACTAACCCACAATTTAGAGTTAGATGTAATGTTAAAATATAAAGACGTAAAATTGTTCATATTATTAATGATATATTGTAATGAAAGAGATAGTACGGTAGTGAGATAGTAATTAGAGGGATTACCCATTCAGAAACACTTAAAAAACAAAAACATTTGTGAAGTGCAAAATGAAAGTGTAAAATCCCCAAAGTGTAGTGATAAAGAAAGTACACTAATAAAATTATAATAAACTATAAATAATTTAATAGTGAAGGTGATGACTGAATGAGAATAGTGCAAAATAAAGAATGGTAATATAGTGAAAAATAGTGAATGATAAAATCATTAACAATTAATAAATCCAAAGGAAACGCTAAATGATAAAAAGTGAAAAATGTTAGTAATTAAGAATAGCAGTATAAACTGATAAGACAGTAACTAGTTAAGAAAGAGTGTTATTATTAAATTTAAGTAAATACAATTATGATTAAAAGGGAGAATGCCCTGAAGGGAAAACCAGATAGCGTTAACATGGAGGGAAGGTAAAGATTGTTTAAAAATTAAGTAGGTAAAACAAATTCATAAACACGCATGTTATAAGGGATCGTTATACGTTCATAAAAGTGATGTTGTTTATCACACTAAAAAATAATATAAAATAAGATGAATTGTAAACCAAGATTAGCAAATAATAGTTAAATAATTACTCAAGCAAGTTTATGAATTGGATATGGCTGGTAGAGTTGTACAGACCATAGGTCTAAATATTGTATTTAATAATATCAAAAAATAGTAAATAATAGCCACATTGTTATTATTGGCAAAGTAAATAAGTAAAAAAGTTAAGAAATGTATGACTAGAAAACGAGGAAACCAAATAGTAAACCGTTATGTACAAAATAATACTGACATAATAATAACACATAAACAGACCCAAAACACAACAATAAATTATACAACCAATTATAATAACAAAATAAAACCCATTAGGCTAAAAAGAAATGTAATTTAAATGAAATAAGTCGAATACCATAATGGCTACTTAGGCCTAGGAAAATGCCTAACTGTCAAAAACAAACACCTACAAATTGTAATAAGTTAAGTAAGAAATTAGCAAATCCGAGGCGAATGACTCACCAAGGATAAATTGTAAATCATTTTTAAGAAAATATTATAATAAGCATTTGAATACAAAAAGAAATATAATTAACAAGTATTAACATAATTGTAAAAACATAAAACCTGAAATAACCCAAACTTGTGGGGTATCAAAATAATCTATGAAAGGAAATACATACTATAGTGACAATATTTAATAATCAGGAAGGAAGATAGAGGAATAACAGCAGTCAGAAGATATACTAGGATTTTGAAAAGAATTCAGATTTTGATAACAATGGATTTATAACAATCTCAACCAATCAGAATTCTTTGGTTACCATAGAAACCACCGTTGAAGACGAAATTACCGTTGAATACCGTTACTCGTAAAGCGTCAGTCTACCAGGACAGAAGCCAAAGTTTGAAGGACCAATTTTTTAATAAAATAATGTAAAACAGTGAACGAAGTTCAAAGCAATGACGGGATAAGAAGCTGACAAACCATTAGAGCAGTCCATTCAAGATCCAGGACCATAAAACTGAGAATTAACAGAAAATTATGACCACATATTATAAGAAAAGGACACCAAACCTACTTAAGTCCATAGATCAATGAAAATAGAACTTATTGCAGCCCAATCCTCTTCCGATCCAATGAACGAAAACACCAAGTCATGCTGATGTGTTAAGTACCATTGAATTACCTTATTTCCAAAAACAAAATCACTCTAAATTTTACTAATATTAATCTGATCTCACTATAAGCCGAATATTTCTCTTTCAAAGATTATTTAAGAAAAATAAACACACTGAAAATTTGTTAACATAAAATCTAACCTATTGTTTAAACACAAACTTTCAAAACACATTTAACGACACTACAGAACAGATTGTAACATCACACCTTATTATTTATGTACACTTAGAATAAGGTAAAATACTTTTATTGTAATCATCGGAATTCTTTGCCTTATAATCAAAAGGATCCACCGATTTTGGAATGAAATTAATTATAATAACAAAACGTTCAACTGCCATGCTGATGCTAGCACATCGTTCCAGAATCGATTCGTCACCCCGAGTATAATTGTTTCATGTATAAAGTCGGTGCAAAGTTGTTAATCAACTAATATATTTTATTTGTAAAAAACCTGAAAAATTTAATTATCAAACATTAAAATCACAATTACAGGGAGTAACCATTGTTATTATTTCATAGGGAGTGCATGATAGTACTTGTGTTTATTTACGAAGGTTAGGTTTGATGAGCAGCGCTCAAGTTGCCATTTGCACAACTGCCTACACGATTCAGAAGGCGGCACGAGCGGGAATAATTTGAACGCCCCGACCGTCAGCTGAAAACACTTTATTAAGTAATTTTAATTGTTTTAATAAACAATTTGGCACCACCCGGGATTAACACACCCCTATATATATATAAACAGGTAAGGTTACTGCCGTGTTATACTGGTAATTACCGCAACGCTACAGACATCGTTAGCGCAAAATTGATGTAACGACCCCGGTGCGAGACGAACGCACTAACACTTTACACACATATAAAACGTATACATTTTACAGAGACACACCATTACTAACGTTACAGATTTGGCTTCCATCGCGGGGCTTAAACAAGGACGTCATATCTAACGTTACAGATTGGCGACCAACCGGTGAGGCTTTAAAAGAAAACCAGTGGCGATTATGAATAGACATTCCATGGTTACCAGATACGACACTAAGAAAAGAACTGAAGGTGAAGATCAAGAAGAGATGGAAGAAATGGTAGGAGAATTGTTCGAAGAGGATCCGCAGGAGGACCAACCAGAACCGGAAGGGAAAGGAACAGTCGGTGACCAACCAGACAAAACAACCGAAGGGGCAAGGATGGAGAACATGATGAGGATGATGATGGAACAATTGAACAGAAACCAGAGAACAAAGGAAAGAAGAGGGGGAATTCTTCAGAGAAAATAGTGAAGAGTTGAAGTAACAAATCAAGGAGGACATAGAGCTCCTGAATAATAAATTGGAAAGCAACTGTGAGGCCCTGAAGAGAAACCAGGAAACGTTAGAAAAGAAGAGTGAGGAGGTGAAGAGGCAAATAAAGAAGGATCTTGAAATATTAAATAACAAGATTGAAAATAACAGTGAAACACTCCAAAGACAGTTGAAGGAAGATGGTGAGAAGAACAGAAAAGAATTAAGATTCATACTAATAGAGTTTTGTGAAGAAGTCAAACAGACAAAAACGGGGATGAACAAGAGATGGGAAGAAACAAGTTACCCAGTAGATCAACTTAATGAAACATTAGATAGTGATTTCAAACCATTGAATGAAACACTGGACACCACTTCTGAAGGTAGTAAGGAGATGGAAATTGTAGAAGAAACAAGTGTATTGTTTTCTGAAAATATAAGTAACAATAACACCAAGAAAATTAAGCACATAAAAACCAACAGTAGAAGAGTAAAGAAGAATCGAATCATTAAGAAGAATAAGAAAACAGAGGAAATGGGAAAAGTATATAAAAAGAAAATAATAAAAACCAGAGAAGAACTAGAAATGGTGAAGAATGGACTGATTGAGTTATTTAATTTACCAATTACTGACCGGAGAGAAATCATGAAATATAAAGATTGTAGGAGGAATCTAAAGGAAATTATAAAAGGGATTCACAAAGAACCAGTGAACAAAAACTTCTACAATTCTCTTGTTAAATGGAAATTACCAGAAATGGAAATACAGAATAAAAAAGCAATAATAACATTAACAAAGGAGGTACAATTAACAACTTCTTTGATTAATCAAAAAGTAGTGAATGAAGCAGTCATGGAGGCAAATGAACATAGGATAGTAGAGGAATTATGGTACAAGATGGAGGAGACCTATGTTACACGAACGAAGATAGTTCTACACACCAAGGTCATCCGAACCACAAGCGCAGATGAAATGATGGACCATGGGTAAACAAAGTGCTGATGAACACAGAGAAATGGGACTGAGTTTCAGAGTAATGACCATGCAAACCAAGGGAGAGGAAGGAGGATTAAAATTAAATTAAACCACTAAATAATCACCAAAACAAGAATTGACAAGAAATGACTAAACGACTAAGACGAATTAAATGAGAACTAATCAACCATAATAAATTAATAAAAAAAAAATTATCCAGAATAAATGTTCAAACATCTAACATTTGAAGGAGTAGAGAAGAAAGACAACAGAGTATAATATACAAGAGAAGGCAATAATAATGAAAGAAAAGGAGAAGATCACATTACAAAAAAGTATAAATAACAAGGTCCAATGTATAATAATATGCATCACCATATGTCATCACCAAAGATAATGAAAACAATACTTATGAAATAAGTAATATAACCACCAAGAAGATAAAAGGAGTTTACAATCAAGCTTTGATAAAAAAGTTTTATGAAGAAAAATAAATTACAGTCAATAAAATAAACAAATGCCAAAATTCAAAAATTATGTGAGCACAACTTACAACAATATTTAGATGACTTATGTGGCCTAATATAAAGTTTAAAAAAAAGGAATAAGTTACAAAAATTCCTACCAAGTAAGTTTAACTTACAATAAAATAACGTTGACATATGAAGTATAATATAAAAAATAATAAAGGAATAAGTTACAAAAATTCCTATAAAAAAGTAAGAACCACAAACTTACGATAATATTTAAACAAAAAATACCAAGAAAGGAATAAGTTACAAAGGTTCCTATAAAGCAGGGATTCTCAACCTTTTTGTGATTGAGAGCACCTTTCATTATCCGGGGCAAGTGGGAGAGCACCATGAAAATTTAACAATAATAATAATAATAATAATAAATACAGTAGAAGCCCGATATAGCGCGGTCCGATATACCGCGAATTCGGATATAACTCGGTGAAGAGTATGTCACCCATTATTAGCGAAAATTCTTACTTGTAGAGAGTGAGTAAATTATGAATTGTTTATCGTGACTTCCGTAGCCACAACATTGGAATGCGTTGCGTTTATTGTAAACAAAGGCTTGTTGTTGGAAACAGCGTTGTAAACAACAGCCAGAATTGCCAGTTCAAGTATACCTGTAGACATAAACAATTGCCCGAGCTATTTACAGTCTCTACGTTTCTAAGAATTCATGCCAAGGCAAGCAGCCAACTAAATCCCTTCTCTCCCTCATATTACAGTACAGTATAAGATCATACTCTGATATTATCTTATCAAAGTATATAGTCTTTGTCATAAATTCGCATAGTGTAGAGTTTTGTGATGTCGCAGAAAAGAAAAGCATATTCTGTGAGTGATAAACTCAAAATAATTGATCGTGTGAAGAACGGAGAGTCAAAGGCAAGTTTATCACGTGAGTGTGGCATCCCAGAAGGAACAATTAGAGGGTGGATGAAGGAAGAAGATAAACTTAAAAGTTTTGTGAACACAGTTGAAAGTGAAGTGGGGTTGCAAAGAAAAAAGACTAAAGTAGGTAAGGATAGTGAACTAGATGAGTGTCTGTACAGGTAGTTTTTAATAAAACGAAGTGAAGGTGTGCCACTGTCAGGACCAGTTATTAGAGCTCAAGCTGTGAAATTCTATAGTGATTTACATGGCAACAGTGACTTTAATGCATCTGATGGGTGGTTTTCGCGATGGAAATCTCGTCATGGTATAAGCCAGATAAGCATTGAAGGGGAAGCACGATCATGTGACAGTGAAGCTGCAGCACTTTTTCCTCAGGCATTAAACAAAGTAATGATCGATAACGATTTAAATGACCATCAAGTGTATAACTGTGATGAAACTGATCTGTATTTTCGAATGCTTCCTACCACAACTCTGGATGTGAATAATTCAATAAATAAATCGGGATTAAAAATAAATAAGGACAGAGTTACCCTCCTGTTTGCCACAAAATGTATAGGGAAAAGCCGAAATCCTAGATGCTTTCAACATGTTAACATGACGTCATTACCTATCACATATCGTAATACAAAAAATGCTTGGATGACAAGTGATATTTTCGGTAAATGGTTCCATGAAGAATTTGTTCCATCTGTGAGAAGCCACATGCGGTCACTCAACCTCGAAGAAAAAGCTGTACTGACCCTTGACCACTATCCAGCACATCCACCTGCTGATATGCTACAGTCAAGAGATGGGAAAATCGGAGTCATGTTCTTGCCGAAAAACACGACAGCACTGATCCAGCCATTAGATCAAGGCATCATAAAAGCATTTAAAGCGCATTACCGCCGTGAACTTCTGAGTGCTATAGTGAATTCTGATGAGGAAATGGAAATTTACCTTAAGTCAATAAACCTGAAAACAGTTGCGTATTCAATAGGTCTTGCATGGGAAAGTATTAGTACGGCTACGATTCAGAATTGCTGGAAGAAATGTTCCTTTGAACAAAACATCGCCAATGGAAATTGCTCTGTTGCCGGATTCACTAATAGTGATGTACAGTCTGCGAGTAGTGCTCTGCATTGCAACTTCACTCTAGATGACTTGAATGACTGGGCAGAAGTTGACAACGGTGAGCCTGTTACAGAATGTATAGGAGATAAAGATATCATCGATGCAGTCCGAAATGCAAATTGCGAAGAAAAAGAAGACGATGATGATGATGGAAATGAAAATGGGGTGGAAGTGAAAGAAGTTATTCCAAATGTTAGTGAAGTGATAATACACATAAACAAAGTAATTTCGTGGATGGAGAGGCAAAGTGAATCTAATAATGTTCATCTGCTGCACCTCGCGTTTATAAAACAATACGCGGAAAAGAAACGCTGTGCATTATCCCGTCAAACAACAATTACGGACTTTTTTAAGACCAACAATTAGGCCTACAGTAGGTCGAGTGAGCAATGTATAAATAGTGTATTTTATCTTCCATTGGATTAAAATAGATTAAAATACATATTGGATTAAAATACAGTTTTCTTATTTTTTATTTCTACATTTGGTGACGTAATTTACATACAGTATATAGTAGTGCATTATGCTGTAGCCTTTTTCCCGGTCTTCCCTCCCCATCGTTTGTCACTGTACAGGTCACCTTCCGATATACCGCGGTTACGCCTATAACGCGGGGGAAAGTATGTCACCCGACAACCGCGCTATATCGGGCTTCTACTGTACACTCACCAGGCTAATGAGATCTTTGGGCCTGAATGTTACTCAGAATTTCAGTAATATCTAAGGAGAAGTCGCTTGCAGCCACACGTAAACAGTCCTCCAAATGTGAGTCATTTAATCTTGATCGTGCTTTGTTCTTGATGTATTTCATTAATGAAAACATTTTTCACACACGTAGATTGTCCCAAACATCACCAAGCATTTGAGAGAAGCATTTCGCAGTGTCGGAAATTTCATTGTATCATTTGCACCCTAGAAATCTGTGATCCTTTCCTTTTCGAAAAGATAATTTAAGGCTTGAGAGGACTGGAGCTCTAATAATTCAAGTTCCACGCAAGCAAGATTGTGCTGTTGAATAATCTGAATTTTTCTGAGTGAGTCCACATTGAATTGAAATGGATTGAGCACCATATTAAACAACAGCTCACTTTCTTCGAGTACATGAAAACGTGTAGCAAACTCTTTCAACAGATCTTGAGTTGCCAGAACGACAATTTTAGGACACTCCGAGTGGGGACGACCAAGACTCGAGAGTGTACGTGCCAGTTCAGGAAAATGAACCAAGTCATTTTTACTTGCCGTCCCGAGGAATCTTTGTAACTTTGATCGAAAGGAAAATATAATTTCTTTCAGTTCACAAATTGTGTTTTTCTGACCCTGAAGACGTTTGTTCAGCTCGGTGAGATATTGAAATAGGTCTACCATGAAAGCAAGATTGATTTTGAAATCATCCCCGAATATTTGTGGAAACTTAGTGACATAATCGTTGGCAGAAATAAATGCTTTGATTTCTTCGAAAACTTTCCAGACCCTTGTAATTGCTTCCCCGCGACTTAGCCAATGAACATCCGCATGTAGGATTAGTTCTGAATGTGGCGCTGATAAATCATGCAAGAAGACTTTTAGTAAGCGTTTATTCAGGGGTTTAGAAACCAAAAAGTTGATCAACTTAACTATCAGTTTTAACTGTTCTGAAATTTCAGGAACAGATATAAGATGACTGGCTAAGTTTTCAACGTGAATTAAACCATGATAGTGAACAAAGGGAGGAAAATGTTCATCATTTATCAGAAGAGCGACAAATCCTTTATTTTTACCTACCATGGAAGGTGCGCCATCAGTAACCACACACACGAGCTTTGATAAGTCAATGCCATTAGGTTTCAGGAAATTCGTGACAGCGTTGTAAATGTCTTGCCCCGTAGTTGTACCAGGGAGCGGTAAAATTGTTAAAAAAAATCTTCTACAATTCCCACATTATCTATACAACGTACAAAGCACGCCAATTGTGCTACAGAAGCAATGTCTGTTGATTTGTCAACAGCAAGAGAAAAATAACTACATTCAGAAAGTTTCTGGAGTGCTTTTTGTTTAATTTGAGCCGCGATGAGGCCAACGCGCCTGGCAACAGTGTCATTACTAAGTGGCACATTTTTGCCGCATTAATCAAAACACTTCTGTATTTCTCAGGTATACTTTCAGCGAGAGTTGTCACTGCGGAAACTATGCACTCCTTCACAATTTCTCCACTTGTAAATGGCATCCCATGCTGAACAAGTTTATGAGACACAGATACAGACACTTCGGTTGAAAGTTTGTTAACAGAACTATTAACATTAAATGAAAAAGACTTCTGTTGATGTTGGAGTTGTGATTTTAACTCTTTGATTTTATGTATCCTTGCATCTGATCCCGTGATCTCACACACTATCAGAAAACACACTATGATGAGTTTCATAATGTCTTTGACAATTTGCTTTTCTGAAACCCGATAAAGGTGCATGACACAAAACGCAAATAACTCCGGTATTCTCGTCATTAGTGACCACCAAAAAATCTGTCTCTCAGTTACCTTGAAAAGAATACAGTTTCTTTCTTTTTGCTTCGCTACTTTTGTTGGAATCTTGGGTTGATGAAGAAGGTAACTTAGGTATCGATTCCTTACTACGTTTTCGTATTACAAATTTATCCATGTCTCTTTTTTAAGAACGTTCACAACACACTTCGAGGCGAAAGGAAAATTGCAAACTGACAATAATTACGCGTATTTCACAAATAACGGAACAGCAATACTACAACCAAAATACGTCACAAAACTGGTGTACACCGCTACACTATGTCACTCCAGTCACAATCTAAATAAAACTGATAAATCAACAACACATCTAATTTCTGCTTTCCGTGCCCTCAAACGGGATGGGAGGAGAGTAGTGGCATAGATAGAGGGGGCAAAGTATAGGCGCTCGTGTAAGTGGAAATGTCAACGCAGAAACATTCATAGAGGTCATTTCTATCCTTGTCTACTGACGCATGCGTGAGAGTGGAACTCGCGCGGATCAGCTGATTCAGCGTCAGTTCAGCGTTAGAGGCAGACAAGGACAGAAATGACCCCTACGTGATTCCATCTCTCTTTTCCAGCTGGACGGTTTCTCAGCCAGTTTACCACCTCTATCTATATACCTCTATGGTAGTGGCTGCTCTTAAAGTCTCATTGGCAAATATCGAAATTTCTATTTAAAATCTGAAAATTGATTGGTTGAGCTAAGTGTAAAATGCTACGTGACTATTTCTGTGAGAACGTACTTAAAGCTGCCAAGTTTAGGGATTTTAGAGGCAATAAAATTAAAATATTCTGAATAACCGCTTCTTTTGAGGGTACTAGTACGTGTTTAACAGCCCATTTACAAGATGAGACAACCTGTCGCCTACAGTAATAAACCCCTCATAGGCTGTCTCTGCCTTTTAAAGCTGGAAACAATAGAGTCGGTATCAGCTTGTAAACTACGGACAATTCCGGAAACCACTGCAAGTAGTGCTCTTAGATGTAACAAAGGTTTCCAAACAGTATTCTGCTATACTCAGTTGTTGTTGGACAACAGCTGTACGGCCGTGCTATATAGTTCATAATTGCAAATTAGGGGTCACTGTTGCTCGTGAGCACTTTTTTATACATCCATGATGAGCACTACAGTGCTCACGAGCACCAGGTTGAGAACGGCTGCTATAAAGTAAGAAAAACTAACTTACAAAAAATTATCAAAAATATTTAAAACAAAATAAAATAAACAAAAATAAAATCAAGCAAAACTGCTAAGATAAATACCTGAAATTATAATGAATTTAATGTATTAAAAAAAAAAAAAAAAAAAAACTGGTACAAGGAAGAAAAAGAAGTTTGTATAAAACAAATATACAAGAAATGGCTAAAGCAGAATATTGCTAAACAACCAAGAAAAAGAATAAAGATGTCTAAGATAATTAAAATGATCACAAAAAGAATAGAAAAACAAACTAATGAAAAGTTAGATATGATGAAATTAACAAGTAAATAAATAAAAAACAATCAACTGTATGAGTAGATGACAGTATATAGTAAAGGTACAGCGGAAAGAAGAATGAGTAAAAGGCCAAAGTGATCTAAAAACAAACCACAAGGTAGACAATCCCAAAATATGTTATTATTATTAATTTAAGTTACAAGTTGACAAAAAAGGTATTTAAGATTGACTGTTGAAAAGTCCAGCAATCAAAAAATAAACTGAGCAGAGGTGATGTTCCTCTGGTCTCAGAAAAAATGAGTAGTAATGGAAGAAACCAGCTACTAAAAAGTTAGGGAAAAAATTGTATAAGGGAGAACACACTAATGGAAATAAATAAAAACAGATCCAAATAAAATGGAATGAATCAAGTAAGAAGAGAAATAAGAATGAAGAAACACAACAAGAAAGAAAAGGAAAAAGATTATATATAACTGATAATTTCATAAAAAACTATACTAGTGTTTTATCAAAATTATCAATTTTGAAGGAGAGGCATTATATTACAACACAAATAAGCCACCCCAGTACCAGGGATAAAAAAGATGATTCTAAATATAAAATAATACGTAATATAAAATAAAATGTTTAATATAAATAAATTATAAAGACAATGACTCGACAAACGACGACATGACCAAACCCAAGTGATTGAACCAATGAAAAGGAAACAAAAGAAGAAGGGAACCACAAAAATCAAACAAGAATAAAACCAAAGAAGAGAAGAAAGTGATTAACCAAAACAAATGAAGAAGGAAAAAAACCCAAACCAAACAAAAATGAAACAAGTTCATGGAATTAAATGACTCAATGTAACATGTTAAAATGAGCCCAAAGGAGAAGGTGGAAAAAACAAAGTATTAATCAAATACAATGAAAATGAAGAAGGAGGGGAATGAAAAAGAAACAAACCCACAATGAAGGGAAATAAAGAAGAATGAAAACCAATGATGATACACAAACAAGTAATAAAGAATATGAGCAAGAGAAATAATGCACTCAAACGTGATATTGAAAAAAGACCAATAATTAACCTATGAAAAAGAGGAAATTATATTATCAATTAAGGGATAATAATATAAATGATAATTAAGAGAAACCCAATTAAACAATGTTAAATATAAATATAAAAAAGCAAACTAACCCACAATTTAGTGTCAGATGTAATGTTAAAATATAAAGACGTAAAATTGTTCATATTATTAATGATATATTGTAATGAAAGATATAGTACGGTAGTGAGATAGTAATTAGAGGGATTACCCATTCAGAAACACTTAAAAAACAAAAACATTTGTGAAGTGCAAAATGAAAGTGTAAAATCCCCAAAGTGTAGTGATAAAGAAAGTACACTAATAAAATTATAATAAACTATAAATAATTTAATAGTGAAGGTGATGATTGAATGAGAATAGTGCAAAATAAAGAATGGTAATATAGTGAAAAATAGTGAATGATAAAATCATTAACAATTAATAAATCCAAAGGAAACACTAAATGATAAAAAGTGAAAAATGTTAGTAATTAAGAATAGCAGTATAAACTGATAAGACAGTAACTAGTTAAGAAAGAGTGTTATTATTAAATTTAAGTAAATACAATTATGATTAAAAGGGAGAATGCCCTGAAGGGAAAACCAGATAGCGTTAACATGGAGGGAAGGTAAAGATTGTTTAAAAATTAAGTAGGTAAAACAAATTCATAAACACGCATGTTATAAGGGATCGTTATACGTTCATAAAAGTGATGTTGTTTATCACACTAAAAAATAATATAAAATAAGATGAATTGTAAACCAAGATTAGCAAATAATAGTTAAATAATTACTCAAGCAAGTTTATGAATTGGATATGGCTGGTAGAGTTGTACAGACCATAGGTCTAAATATTGTATTTAATAATATCAAAAAATAGTAAATAATAGCCACATTGTTATTATTGGCAAAGTAAATAAGTAAAAAAGTTAAGAAATGTATGACTAGAAAACGAGGAAACCAAATAGTAAACTGTTATGTACAAAATAATACTGACATAATAATAACACATAAACAGACCCAAAACACAACAATAAATTATACAACCAATTATAATAACAAAATAAAACCCATTAGGCTAAAAAGAAATGTAATTTAAATGAAATAAGTCGAATACCATAATGGCTACTTAGGCCTAGGAAAATGCCTAACTGTCAAAAACAAACACCTACAAATTGTAATAAGTTAAGTAAGAAATTAGCAAATTCGAGGCGAATGACTCACCAAGGATAAATTGTAAATCATTTTTAAGAAAATATTATAATAAGCATTTGAATACAAAAAGAAATGTAATTAACAAGTATTAACATAATTGTAAAAACATAAAACCTGAAATAACCCAAACTTGTGGGGTATCAAAATAATCTATGAAAGGAAATACATACTATAGTGACAATATTTAATAATCAGGAAGGAAGATAGAGGAATAACAGCAGTCAGAAGATATACTAGGATTTTGAAAAGAATTCAGATTTTGATAACAATGGATTTATAACAATCTCAACCAATCAGAATTCTTTGGTTACCATAGAAACCACCGTTGAAGACGAAATTACCGTTGAATACCGTTACTCGTAAAGCGTCAGTCTACCAGGACAGAAGCCAAAGTTTGAAGGACCAATTTTTTAATAAAATCATGTAAAACAGTGAACGAAGTTCAAAGCAATGACGGGATAAGAAGCTGACAAACCATTAGAGCAGTCCATTCAAGATCCAGGACCATAAAACTGAGAATTAACAGAAAATTATGACCACATATTATAAGAAAAGGACGCCAAACCTACTTAAGTCCATAGATCAATGAAAATAGAACTTATTGCAGCCCAATCCTCTTCCGATCCAATGGACGAAAACACCAAGTCATGCTGATGTGTTAAGTACCATTGAATTACCTTATTTCCAAAAACCAAATCACTCTAAATTTTACTAATATTAATCTGATCTCCCTATAAGCCGAATATTTCTCTTTCAAAGATTATTTAAGAAAAATAAACACACTGAAAATTTGTTAACATAAAATCTAACCTATTGTTTAAACACGAACTTTCAAAACACATTTAACGACACTACAGAACAGATTGTAACATCACACCTTATTATTTATGTACACTTAGAATAAGGTAAAATACTTTTATTGTAATCATCGGAATTCTTTGCCTTATAATCAAAAGGATCCACCGATTTTGGAACGAAATTAATTATAATAACAAAACGTTCAACTGCCATGCTGATGCTAGCACATCGTTCCAGAATCGATTCGTCACCCCGAGTATAATTGTTTCATGTATAAAGTCGGTGCAAAGTTGTTAATCAACTAATACATTTTATTTGTAAAAAACCTGAAAAATTTAATTATCAAACATTAAAATCACAATTACAGGGAGTAACCGTTGTTATTATTTCATAGGGAGTGCATGATAGTACTTGTGTTTATTTACGAAGGCTAGGTTTGATGAGCAGCGCTCAAGTTGCCATTTGCACAACTGCCTACACGATTCAGAAGGCGGCACGAGCGGGAATTATTTGAACGCCCCGACCGTCACAGCTGAAAACACTTTATTAAGTAATTTTAATTGTTTTAATAAACAATTTGGCGCCACCCGGGATTAACACACCCCTATATATATATATATATATATATATATATATAAACAGGTAAGGTTACTGCCGTGTTATACTGGTAATTACCGCAACGCTACAGACATCGTTAGCGCAAAATTGATGTAACGACCCCGGTGTGAGACGAACGCACTAACACTTTACACACATAAAACTGGTATACATTTTACAGAGACACACCATTACTAACGTTACAGATTTGGCTTCCATCGCAGGGCTTAAACGAGGACGTCATATCTAACGTTACAGATTGGCGACCAACCGGTGAGGCTTTAAAAGAAGACCAGTGGCGATTATGAAGAGACATTCCATGGTTACCAGATACGACACTAAGAAAAGAACTGAAGGTGAAGATCAAGAAGAGATGGAAGAAATGGTAGGAGAATTGTTCGAAGAGGATCCCCAGGAGGACCAACCAGAAAACCCAAACTAACCAGAACCGGAAGGGAAAGGAACAGTCGGTGACCAACCAGACAAAACAACCGAAGGGGCAAGGATGGAGAACATGATGAGGATGATGATGGAACAATTGAACAGAAACCAGAGAACAAAGGAAAGAAGACAGGGAATTCTTCAGAGAAAATAGTGAAGAGTTGAAGAAACAAATCAAGGAGGACATAGAGCTCCTGAATAATAAATTGGAAAGCAACTGTGAGGCCCTGAAGAGAAACCAGGAAACGTTAGAAAAGAAGAGTGAGGAGGTGAAGAGGCAAATAAAGAAGGATCTTGAAATATTAAATAACAAGATTGAAAATAACAGTGAAACACTCCAAAGACAGTTGAAGGAAGATGGTGAGAAGAACAGAAAAGAATTAAGATTCATACTAATAGAGTTTTGTGAAGAAGTCAAACAGACAAAAACGGGGATGAACAAGAGATGGGAAGAAACAAGTTACCCAGTATAAGTTACCCAGTATAAGCCAGTAAACAAGTTACCAGGCTAATGAGATCTTTGGGCCTGAATGTTACTCAGCATTTCAGTAATATCTAAGGAGAAGTCGCTTGCAGCCACACGTAAACAGTCCTCCAAATGTGAGTCATTTAATCTTGATCGTGCTTTGTTCTTGATGTATTTCATTAATGAAAACATTTTTCACACAGGTAGATTGTCCCAAACATCGCCAAGCATTTGAGAGAAGCATATCGCAATGTCAGAAATTTCATTGTATCATTTGCACCCTAGAAATCTGTGATCCTTTCCTTTTCGAAAAGATATTTTAAGGCTTGAGAGGACTGGAGCTCTAATAATTCAAGTTCCACGCAAGCAAGATTGTGCTGTTGAATAATCTGAATTTTTCTGAGAGAGTCCACATTGAATTGAAATGGATTGAGCACCATATTAAACAACAGCTCACTTTCTTCGAGTACATGAAAACGTGTAGCAAACTCTTTCAACAGATCTTGAATTGCCAGAACGACAATTTTAGGACACTCCGAGTGGGGATGACCAAGACTCGAGAGTGTACGTGCCAGTTCAGGAAAATGAACCAAGTCATTTTTACTTGCCGTCCCGAGGAATCTTTGTAACTTTGATCGAAAGGAAAATATAATTTCTTTCAGTTCACAAATTGTGTTTTTCTGACCCTGAAGACGTTTGTTCAGCTCGGTGAGATATTGAAATAGGTCTACCATGAAAGCAAGATTGATTTTGAAATCATCCCCGAATATTTGTGGAAACTTAGTGACATAATCGTTGGCAGAAATAAATGCTTTGATTTCTTCGAAAACTTTCCAGACCCTTGTAATTGCTTCCCCGCGACTTAGCCAACGAACATCCGCATGTAGGATTAGTTCTGAATGTGGCGCTGATAAATCATGCAAGAAGACTTTTAGTAAGCGTTTATTCAGGGGTTTAGAAACCAAAAAGTTGATCAACTTAACTATCAGTTTTAACTGTTCTGAAATTTCAGGAACAGATATAAGATGACTGGCTAAGTTTTCAACGTGAATTAAACCATGATAGTGAACAAAGGGAGGAAAATGTTCATAATTTTTCAGAAGAGCGACAAATCCTTTATTTTTACCTACCATGGAAGGTGCGCCATCAGTAACCACACACACGACCTTTGATCAGTCAATGCCATTAGGTTTCAGGAAATTCGTGACAGCGTTGTAAATGTCTTGCCCCGTAGTTGTACCAGGGAGCGGTAAAATTGTTAAAAAAAATCTTCTACAATTCCCACATTATCTATACAACGTACAAAGCACGCCAATTGTGCTACAGAAGCAATGTCTGTTGATTTGTCAACAGCAAGAGAAAAATAACTACATTCAGAAAGTTTCTGGAGTGCTTTTTGTTTAATTTGAGCCGCGATGAGGCCAACGCGCCTGGCAACAGTGTCATTACTAAGTGGCACATTTTTGCCGCATTAATCAAAACACTTCTGTATTTCTCAGGTATACTTTCAGCGAGAGTTGTCACTGCGGAAACTATGCACTCCTTCACAATTTCTCCACTTGTAAATGGCATCCCATGCTGAACAAGTTTATGAGACACAGATACAGACACTTCGGTTGAAAGTTTGTTAACAGAACTATTAACATTAAATGAAAAAGACTTCTGTTGACGTTGGAGTTGTGATTTTAACTCTTTGATTTTATGTATCCTTGCATCTGATCCCGTGAGATATTGATCAGAAAACACACTATGATGAGTTTCATAATGTCTTTGACAATTTGCTTTTCTGAAACCCGATAAAGGTGCATGACACAAAACGCAAATAACTCCGGTATTCTCGTCATTAGTGACCACCAAAAAATCTGTCTCTCAGTTACCTTGAAAAGAATACAGTTTCTTTCTTTTTGCTTCGCTACTTTTGTTGGAATCTTGGGTTGATGAAGAAGGTAACTTAGGTATCGATTCTTTACTACGTTTTCGTATTACAAATTTATCCATGTCTCTTTTTTAAGAACGTTCACAACACACTTCGAGGCGAAAGGAAAATTGCAAACTGACAATAATTACGCGTATTTCACAAATAACGGAACAGCAATACTACAACCAAAATACGTCACAAAACTGGTATACACCGCTACACTATGTCACTCCAGTCACAATCTAAATAAAACTGATAAATCAACAACACATCTAATTTCTGCTTTCCGTGCCCTCAAACGGGATGGGAGGAGAGTAGTGGCATAGATAGAGGGGGCAAAGTATAGGCGCTCGTGTAAGTGGAAATGTCCACGCAGAAACATTCATAGAGGTCATTTCTATCCTTGTCTACTGACGCATGCGTGAGAGTGGAACTCGCGCGGATCAGCTGATTCAGCGTCAGTTCAGCGTTAGGGGCAGACAAGGACAAAATGACCCCTACGTGATTCCATCTCTCTTTTCCAGCTGGACGGTTTCTCAGCCAGTTTACCACCTCTATCTATATACCTCTATGGTAGTGGCTGCTCTTAAAGTCTCATTGGCAAATATCGAAATTTCTATTTAAAATCTGAAAATTGATTGGTTGAGCTAAGTGCAAAATGCTACGTGACTATTTCTGTGAGAACGTACTTAAAGCTGCCAAGTTTAGGGATTTTAGAGGCAATAAAATTAAAATATTTTGAATAACCGCTTCTTTTGAGGGTACTAGTACGTGTTTAACAGCCCATTTACAAGATGAGACAACCTGGCGCCTACAGTAATAAACCCCTCATAGGTTGTCTCTGCCTTTTAAAGCTGGAAACAATAGAGTCGGTATCGGCTTGTAAACTACAGACAATTCCGGAAACCACTGCAAGTAGTGCTCTTAGAAGTAACAAAGGTTTCCAAACAGTATTCTGCTATACTCAGTTGTTGTTGGACAACAGCTGTACGGCCGTGCTATATAGTTCATAATTGCAAATTAGGGGTCACTGTTGCTCGTGAGCACTTTTTTACATCCATGATGAGCACCATTTTTAGTTACGCGAGCACTACAGTGCTCGCGAGCACCAGGTTGAGAACGGCTGCTACAAAGTAAGAAAAACTAACTTACAAAAAAATATCAAAAATATTTAAAACAAAATAAAATAAACAAAAATAAAATCAAGCAAAAACTGCTAAGATAAATACCTGAAATTATAATGAATTTAATGTATTAAAAAAAAAAAAAAAAAAAACTGGTACAAGGAAGAAAAAGAAGTTTGTATAAAACAAATATACAAGAAATGGCTAAAGCAGAATATTGCTAAACAACCAAGAAAAAGAATAAAGATGTCTAAGATAATTAAAATGATCACAAAAAGAATAGAAAAACAAACTAATGAAAAGTTAGATATGATGAAATTAACAAATAAATAAATAAAAAACAATCAACTGTATGAGTAGATGACAGTATATAGTAAAGGTACAGCGGAAAGAAGAATGAGTAAAAGGCCAAAGTGATCTAAAAACAAACCACAAGGTGGACAATCCCAAAATATATTATTATTATTATTAATTTAAGTTACAAGTTGACAAAAAAGGTATTTAAGATTGACTGTTGAAAAGTCCAGCAATAAAAAATAAACTGAGCAGAGATGATGTTCCTCTGGTCTCAGAAAAAATGAGTAGTAATGGAAGAAACCAGCTACTAAAAAGTTAGGGAAAAAATTGTATAAGGGAGAACACACTAATGGAAATAAATAAAAACAGATCCAAATAAAATGGAATGAATCAAGTAAGAAGAGAAATAAGAATGAAGAAACACAACAAGAAAGAAAAGGAAAAAGATTATATATAACTGATAATTTCATAAAAAACTATACTAGTGTTTTATCAAAATGATCAATTTTGAAGGAGAGGCATTATATAACAACACAAATAAGCCACCCCAGTACCAGGGATAAAAAAGATGATTCTAAATATAAAATAATACGTAATATAAAATAAAATGTTTAATATAAATAAAATATAAAGACAATGACTCAACAAACGACGACATGACCAAACCCAAGTGATTGAACCAATGAAAAGGAAACAAAAGAAGAAGGGAACCACAAAAATCAAACAAGAATAAAACCAAAGAAGAGAAGAAAGTGATTAACCAAAACAAATGAAGAAGGAAAAAAAACCCAAACCAAACAAAAATGAAACAAGTTCATGGAATTAAATGACTCAATGTAACATGTTAAAATGAACTCAAAGGAGAAGGTGGAAAAAACAAAGTATTAATCAAATACAATGAAAATGAAGAAGGAGGGGAATGAAAAAGAAACAAACCCACAATGAAGGGAAATAAAGAAGAATGAAAACCAATGATGATACACAAACAAGTAATAAAGAATATGAGCAAGAGAAATAATGCACTCAAACATGATATTGAAAAAAGACCAATAATTAACCTATGAAAAAGAGGAAATTATATTATCAATTAAGGGATAATAATATAAATGATAATTAAGAGAAACCCAATTAAACAATGTTAAATATAAATATAAAAAAGCAAACTAACCCACAATTTAGTGTTAGATGTAATGTTAAAATATAAAGACGTAAAATTGTTCATATTATTAATGATATATTGTAATGAAAGATATAGTACGGTAGTGAGATAGTAATTAGAGGGATTACCCATTCAGAAACACTTAAAAAACAAAAACATTTGTGAAGTGCAAAATGAAAGTGTAAAATCCCCAAAGTGTAGTGATAAAGAAAGTACACTAATAAAATTATAATAAACTATAAATAATTTAATAGTGAAGGTGATGATTGAGTGAGAATAGTGCAAAATAAAGAATGGTAATATAGTGAAAAATAGTGAATGATAAAATCATTAACAATTAATAAATCCAAAGGAAACACTAAATGATAAAAAGTGAAAAATGTTAGTAATTAAGAATAGCAGTATAAACTGATAAGACAGTAACTAGTTAAGAAAGAGTGTTATTATTAAATTTAAGTAAATACAATTATGATTAAAAGGGAGAATGCCCTGAAGGGAAAACCAGATAGCGTTAACATGGAGGGAAGGTAAAGATTGTTTAAAAATTAAGTAGGTAAAACAAATTCATAAACACGCATGTTATAAGGGATCGTTATACGTTCATAAAAGTGATGTTGTTTATCACACTAAAAAATAATATAAAATAAGATGAACTGTAAACCAAGATTAGCAAATAATAGTTAAATAATTACTCAAGCAAGTTTATGAATTGGATATGGCTGGTAGAGTTATACAGAGCATAGGCCTAAATATTGTATTTAATAATATCAAAAAATAGTAAATAATAGCCACATTGTTATTATTGGCAAAGTAAATAAGTAAAAAAGTTAAGAAATGTATGACTAGAAAACGAGGAAACCAAATAGTAAACCATTATGTACAAAATAATACTGACATAATAATAACACATAAACAGACCCAAAACACAACAATAAAATATACAACCAATTATAATAACAAAATAAAACCCATTAGGCTAAAAAGAAATGTAATTTAAATGAAATAAGTCGAATACCATAATGGCTACTTAGGCCTAGGAAAATGCCTAACTGTCAAAAACAAACACCTACAAATTGTAATAAGTTAAGTAAGAAATTAGCAAATCCGAGGCGAATGACTCACCAAGGATAAATTGTAAATCATTTTTAAGAAAATATTATAATAAGCATTTGAATACAAAAAGAAATGTAATTAACAAGTATTAACATAATTGTAAAAACATAAAACCTGAAATAACCCAAACTTGTGGGGTATCAAAATAATCTATGAAAGGAAATACATACTATAGTGACAATATTTAATAATCAGGAAGGAAGATAGAGGAATAACAGCAGTCAGAAGATATACTAGGATTTTGAAAAGAATTCAGATTTTCATAACAATGGATTTATAACAATCTCAACCAATCAGAATTCTTTGGTTACCATAGAAACCACCGTTGAAGACGAAATTACCGTTGAATACCGTTACTCATAAAGCGTCAGTCTACCAGGACAGAAGCCAAAGTTTGAAGGACCAATTTTTTAATAAAATCATGTAAAACAGTGAACGAAGTTCAAAGCAATGACGGGATAAGAAGCTGACAAACCATTAGAGCAGTCCATTCAAGATCCAGGACCATAAAACTGAGAATTAACAGAAAATTATGACCACATATTATAAGAAAAGGACGCCAAACCTACTTAAGTCCATAGATCAATGAAAATAGAACTTATTGCAGCCCAATCCTCTTCCGATCCAATGGACGAAAACACCAAGTCATGCTGATGTGTTAAGTACCATTGAATTACCTTATTTCCAAAAACCAAATCACTCTAAATTTTACTAATATTAATCTGATCTCACTATAAGCCGAATATTTCTCTTTCAAAGATTATTTAAGAAAAATAAACACACTGAAAATTTGTTAACATAAAATCTAACCTATTGTTTAAACACGAACTTTCAAAACACATTTAACGACACTACAGAACAGATTGTAACATCACACCTTATTATTTATGTACACTTAGAATAAGGTAAAATACTTTTATTGTAATCATCGGAATTCTTTGCCTTATAATCAAAAGGATCCACCGATTTTGGAACGAAATTAATTATAATAACAAAACGTTCAACTGCCATGCTGATGCTAGCACATCGTTCCAGAATCGATTCGTCACCCCGAGTATAATTGTTTCATGTATAAAGTCGGTGCAAAGTTGTTAATCAACTAATACATTTTATTTGTAAAAAACCTGAAAAATTTAATTATCAAACATTAAAATCACAATTACAGGGAGTAACCGTTGTTATTATTTCATAGGGAGTGCATGATAGCACTTGTGTTTATTTACGAAGGCTAGGTTTGATGAGCAGCGCTCAAGTTGCCATTTGCACAACTGCCTACACGATTCAGAAGGCGGCACGAGCGGGAATTATTTGAACGCCCCGACCGTCACAGCTGAAAACACTTTATTATGTAATTTTAATTGTTTTAATAAACAATTTGGCGCCACCCGGGATTAACACACCCCTATATATATATATATATATATATATATATATATATATATATATAAACATCTAAGGTTACTGCCGTGTTATACTGGTAATTACCGCAACGCTACAGACATCGTTAGCGCAAAATTGATGTAACGACCCCGGTGTGAGACGAACGCACTAACACTTTACACACATATAAAACTGGTATACATTTTACAGAGACACACCATTACTAACGTTACAGATTTGGCTTCCATCGCAGGGCTTAAACGAGGACGTCATATCTAACGTTACAGATTGGCGACCAACCGGTGAGGCTTTAAAAGAAGACCAGTGGCGATTATGAAGAGACATTCCATGGTTACCAGATACGACACTAAGAAAAGAACTGAAGGTGAAGATCAAGAAGAGATGGAAGAAATGGTAGGAGAATTGTTCGAAGAGGATCCCCAGGAGGACCAACCAGAAAACCCAAACCAACCAGAACCGGAAGGGAAAGGAACAGTCGGTGACCAACCAGACAAAACAACCGAAGGGGCAAGGATGGAGAACATGATGAGGATGATGATGGAACAATTGAACAGAAACCAGAGAACAAAGGAAAGAAGACAGGGAATTCTTCAGAGAAAATAGTGAAGAGTTGAAGAAACAAATCAAGGAGGACATAGAGCTCCTGAATAATAAATTGGAAAGCAACTGTGAGGCCCTGAAGAGAAACCAGGAAACGTTAGAAAAGAAGAGTGAGGAGGTGAAGAGGCAAATAAAGAAGGATCTTGAAATATTAAATAACAAGATTGAAAATAACAGTGAAACACTCCAAAGACAGTTGAAGGAAGATGGTGAGAAGAACAGAAAAGAATTAAGATTCATACTAATAGAGTTTTGTGAAGAAGTCAAACAGACAAAAACGGGGATGAACAAGAGATGGGAAGAAACAAGTTACCCAGTATAAGTTACCCAGTATAAGCCAGTAAACAAGTTACCAGGCTAATGAGATCTTTGGGCCTGAATGTTACTCAGCATTTCAGTAATATCTAAGGAGAAGTCGCTTGCAGCCACACGTAAACAGTCCTCCAAATGTGAGTCATTTAATCTTGATCGTGCTTTGTTCTTGATGTATTTCATTAATGAAAACATTTTTCACACAGGTAGATTGTCCCAAACATCGCCAAGCATTTGAGAGAAGCATTTCGCAATGTCAGAAATTTCATTGTATCATTTGCACCCTAGAAATCTGTGATCCTTTCCTTTTCGAAAAGATATTTTAAGGCTTGAGAGGACTGGAGCTCTAATAATTCAAGATCCACGCAAGCAAGATTGTGCTGTTGAATAATCTGAATTTTTCTGAGAGAGTCCACGTTGAATTGAAATGGATTGAGCACCATATTAAACAACAGCTCACTTTCTTCGAGTACATGAAAACGTGTAGCAAACTCTTTCAACAGATCTTGAATTGCCAGAACGACAATTTTAGGACACTCCGAGTGGGGATGACCAAGACTCGAGAGTGTACGTGCCAGTTCAGGAAAATGAACCAAGTCATTTTTACTTGCCGTCCCGAGGAATCTTTGTAACTTTGATCGAAAGGAAAATATAATTTCTTTCAGTTCACAAATTGTGTTTTTCTGACCCTGAAGACGTTTGTTCAGCTCGGTGAGATATTGAAATAGGTCTACCATGAAAGCAAGATTGATTTTGAAATCATCCCCGAATATTTGTGGAAACTTAGTGACATAATCGTTGGCAGAAATAAATGCTTTGATTTCTTCGAAAACTTTCCAGACCCTTGTAATTGCTTCCCCGCGACTTAGCCAACGAACATCCGCATGTAGGATTAGTTCTGAATGTGGCGCTGATAAATCATGCAAGAAGACTTTTAGTAAGCGTTTATTCAGGGGTTCAGAAACCAAAAAGTTGATCAACTTAACTATCAGTTTTAACTGTTCTGAAATTTCAGGAACAGATATAAGATGACTGGCTAAGTTTTCAACGTGAATTAAACCATGATAGTGAACAAAGGGAGGAAAATGTTCATAATTTTTCAGAAGAGCGACAAATCCTTTATTTTTACCTACCATGGAAGGTGCGCCATCAGTAACCACACACACGAGCTTTGATCAGTCAATGCCATTAGGTTTCAGGAAATTCGTGACAGCGTTGTAAATGTCTTGCCCCGTAGTTGTACCAGGGAGCGGTAAAATTGTTAAAAAAAATCTTCTACAATTCCCACATTATCTATACAACGTACAAAGCACGCCAATTGTGCTACAGAAGCAATGTCTGTTGATTTGTCAACAGCAAGAGAAAAATAACTACATTCAGAAAGTTTCTGGAGTGCTTTTTGTTTAATTTGAGCCGCGATGAGGCCAACGCGCCTGGCAACAGTGTCATTACTAAGTGGCACATTTTTGCCGCATTAATCAAAACACTTCTGTATTTCTCAGGTATACTTTCAGCGAGAGTTGTCACTGCGGAAACTATGCACTCCTTCACAATTTCTCCACTTGTAAATGGCATCCCATGCTGAACAAGTTTATGAGACACAGACACAGACACTTCGGTTGAAAGTTTGTTAACAGAACTATTAACATTAAATGAAAAAGACTTCTGTTGACGTTGGAGTTGAGATTTTAACTCTTTGATTTTATGTATCCTTGCATCTGATCCCGTGAGATATTGATCAGAAAACACACTATGATGAGTTTCATAATGTCTTTGACAATTTGCTTTTCTGAAACCCGATAAAGGTGCATGACACAAAACGCAAATAACTCCGGTATTCTCGTCATTAGTGACCACCAAAAAATCTGTCTCTCAGTTACCTTGAAAAGAATACAGTTTCTTTCTTTTTGCTTCGCTACTTTTGTTGGAATCTTGGGTTGATGAAGAAGGTAACTTAGGTATCGATTCTTTACTACGTTTTTGTATTACAAATTTATCCATGTCTCTTTTTTAAGAACGTTCACAACACACTTCGAGGCGAAAGGAAAATTGCAAACTGACAATAATTACGCGTATTTCACAAATAACGGAACAGCAATACTACAACCAAAATACGTCACAAAACTGGTATACACCGCTACACTATGTCACTCCAGTCACAATCTAAATAAAACTGATAAATCAACAACACATCTAATTTCTGCTTTCCGTGCCCTCAAACGGGATGGGAGGAGAGTAGTGGCATAGATAGAGGGGGCAAAGTATAGGCGCTCGTGTAAGTGGAAATGTCCACGCAGAAACATTCATAGAGGTCATTTCTATCCTTGTCTACTGACGCATGCGTGAGAGTGGAACTCGCGCGGATCAGCTGATTCAGCGTCAGTTCAGCGTTAGAGGCAGACAAGGACAAAATGACCCCTACGTGATTCCATCTCTCTTTTCCAGCTGGACGGTTTCTCAGCCAGTTTACCACCTCTATCTATATACCTCTATGGTAGTGGCTGCTCTTAAAGTCTCATTGGCAAATATCGAAATTTCTATTTAAAATCTGAAAATTGATTGGTTGAGCTAAGTGCAAAATGCTACGTGACTATTTCTGTGAGAACGTACTTAAAGCTGCCAAGTTTAGGGATTTTAGAGGCAATAAAATTAAAATATTTTGAATAACCGCTTCTTTTGAGGGTACTAGTACGTGTTTAACAGCCCATTTACAAGATGAGACAACCTGGCGCCTACAGTAATAAACCCCTCATAGGTTGTCTCTGCCTTTTAAAGCTGGAAACAATAGAGTCGGTATCGGCTTGTAAACTACAGACAATTCCGGAAACCACTGCAAGTAGTGCTCTTAGAAGTAACAAAGGTTTCCAAACAGTATTCTGCTATACTCAGTTGTTGTTGGACAACAGCTGTACGGCCGTGCTATATAGTTCATAATTGCAAATTAGGGGTCACTGTTGCTCGTGAGCACTTTTTTACATCCATGATGAGCACCATTTTTAGTTACGCGAGCACTACAGTGCTCGCGAGCACCAGGTTGAGAACGGCTGCTATAAAGTAAGAAAAACTAACTTACAAAAAAATATCAAAAATATTTAAAACAAAATAAAATAAACAAAAATAAAATCAAGCAAAAACTGCTAAGATAAATACCTGAAATTATAATGAATTTAATGTATTAAAAAAAAAAAAAAAAAAAAAAAACTGGTACAAGGAAGAAAAAGAAGTTTGTATAAAACAAATATACAAGAAATGGCTAAAGCAGAATATTGCTAAACAACCAAGAAAAAGAATAAAGATGTCTAAGATAATTAAAATGATCACAAAAAGAATAGAAAAACACACTAATGAAAAGTTAGATATGATGAAATTAACAAATAAATAAATAAAAAACAATCAACTGTATGAGTAGATGACAGTATATAGTAAAGGTACAGCGGAAAGAAGAATGAGTAAAGGGCCAAAGTGATCTAAAAACAAACCACAAGGTGGACAATCCCAAAATATATTATTATTATTATTAATTTAAGTTACAAGTTGACAAAAAAGGTATTTAAGATTGACTGTTGAAAAGTCCAGCAATAAAAAATAAACTGAGCAGAGATGATGTTCCTCTGGTCTCAGAAAAAATGAGTAGTAATGGAAGAAACCAGCTACTAAAAAGTTAGGGAAAAAATTGTATAAGGGAGAACACACTAATGGAAATAAATAAAAACAGATCCAAATAAAATGGAATGAATCAAGTAAGAAGAGAAATAAGAATGAAGAAACACAACAAGAAAGAAAAGGAAAAAGATTATATATAACTGATAATTTCATAAAAAACTATACTAGTGTTTTATCAAAATGATCAATTTTGAAGGAGAGGCATTATATAACAACACAAATAAGCCACCCCAGTACCAGGGATAAAAAAGATGATTCTAAATATAAAATAATACGTAATATAAAATAAAATGTTTAATATAAATAAATTATAAAGACAATGACTCGACAAACGACGACATGACCAAACCCAAGTGATTGAACCAATGAAAAGGAAACAAAAGAAGAAGGGAACCACAAAAATCAAACAAGAATAAACCAAAGAAGAGAAGAAAGTGATTAACCAAAACAAATGAAGAAGGAAAAAAAACCCAAACCAAACAAAAATGAAACAAGTTCATGGAATTAAATGACTCAATGTAACATGTTAAAATGAACCCAAAGGAGAAGGTGGAAAAAACAAAGTATTAATCAAATACAATGAAAATGAAGAAGGAGGGGAATGAAAAAGAAACAAACCCACAATGAAGGGAAATAAAGAAGAATGAAAACCAATGATGATACACAAACAAGTAATAAAGAATATGCGCAAGAGAAATAATGCACTCAAACATGATATTGAAAAAAGACCAATAATTAACCTATGAAAAAGAGGAAATTATATTATCAATTAAGGGATAATAATATAAATGATAATTAAGAGAAACCCAATTAAACAATGTTAAATATAAATATAAAAAAGCAAACTAACCCACAATTTAGTGTTAGATGTAATGTTAAAATATAAAGACGTAAAATTGTTCATATTATTAATGATATATTGTAATGAAAGATATAGTACGGTAGTGAGATAGTAATTAGAGGGATTACCCATTCAGAAACACTTAAAAAACAAAAACATTTGTGAAGTGCAAAATGAAAGTGTGAAATCCCCAAAGTGTAGTGATAAAGAAAGTACACTAATAAAATTATAATAAACTATAAATAATTTAATAGTGAAGGTGATGATTGAATGAGAATAGTGCAAAATAAAGAATGGTAATATAGTGAAAAATAGTGAATGATAAAATCATTAACAATTAATAAATCCAAAGGAAACACTAAATGATAAAAAGTGAAAAATGTTAGTAATTAAGAATAGCAGTATAAACTGATAAGACAGTAACTAGTTAAGAAAGAGTGTTATTATTAAATTTAAGTAAATACAATTATGATTAAAAGGGAGAATGCCCTGAAGGGAAAACCAGATAGCGTTAACATGGAGGGAAGGTAAAGATTGTTTAAAAATTAAGTAGGTAAAACAAATTCATAAACACGCATGTTATAAGGGATCGTTATACGTTCATAAAAGTGATGTTGTTTATCACACTAAAAAATAATATAAAATAAGATGAATTGTAAACCAAGATTAGCAAATAATAGTTAAATAATTACTCAAGCAAGTTTATGAATTGGATATGGCTGGTAGAGTTATACAGAGCATAGGCCTAAATATTGTATTTAATAATATCAAAAAATAGTAAATAATAGCCACATTGTTATTATTGGCAAAGTAAATAAGTAAAAAAGTTAAGAAATGTATGACTAGAAAACGAGGAAACCAAATAGTAAACTGTTATGTACAAAATAATACTGACATAATAATAACACATAAACAGACCCAAAACACAACAATAAAATATACAACCAATTATAATAACAAAATAAAACCCATTAGGCTAAAAAGAAATGTAATTTAAATGAAATAAGTCGAATACCATAATGGCTACTTAGGCCTAGGAAAATGCCTAACTGTCAAAAACAAACACCTACAAATTGTAATAAGTTAAGTAAGAAATTAGCAAATCCGAGGCGAATGACTCACCAAGGATAAATTGTAAATCATTTTTAAGAAAATATTATAATAAGCATTTGAATACAAAAAGAAATGTAATTAACAAGTATTAACATAATTGTAAAAACATAAAACCTGAAATAACCCAAACTTGTGGGGTATCAAAATAATCTATGAAAGGAAATACATACTATAGTGACAATATTTAATAATCAGGAAGGAAGATAGAGGAATAACAGCAGTCAGAAGATATACTAGGATTTTGAAAAGAATTCAGATTTTGATAACAATGGATTTATAACAATCTCAACCAATCAGAATTCTTTGGTTACCATAGAAACCACCGTTGAAGACGAAATTACCGTTGAATACCGTTACTCGTAAAGCGTCAGTCTACCAGGACAGAAGCAAAAGTTTGAAGGACCAATTTTTTAATAAAATCATGTAAAACAGTGAACGAAGTTCAAAGCAATGACGGGATAAGAAGCTGACAAACCATTAGAGCAGTCCATTCAAGATCCAGGACCATAAAACTGAGAATTAACAGAAAATTATGACCACATATTATAAGAAAAGGACGCCAAACCTACTTAAGTCCATAGATCAATGAAAATAGAACTTATTGCAGCCCAATCCTCTTCCGATCCAATGGACGAAAACACCAAGTCATGCTGATGTGTTAAGTACCATTGAATTACCTTATTTCCAAAAACCAAATCACTCTAAATTTTACTAATATTAATCTGATCTCACTATAAGCCGAATATTTCTCTTTCAAAGATTATTTAAGAAAAATAAACACACTGAAAATTTGTTAACATAAAATCTAACCTATTGTTTAAACACGAACTTTCAAAACACATTTAACGACACTACAGAACAGATTGTAACATCACACCTTATTATTTATGTACACTTAGAATAAGGTAAAATACTTTTATTGTAATCATCGGAATTCTTTGCCTTATAATCAAAAGGATCCACCGATTTTGGAACGAAATTAATTATAATAACAAAACGTTCAACTGCCATGCTGATGCTAGCACATCGTTCCAGAATCGATTCGTCACCCCGAGTATAATTGTTTCATGTATAAAGTCGGTGCAAAGTTGTTAATCAACTAATACATTTTATTTGTAAAAAACCTGAAAAATTTAATTATCAAACATTAAAATCACAATTACAGGGAGTAACCGTTGTTATTATTTCATAGGGAGTGCATGACAGTACTTGTGTTTATTTACGAAGGCTAGGTTTGATGAGCAGCGCTCAAGTTGCCATTTGCACAACTGCCTACACGATTCAGAAGGCGGCACGAGCGGGAATTATTTGAACGCCCCGACCGTCACAGCTGAAAACACTTTATTAAGTAATTTTAATTGTTTTAATAAACAATTTGGCCCCACCCGGGATTAACACACCCCTATATATATATATATATATATATATATATAAACAGGTAAGGTTACTGCCGTGTTATACTGGTAATTACCGCAACGCTACAGACATCGTTAGCGCAAAATTGATGTAACGACCCCGGTGTGAGACGAACGCACTAACACTTTACACACATATAAAACTGGTATACATTTTACAGAGACACACCATTACTAACGTTACAGATTTGGCTTCCATCGCAGGGCTTAAACGAGGACGTCATATCTAACGTTACAGATTGGCGACCAACCGGTGAGGCTTTAAAAGAAGACCAGTGGCGATTATGAAGAGACATTCCATGGTTACCAGATACGACACTAAGAAAAGAACTGAAGGTGAAGATCAAGAAGAGATGGAAGAAATGGTAGGAGAATTGTTCGAAGAGGATCCCCAGGAGGACCAACCAGAAAACCCAAACCAACCAGAACCGGAAGGGAAAGGAACAGTCGGTGACCAACCAGACAAAACAACCGAAGGGGCAAGGATGGAGAACATGATGAGGATGATGATGGAACAATTGAACAGAAACCAGAAAACAAAGGAAAGAAGGCAGGGAATTCTTCAGAGAAAATAGTGAAGAGTTGAAGAAACAAATCAAGGAGGACATAGAGCTCCTGAATAATAAATTGGAAAGCAACTGTGAGGCCCTGAAGAGAAACAAGGAAACGTTAGAAAAGAAGAGCGAGGAGGTGAAGAGGCAAATAAAGAAGGATCTTGAAATATTAAATAACAAGATTGAAAATAACAGTGAAACACTCCAAAGACAGTTGAAGGATGATGGTGAGAAGAACAGAAAAGAATTAAGATTCATACTAATAGAGTTTTGTGAAGAAGTCAAACAGACAAAAACGGGGATGAACAAGAGATGGGAAGAAACAAGTTACCCAGTATAAGTTACCCAGTATAAGCCAGTAAACAAGTTACCAGGCTAATGAGATCTTTGGGCCTGAATGTTACTCAGCATTTCAGTAATATCTAAGGAGAAGTCGCTTGCAGCCACACGTAAACAGTCCTCCAAATGTGAGTCATTTAATCTTGATCGTGCTTTGTTCTTGATGTATTTCATTAATGAAAACATTTTTCACACAGGTAGATTGTCCCAAACATCGCCAAGCATTTGAGAGAAGCATTTCGCAATGTCAGAAATTTCATTGTATCATTTGCACCCTAGAAATCTGTGATCCTTTCCTTTTCGAAAAGATATTTTAAGGCTTGAGAGGACTGGAGCTCTAATAATTCAAGATCCACGCAAGCAAGATTGTGCTGTTGAATAATCTGAATTTTTCTGAGAGAGTCCACGTTGAATTGAAATGGATTTAGCACCATATTAAACAACAGCTCACTTTCTTCGAGTACATGAAAACGTGTAGCAAACTCTTTCAACAGATCTTGAATTGCCAGAACGACAATTTTAGGACACTCCGAGTGGGGATGACCAAGACTCGAGAGTGTACGTGCCAGTTCAGGAAAATGAACCAAGTCATTTTTACTTGCCGTCCCGAGGAATCTTTGTAACTTTGATCGAAAGGAAAATATAATTTCTTTCAGTTCACAAATTGTGTTTTTCTGACCCTGAAGACGTTTGTTCAGCTCGGTGAGATATTGAAATAGGTCTACCATGAAAGCAAGATTGATTTTGAAATCATCCCCGAATATTTGTGGAAACTTAGTGACATAATCGTTGGCAGAAATAAATGCTTTGATTTCTTCGAAAACTTTCCAGACCCTTGTAATTGCTTCCCCGCGACTTAGCCAACGAACATCCGCATGTAGGATTAGTTCTGAATGTGGCGCTGATAAATCATGCAAGAAGACTTTTAGTAAGCGTTTATTCAGGGGTTTAGAAACCAAAAAGTTGATCAACTTAACTATCAGTTTTAACTGTTCTGAAATTTCAGGAACAGATATAAGATGACTGGCTAAGTTTTCAACGTGAATTAAACCATGATAGTGAACAAAGGGAGGAAAATGTTCATAATTTTTCAGAAGAGCGACAAATCCTTTATTTTTACCTACCATGGAAGGTGCGCCATCAGTAACCACACACACGAGCTTTGATAAGTCAATGCCATTAGGTTTCAGGAAATTCGTGACAGCGTTGTAAATGTCTTGCCCCGTAGTTGTACCAGGGAGCGGTAAAATTGTTAAAAAAAATCTTCTACAATTCCCACATTATCTATACAACGTACAAAGCACGCCAATTGTGCTACAGAAGCAATGTCTGTTGATTTGTCAACAGCAAGAGAAAAATAACTACATTCAGAAAGTTTCTGGAGTGCTTTTTGTTTAATTTGAGCCGCGATGAGTCCAACGCGCCTGGCAACAGTGTCATTACTAAGTGGCACATTTTTGCCGCATTAATCAAAACACTTCTGTATTTCTCAGGTATACTTTCAGCGAGAGTTGTCACTGCGGAAACTATGCACTCCTTCACAATTTCTCCACTTGTAAATGGCATCCCATGCTGAACAAGTTTATGAGACACAGATACAGACACTTCGGTTGAAAGTTTGTTAACAGAACTATTAACATTAAATGAAAAAGACTTCTGTTGACGTTGGAGTTGTGATTTTAACTCTTTGATTTTATGTATCCTTGCATCTGATCCCGTGAGATATTGATCAGAAAACACACTATGATGAGTTTCATAATGTCTTTGACAATTTGCTTTTCTGAAACCCGATAAAGGTGCATGACACAAAACGCAAATAACTCCGGTATTCTCGTCATTAGTGACCACCAAAAAATCTGTCTCTCAGTTACCTTGAAAAGAATACAGTTTCTTTCTTTTTGCTTCGCTACTTTTGTTGGAATCTTGGGTTGATGCAGAAGGTAACTTAGGTATCGATTCTTTACTACGTTTTCGTATTACAAATTTATCCATGTCTCTTTTTTAAGAACGTTCACAACACACTTCGAGGCAAAAGGAAAATTGCAAACTGACAATAATTACGCGTATTTCACAAATAACGGAACAGCAATACTACAACCAAAATACGTCACAAAACTGGTATACACCGCTACACTATGTCACTCCAGTCACAATCTAAATAAAACTGATAAATCAACAACACATCTAATTTCTGCTTTCCGTGCCCTCAAACGCGATGGGAGGAGAGTAGTGGCATAGATAGAGGGGGCAAAGTATAGGCGCTCGTGTAAGTGGAAATGTCCACGCAGAAACATTCATAGAGGTCATTTCTATCCTTGTCTACTGACGCATGCGTGAGAGTGGAACTCGCGCGGATCAGCTGATTCAGCGTCAGTTCAGCGTTAGAGGTAGACAAGGACAGAAATGACCCCTACGTGATTCCATCTCTCTTTTCCAGCTAGACGGTTTCTCAGCCAGTTTACCACCTCTATCTATATACCTCTATGGTAGTGGCTGCTCTTAAAGTCTCATTGGCAAATATCGAAATTTCTATTTAAAATCTGAAAATTGATTGGTTGAGCTAAGTGCAAAATGCTACGTGACTATTTCTGTGAGAACGTACTTAAAGCTGCCAAGTTTAGGGATTTTAGAGGCAATAAAATTAAAATATTTTGAATAACCGCTTCTTTTGAGGGTACTAGTACGTGTTTAACAGCCCATTTACAAGATGAGACAACCTGGCGCCTACAGTAATAAACCCCTCATAGGTTGTCTCTGCCTTTTAAAGCTGGAAACAATAGAGTCGGTATCGGCTTGTAAACTACAGACAATTCCGGAAACCACTGCAAGTAGTGCTCTTAGAAGTAACAAAGGTTTCCAAACAGTATTCTGCTATACTCAGTTGTTGTTGGATAACAGCTGTACGGCCGTGCTATATAGTTCATAATTGCAAATTAAGGGTCACTGTTGCTCGTGAGCACTTTTTTACATCCATGATGAACACCATTTTTAGTTACGCGAGCACTACAGTGCTCGCGAGCACCAGGTTGAGAACGGCTGCTATAAAGTAAGAAAAACTAACTTACAAAAAAATATCAAAAATATTTAAAACAAAATAAAATAAACAAAAATAAAATCAAGCAAAAACTGCTAAGATAAATACCTGAAATTATAATGAATTTAATGTATTAAAAAAAAAAAAAAAAAAAAAACTGGTACAAGGAAGAAAAAGAAGTTTGTATAAAACAAATATACAAGAAATGGCTAAAGCAGAATATTGCTAAACAACCAAGAAAAAGAATAAAGATGTCTAAGATAATTAAAATGATCACAAAAAGAATAGAAAAACACACTAATGAAAAGTTAGATATGATGAAATTAACAAATAAATAAATAAAAAACAATCAACTGTATGAGTAGATGACAGTATATAGTAAAGGTACAGCGGAAAGAAGAATGAGTAAAGGGCCAAAGTGATCTAAAAACAAACCACAAGGTGGACAATCCCAAAATATATTATTATTATTATTAATTTAAGTTACAAGTTGACAAAAAAGGTATTTAAGATTGACTGTTGAAAAGTCCAGCAATAAAAAATAAACTGAGCAGAGATGATGTTCCTCTGGTCTCAGAAAAAATGAGTAGTAATGGAAGAAACCAGCTACTAAAAAGTTAGGGAAAAAATTGTATAAGGGAGAACACACTAATGGAAATAAATAAAAACAGATCCAAATAAAATGGAATGAATCAAGTAAGAAGAGAAATAAGAATGAAGAAACACAACAAGAAAGAAAAGGAAAAAGATTATATATAACTGATAATTTCATAAAAAACTATACTAGTGTTTTATCAAAATGATCAATTTTGAAGGAGAGGCATTATATAACAACACAAATAAGCCACCCCAGTACCAGGGATAAAAAAGATGATTCTAAATATAAAATAATACGTAATATAAAATAAAATGTTTAATATAAATAAATTATAAAGACAATGACTCGACAAACGACGACATGACCAAACCCAAGTGATTGAACCAATGAAAAGGAAACAAAAGAAGAAGGGAACCACAAAAATCAAACAAGAATAAAACCAAAGAAGAGAAGAAAGTGATTAACCAAAACAAATGAAGAAGGAAAAAAAACCCAAACCAAACAAAAATGAAACAAGTTCATGGAATTAAATGACTCAATGTAACATGTTAAAATGAACCCAAAGGAGAAGGTGGAAAAAACAAAGTATTAATCAAATACAATGAAAATGAAGAAGGAGGGGAATGAAAAAGAAACAAACCCACAATGAAGGGAAATAAAGAAAAATGAAAACCAATGATGATACACAAACAAGTAATAAAGAATATGAGCAAGAGAAATAATGCACTCAAACGTGATATTGAAAAAAGACCAATAATTAACCTATGAAAAAGAGGAAATTATATTATCAATTAAGGGATAATAATATAAATGATAATTAAGAGAAACCCAATTAAACAATGTTAAATATAAATATAAAAAAGCAAACTAACCCACAATTTAGTGTTAGATGTAATGTTAAAATATAAAGACGTAAAATTGTTCATATTATTAATGATATATTGTAATGAAAGATATAGTAAGGTAGTGAGACAGTAATTAGAGGGATTACCCATTCAGAAACACTTGAAAAACAAAAACATTTGTGAAGTGCAAAATGAAAGTGTAAAATCCCCAAAGTGTAGTGATAAAGAAAGTACACTAATAAAATTATAATAAACTATAAATAATTTAATAGTGAAGGTGATGATTGAATGAGAATAGTGCAAAATAAAGAATGGTAATATAGTGAAAAATAGTGAATGATAAAATCATTAACAATTAATAAATCCAAAGGAAACACTAAATGATAAAAAGTGAAAAATGTTAGTAATTAAGAATAGCAGTATAAACTGATAAGACAGTAACTAGTTAAGAAAGAGTGTTATTATTAAATTTAAGTAAATACAATTATGATTAAAAGGGAGAATGCCCTGAAGGGAAAACCAGATAGCGTTAACATGGAGGGAAGGTAAAGATTGTTTAAAAATTAAGTAGGTAAAACAAATTCATAAACACGCATGTTATAAGGGATCGTTATACGTTCACAAAAGTGATGTTGTTTATCACACTAAAAAATAATATAAAATAAGATGAATTGTAAACCAAGATTAGCAAATAATAGTTAAATAATTACTCAAGCAAGTTTATGAATTGGATATGGCTGGTAGAGTTATACAGAGCATAGGCCTAAATATTGTATTTAATAATATCAAAAAATAGTAAATAATAGCCACATTGTTATTATTGGCAAAGTAAATAAGTAAAAAAGTTAAGAAATGTATGACTAGAAAACGAGGAAACCAAATAGTAAACTGTTATGTACAAAATAATACTGACATAATAATAACACATAAACAGACCCAAAACACAACAATAAAATATACAACCAATTATAATAACAAAATAAAACCCATTAGGCTAAAAAGAAATGTAATTTAAATGAAATAAGTCGAATACCATAATGGCTACTTAGGCCTAGGAAAATGCCTAACTGTCAAAAACAAACACCTACAAATTGTAATAAGTTAAGTAAGAAATTAGCAAATCCGAGGCGAATGACTCACCAAGGATAAATTGTAAATCATTTTTAAGAAAATATTATAATAAGCATTTGAATACAAAAAGAAATGTAATTAACAAGTATTAACATAATTGTAAAAACATAAAACCTGAAATAACCCAAACTTGTGGGGTATCAAAATAATCTATGAAAGGAAATACATACTATAGTGACAATATTTAATAATCAGGAAGGAAGATAGAGGAATAACAGCAGTCAGAAGATATACTAGGATTTTGAAAAGAATTCAGATTTTGATAACAATGGATTTATAACAATCTCAACCAATCAGAATTCTTTGGTTACCATAGAAACCACCGTTGAAGACGAAATTACCGTTGAATACCGTTACTCGTAAAGCGTCAGTCTACCAGGACAGAAGCAAAAGTTTGAAGGACCAATTTTTTAATAAAATCATGTAAAACAGTGAACGAAGTTCAAAGCAATGACGGGATAAGAAGCTGACAAACCATTAGAGCAGTCCATTCAAGATCCAGGACCATAAAACTGAGAATTAACAGAAAATTATGACCACATATTATAAGAAAAGGACGCCAAACCTACTTAAGTCCATAGATCAATGAAAATAGAACTTATTGCAGCCCAATCCTCTTCCGATCCAATGGACGAAAACACCAAGTCATGCTGATGTGTTAAGTACCATTGAATTACCTTATTTCCAAAAACCAAATCACTCTAAATTTTACTAATATTAATCTGATCTCACTATAAGCCGAATATTTCTCTTTCAAAGATTATTTAAGAAAAATAAACACACTGAAAATTTGTTAACATAAAATCTAACCTATTGTTTAAACACGAACTTTCAAAACACATTTAACGACACTACAGAACAGATTGTAACATCACACCTTATTATTTATGTACACTTAGAATAAGGTAAAATACTTTTATTGTAATCATCGGAATTCTTTGCCTTATAATCAAAAGGATCCACCGATTTTGGAACGAAATTAATTATAATAACAAAACGTTCAACTGCCATGCTGATGCTAGCACATCGTTCCAGAATCGATTCGTCACCCCGAGTATAATTGTTTCATGTATAAAGTCGGTGCAAAGTTGTTAATCAACTAATACATTTTATTTGTAAAAAACCTGAAAAATTTAATTATCAAACATTAAAATCACAATTACAGGGAGTAACCGTTGTTATTATTTCATAGGGAGTGCATGACAGTACTTGTGTTTATTTACGAAGGCTAGGTTTGATGAGCAGCGCTCAAGTTGCCATTTGCACAACTGCCTACACGATTCAGAAGGCGGCACGAGCGGGAATTATTTGAACGCCCCGACCGTCACAGCTGAAAACACTTTATTAAGTAATTTTAATTGTTTTAATAAACAATTTGGCCCCACCCGGGATTAACACACCCCTATATATATATATATATATATATATATATATATATAAACAGGTAAGGTTACTGCCGTGTTATACTGGTAATTACCGCAACGCTACAGACATCGTTAGCGCAAAATTGATGTAACGACCCCGGTGTGAGACGAACGCACTAACACTTTACACACATATAAAACTGGTATACATTTTACAGAGACACACCATTACTAACGTTACAGATTTGGCTTCCATCGCAGGGCTTAAACGAGGACGTCATATCTAACGTTACAGATTGGCGACCAACCGGTGAGGCTTTAAAAGAAGACCAGTGGCGATTATGAAGAGACATTCCATGGTTACCAGATACGACACTAAGAAAAGAACTGAAGGTGAAGATCAAGAAGAGATGGAAGAAATGGTAGGAGAATTGTTCGAAGAGGATCCCCAGGAGGACCAACCAGAAAACCCAAACCAACCAGAACCGGAAGGGAAAGGAACAGTCGGTGACCAACCAGACAAAACAACCGAAGGGGCAAGGATGGAGAACATGATGAGGATGATGATGGAACAATTGAACAGAAACCAGAAAACAAAGGAAAGAAGACAGGGAATTCTTCAGAGAAAATAGTGAAGAGTTGAAGAAACAAATCAAGGAGGACATAGAGCTCCTGAATAATAAATTGGAAAGCAACTGTGAGGCCCTGAAGAGAAACAAGGAAACGTTAGAAAAGAAGAGCGAGGAGGTGAAGAGGCAAATAAAGAAGGATCTTGAAATATTAAATAACAAGATTGAAAATAACAGTGAAACACTCCAAAGACAGTTGAAGGATGATGGTGAGAAGAACAGAAAAGAATTAAGATTCATACTAATAGAGTTTTGTGAAGAAGTCAAACAGACAAAAACGGGGATGAACAAGAGATGGGAAGAAACAAGTTACCCAGTATAAGTTACCCAGTATAAGCCAGTAAACAAGTTACCAGGCTAATGAGATCTTTGGGCCTGAATGTTACTCAGCATTTCAGTAATATCTAAGGAGAAGTCGCTTGCAGCCACACGTAAACAGTCCTCCAAATGTGAGTCATTTAATCTTGATCGTGCTTTGTTCTTGATGTATTTCATTAATGAAAACATTTTTCACACAGGTAGATTGTCCCAAACATCGCCAAGCATTTAAGAGAAGCATTTCGCAATGTCAGAAATTTCATTGTATCATTTGCACCCTAGAAATCTGTGATCCTTTCCTTTTCGAAAAGATATTTTAAGGCTTGAGAGGACTGGAGCTCTAATAATTCAAGATCCACGCAAGCAAGATTGTGCTGTTGAATAATCTGAATTTTTCTGAGAGAGTCCACGTTGAATTGAAATGGATTTAGCACCATATTAAACAACAGCTCACTTTCTTCGAGTACATGAAAACGTGTAGCAAACTCTTTCAACAGATCTTGAATTGCCAGAACGACAATTTTAGGACACTCCGAGTGGGGATGACCAAGACTCGAGAGTGTACGTGCCAGTTCAGGAAAATGAACCAAGTCATTTTTACTTGCCGTCCCGAGGAATCTTTGTAACTTTGATCGAAAGGAAAATATAATTTCTTTCAGTTCACAAATTGTGTTTTTCTGACCCTGAAGTCGTTTGTTCAGCTCGGTGAGATATTGAAATAGGTCTACCATGAAAGCAAGATTGATTTTGAAATCATCCCCGAATATTTGTGGAAACTTAGTGACATAATCGTTGGCAGAAATAAATGCTTTGATTTCTTCGAAAACTTTCCAGACCCTTGTAATTGCTTCCCCGCGACTTAGCCAACGAACATCCGCATGTAGGATTAGTTCTGAATGTGGCGCTGATAAATCATGCAAGAAGACTTTTAGTAAGCGTTTATTCAGGGGTTTAGAAACCAAAAAGTTGATCAACTTAACTATCAGTTTTAACTGTTCTGAAATTTCAGGAACAGATATAAGATGACTGGCTAAGTTTTCAACGTGAATTAAACCATGATAGTGAACAAAGGGAGGAAAATGTTCATAATTTTTCAGAAGAGCGACAAATCCTTTATTTTTACCTACCATGGAAGGTGCGCCATCAGTAACCACACACACGAGCTTTGATAAGTCAATGCCATTAGGTTTCAGGAAATTCGTGACAGCGTTGTAAATGTCTTGCCCCGTAGTTGTACCAGGGAGCGGTAAAATTGTTAAAAAAAATCTTCTACAATTCCCACATTATCTATACAACGTACAAAGCACGCCAATTGTGCTACAGAAGCAATGTCTGTTGATTTGTCAACAGCAAGAGAAAAATAACTACATTCAGAAAGTTTCTGGAGTGCTTTTTGTTTAATTTGAGCCGCGATGAGGCCAACGCGCCTGGCAACAGTGTCATTACTAAGTGGCACATTTTTGCCGCATTAATCAAAACACTTCTGTATTTCTCAGGTATACTTTCAGCGAGAGTTGTCACTGCGGAAACTATGCACTCCTTCACAATTTCTCCACTTGTAAATGGCATCCCATGCTGAACAAGTTTATGAGACACAGATACAGACACTTCGGTTGAAAGTTTGTTAACAGAACTATTAACATTAAATGAAAAAGACTTCTGTTGACGTTGGAGTTGTGATTTTAACTCTTTGATTTTATGTATCCTTGCATCTGATCCCGTGAGATATTGATCAGAAAACACACTATGATGAGTTTCATAATGTCTTTGACAATTTGCTTTTCTGAAACCCGATAAAGGTGCATGACACAAAACGCAAATAACTCCGGTATTCTCGTCATTAGTGACCACCAAAAAATCTGTCTCTCAGTTACCTTGAAAAGAATACAGTTTCTTTCTTTTTGCTTCGCTACTTTTGTTGGAATCTTGGGTTGATGCAGAAGGTAACTTAGGTATCGATTCTTTACTACGTTTTCGTATTACAAATTTATCCATGTCTCTTTTTTAAGAACGTTCACAACACACTTCGAGGCAAAAGGAAAATTGCAAACTGACAATAATTACGCGTATTTCACAAATAACGGAACAGCAATACTACAACCAAAATACGTCACAAAACTGGTATACACCGCTACACTATGTCACTCCAGTCACAATCTAAATAAAACTGATAAATCAACAACACATCTAATTTCTGCTTTCCGTGCCCTCAAACGCGATGGGAGGAGAGTAGTGGCATAGATAGAGGGGGCAAAGTATAGGCGCTCGTGTAAGTGGAAATGTCCACGCAGAAACATTCATAGAGGTCATTTCTATCCTTGTCTACTGACGCATGCGTGAGAGTGGAACTCGCGCGGATCAGCTGATTCAGCGTCAGTTCAGCGTTAGAGGTAGACAAGGACAGAAATGACCCCTACGTGATTCCATCTCTCTTTTCCAGCTAGACGGTTTCTCAGCCAGTTTACCACCTCTATCTATATACCTCTATGGTAGTGGCTGCTCTTAAAGTCTCATTGGCAAATATCGAAATTTCTATTTAAAATCTGAAAATTGATTGGTTGAGCTAAGTGCAAAATGCTACGTGACTATTTCTGTGAGAACGTACTTAAAGCTGCCAAGTTTAGGGATTTTAGAGGCAATAAAATTAAAATATTTTGAATAACCGCTTCTTTTGAGGGTACTAGTACGTGTTTAACAGCCCATTTACAAGATGAGACAACCTGGCGCCTACAGTAATAAACCCCTCATAGGTTGTCTCTGCCTTTTAAAGCTGGAAACAATAGAGTCGGTATCGGCTTGTAAACTACAGACAATTCCGGAAACCACTGCAAGTAGTGCTCTTAGAAGTAACAAAGGTTTCCAAACAGTATTCTGCTATACTCAGTTGTTGTTGGATAACAGCTGTACGGCCGTGCTATATAGTTCATAATTGCAAATTAAGGGTCACTGTTGCTCGTGAGCACTTTTTTACATCCTGATGAGCACCATTTTTAGTTACGCGAGCACTACAGTGCTCGCGAGCACCAGGTTGAGAACGGCTGCTATAAAGTAAGAAAAACTAAATTACAAAAAAATATCAAAAATATTTAAAACAAAATAAAATAAACAAAAATAAAATCAAGCAAAAACTGCTAAGACAAATACCTGAAATTATAATGAATTTAATGTATTAAAAAAAAAAAAAAAAAAAAAAAAACTGGTACAAGGAAGAAAAAGAAGTTTGTATAAAACAAATATACAAGAAATGGCTAAAGCAGAATATTGCTAAACAACCAAGAAAAAGAATAAAGATGTCTAAGATAATTAAAATGATCACAAAAAGAATAGAAAAACAAACTAATGAAAAGTTAGATATGATGAAATTAACAAATAAATAAATAAAAAACAATCAACTGTATGAGTAGATGACAGTATATAGTAAAGGTACAGCGGAAAGAAGAATGAGTAAAAGGCCAAAGTGATCTAAAAACAAACCACAAGGTGGACAATCCCAAAATATATTATTATTATTATTAATTTAAGTTACAAGTTGACAAAAAAGGTATTTAAGATTGACTGTTGAAAAGTCCAGCAATAAAAAATAAACTGAGCAGAGATGATGTTCCTCTGGTCTCAGAAAAAATGAGTAGTAATGGAAGAAACCAGCTACTAAAAAGTTAGGGAAAAAATTGTATAATGGAGAACACACTAATGGAAATAAATAAAAACAGATCCAAATAAAATGGAATGAATCAAGTAAGAAGAGAAATAAGAATGAAGAAACACAACAAGAAAGAAAAGGAAAAAGATTATATATAACTGATAATTTCATAAAAAACTATACTAGTGTTTTATCAAAATGATCAATTTTGAAGGAGAGGCATTATATAACAACACAAATAAGCCACCCCAGTACCAGGGATAAAAAAGATGATTCTAAATATAAAATAATACGTAATATAAAATAAAATGTTTAATATAAATAAATTATAAAGACAATGACTCGACAAACGACGACATGACCAAACCCAAGTGATTGAACCAATGAAAAGGAAACAAAAGAAGAAGGGAACCACAAAAATCAAACAAGAATAAAACCAAAGAAGAGAAGAAAGTGATTAACCAAAACAAATGAAGAAGGAAAAAAAACCCAAACCAAACAAAAATGAAACAAGTTCACGGAATTAAATGACTCAATGTAACATGTTAAAATGAACCCAAAGGAGAAGGTGGAAAAAACAAAGTATTAATCAAATACAATGAAAATGAAGAAGGAGGGGAATGAAAAAGAAACAAACCCACAATGAAGGGAAATAAAGAAGAATGAAAACCAATGATGATACACAAACAAGTAATAAAGAATATGAGCAAGAGAAATAATGCACTCAAACGTGATATTGAAAAAAGACCAATAATTAACCTATGAAAAAGAGGAAATTATATTATCAATTAAGGGATAATAATATAAATGATAATTAAGAGAAACCCAATTAAACAATGTTAAATATAAATATAAAAAAGCAAACTAACCCACAATTTAGTGTTAGATGTAATGTTAAAATATAAAGACGTAAAATTGTTCATATTATTAATGATATATTGTAATGAAAGATATAGTACGGTAGTGAGATAGTAATTAGAGGGATTACCCATTCAGAAACACTTAAAAAACAAAAACATTTGTGAAGTGCAAAATGAAAGTGTAAAATCCCCAAAGTGTAGTGATAAAGAAAGTACACTAATAAAATTATAATAAACTATAAATAATTTAATAGTGAAGGTGATGATTGAATGAGAATAGTGCAAAATAAAGAATGGTAATATAGTGAAAAATAGTGAATGATAAAATCATTAACAATTAATAAATCCAAAGGAAACACTAAATGATAAAAAGTGAAAAATGTTAGTAGTTAAGAATAGCAGTATAAACTGATAAGACAGTAACTAGTTAAGAAAGAGTGTTATTATTAAATTTAAGTAAATACAATTATGATTAAAAGGGAGAATGCCCTGAAGGGAAAACCAGATAGCGTTAACATGGAGGGAAGGTAAAGATTGTTTAAAAATTAAGTAGGTAAAACAAATTCATAAACACGCATGTTATAAGGGATCGTTATACGTTCATAAAAGTGATGTTGTTTATCACACTAAAAAATAATATAAAATAAGATGAATTGTAAACCAAGATTAGCAAATAATAGTTAAATAATTACTCAAGCAAGTTTATGAATTGGATATGGCTGGTAGAGTTATACAGAGCATAGGCCTAAATATTGTATTTAATAATATCAAAAAATAGTAAATAATAGCCACATTGTTATTATTGGCAAAGTAAATAAGTAAAAAAGTTAAGAAATGTATGACTAGAAAACGAGGAAACCAAATAGTAAACCATTATGTACAAAATAATACTGACATAATAATAACACATAAACAGACCCAAAACATAACAATAAAATATACAACCAATTATAATAACAAAATAAAACCCATTAGGCTAAAAAGAAATGTAATTTAAATGAAATAAGTCGAATACCATAATGGCTACTTAGGCCTAGGAAAATGCCTAACTGTCAAAAACAAACACCTACAAATTGTAATAAGTTAAGTAAGAAATTAGCAAATCCGAGGCGAATGACTCACCAAGGATAAATTGTAAATCATTTTTAAGAAAATATTATAATAAGCATTTGAATACAAAAAGAAATGTAATTAACAAGTATTAACATAATTGTAAAAACATAAAACCTGAAATAACCCAAACTTGTGGGGTATCAAAATAATCTATGAAAGGAAATACATACTATAGTGACAATATTTAATAATCAGGAAGGAAGATAGAGGAATAACAGCAGTCAGAAGATATACTAGGATTTTGAAAAGAATTCAGATTTTGATAACAATGGATTTATAACAATCTCAACCAATCAGAATTCTTTGGTTACCATAGAAACCACCGTTGAATACCGTTACTCGTAAAGCGTCAGTCTACCAGGACAGAAGCCAAAGTTTGAAGGACCAATTTTTTAATAAAATCATGTAAAACAGTGAACGAAGTTCAAAGCAATGACGGGATAAGAAGCTGACAAACCATTAGAGCAGTCCATTCAAGATCCAGGACCATAAAACTGAGAATTAACAGAAAATTATGACCACATATTATAAGAAAAGGACGCCAAACCTACTTAAGTCCATAGATCAATGAAAATAGAACTTATTGCAGCCCAATCCTCTTCCGATCCAATGAACGAAAACACCAAGTCATGCTGATGTGTTAAGTACCATTGAATTACCTTATTTCCAAAAACCAAATCACTCTAAATTTTACTAATATTAATCTGATCTCACTATAAGCTGAATATTTCTCTTTCAAAGATTATTTAAGAAAAATAAACACACTGAAAATTTGTTAACATACAATCTAACCTATTGTTTAAACACGAACTTTCGAAACACATTTAACGACACTACAGAACAGATTGTAACATCACACCTTATTATTTATGTACACTTAGAGTAAGGTAAAATACTTTTATTGTAATCATCGGAATTCTTTGCCTTATAATCAAAAGGATCCACCGATTTTGGAACGAAATTAATTATAATAACAAAACGTTCAACTGCCATGCTGATGCTAGCACATCGTTCCAGAATCGATTCGTCACCCCGAGTATAATTGTTTCATGTATAAAGTCGGTGCAAAGTTGTTAATCAACTAATACATTTTATTTGTAAAAAACCTGAAAAATTTAATTATCAAACATTAAAATCACAATTACAGGGAGTAACCGTTGTTATTATTTCATAGGGAGTGCATGATAGTACTTGTGTTTAATTACGAAGGCTAGGTTTGATGAGCAGCGCTCAAGTTGCCATTTGCACAACTGCCTACACGATTCAGAAGGCGGCACGAGCGGGAATTATTTGAACGTCCCGACCGTCACAGCTGAAAACACTTTATTAAGTAATTTTAATTGTTTTAATAAACAATTTGGCGCCACCCGGGATTAACACACCCCTATATATATATATATATATATAAACAGGTAAGGTTACTGCCGTGTTATACTGGTAATTACCGCAACGCTACAGACATCGTTAGCGCAAAATTGATGTAACGACCCCGGTGTGAGACGAACGCACTAACACTTTACACACATATAAAACTGGTATACATTTTACAGAGACACACCATTTCTAACGTTACAGATTTGGCTTCCATCGCGGGGCTTAAACGAGGACGTCATATCTAACGTTACAGATTGGCGACCAACCGGTGAGGCTTTAAAAGAAAACCAGTGGCGATTATGAAGAGACATTCCATGGTTACCAGATACGACACTAAGAAAAGAACTGAAGGTGAAGATCAAGAAGAGATGGAAGAAATGGTAGGAGAATTGTTCGAAGAGGATCCCCAGGAGGACCAACCAGAAAACCCAAACCAACCAGAACCGGAAAGGGAAAGGAACAGTCGGTGACCAACCAGACAAAACAACCGAAGAGGCAAGGATGGAGAACATGATGAGGATGATGATGGAACAATTGAACAGAAACCAGAGAACAAAGGAAAGAAGACAGGGAATTCTTCAGAGAAAATAGTGAAGAGTTGAAGAAACAAATCAAGGAGGACATAGAGCTCCTGAATAATAAATTGGAAAGCAACTGTGAGGCCCTGAAGAGAAACCAGGAAACGTTAGAAAAGAAGAGTGAGGAGCTGAAGAGGCAAATAAAGAAGGATCTTGAAATATTAAATAACAAGATTGAAAATAACAGTGAAACACTCCAAAGACAGTTGAAGGAAGATGGTGAGAAGAACAGAAAAGAATTAAGATTCATACTAATAGAGTTTTGTGAAGAAGTCAAACAGACAAAAACGGGGATGAACAAGAGATGGGAAGAAACAAGTTACCCAGTAGATCAACTTAATGAAACATTAGATAGTGATTTCAAACCATTGAATGAAACACTGGACACCACTTCTGAAGGTAGTAAGGAGATGGAAATTGTAGAAGAAACAAGTGTATTGTTTTCTGAAAATATAAGTAACAATAACACCAAGAAAATTAAGCACATAAAAACCAACAGTAGAAGAGTAAAGAAGAATCGAATCATTAAGAAGAATAAGAAAACAGAGGAAATGGGAAAAGTATATAAAAAGAAAATAATAAAAACCAGAGAAGAACTAGAAATGGTGAAGAATGGACTGATTGAGTTATTTAATTTACCAATTACTGACCGGAGAGAAATCATGAAATATAAAGATTGTAGGAGGAATCTAAAGGAAATTATAGAAGGGATTCACAAAGAACCAGTGAACAAAAACTTCTACAATTCTCTTGTTAAATGGAAATTACCAGAACTGGAAATACAGAATAAAAAAGCAATAATAACATTAACAAAGGAGGTACAATTAACAACTTCTTTGATTAATCAAAATGTAGTGAATGAAGCAGTCATGGAGGCAAATGAACATAGGATAGTAGAGGAATTATGGTAAGATGGAGGAGACCTATGTTACAAGAACGAAGATAGTTCTACACACCAAGGTCATCCGAACCACAAGCGCAGATGAAATGATGGACCATGGGTAAACAAAGTGCTGATGAACACAGAGAAATGGGACTGAGTTTCAGAGTAATGACCATGCAAACCAAGGGAGAGGAAGGAGTATTAAAATTAAATTAAACCACTAAATAATCACCAAAACAAGAATTGACAAGAAATGACTAAACGACTAAGACGAATTAAATGAGAACTAATCAACCATAATAAATTAATAAAAAAAAAAATATCCAGAATAAATGTTCAAACATCTAACATTTGAAGGAGTAGAGAAGAAAGACAACAGAGTGTAATATACAAGAGAAGGCAATAATAATGAAAGAAAAGGAGATCACATTACAAAAAAGTATAAATAACAAGGTCCAATGTATAATAATATGCATCACCATATGTCATCACGAAAGATAATGAAAACAATACTTATGAAATAAGTAATATAACCACCAAGAAGATAAAAGGAGTTTACAATCAAGCTTTGATAAAAAAGTTTTATGAAGAAAAATAAATTACAATAAATAAAATAAACAAATGCCAAAAATCAAAAATTATGTGAGCACAACTTACAACAATATTTAGATGACTTATGAGGCCTAATATAAAGTTTAAAAAAAAGGAATAAGTTACAAAAATTCCTACCAAGTAAGTTCAACTTACAATAAAATAACGTTGACATATGAAGTATAATTTAAAAAATAATAAAGGAATAAATTACAAAAATTCCTATAAAAAAGTAAGAACCACAAACTTACGATAATATTTAAACAAAAAATACCAAGAAAGGAATAAGTTACAAAGGTTCCTATAAAGCAGGGATTCTCAACCTTTTTGTGATTGAGAGCACCTTTCATAATACGGGGCAAGTGGGAGAGCACCATGAAAATTTAATAATAATAATAATAAATACACTCACCAGGCTAATGAGATCTTTGGGCCTGAATGTTACTCAGCATTTCAGTAATATCTAAGGAGAAGTCGCTTGCAGCCACACGTAAACAGTCCTCCAAATGTGAGTCATTTAATCTTGATCGTGCTTTGTTCTTGATGTATTACATTAATGAAAACATTTTTCACACAGGTAGATTGTCCCAAACATCGCCAAGCATTTGAGAGAAGCATTTCGCAATGTCAGAAATTTCATTGTATCATTTGCACCCTAGAAATCTGTGATCCTTTCCTTTTCGAAAAGATATTTTAAGGCTTGAGAGGACTGGAGCTCTAATAATTCAAGTTCCACGCAAGCAAGATTGTGCTGTTGAATAATCTGAATTTTTCTGAGAGAGTCCACATTGAATTGAAATGGATTGAGCACCATATTAAACAACAGCTCACTTTCTTCGAGTACATGAAAACGTGTAGCAAACTCTTTCAACAGATCTTGAATTGCCAGAACGACAATTTTAGGACACTCCGAGTGGGGATGACCAAGACTCGAGAGTGTACGTGCCAGTTCAGGAAAATGAACCAAGTCATTTTTACTTGCCGTCCCGAGGAATCTTTGTAACTTTGATCGAAAGGAAAATATAATTTCTTTCAGTTCACAAATTGTGTTTTTCTGACCCTGAAGACGTTTGTTCAGCTCGGTGAGATATTGAAATAGGTCTACCATGAAAGCAAGATTGATTTTGAAATCATCCCCGAATATTTGTGGAAACTTAGTGACATAATCGTTGGCAGAAATAAATGCTTTGATTTCTTCGAAAACTTTCCAGACCCTTGTAATTGCTTCCCCGCGACTTAGCCAACGAACATCCGCATGTAGGATTAGTTCTGAATGTGGCGCTGATAAATCATGCAAGAAGACTTTTAGTAAGCGTTTATTCAGGGGTTTAGAAACCAAAAAGTTGATCAACTTAACTATCAGTTTTAACTGTTCTGAAATTTCAGGAACAGATATAAGATGACTGGCTAAGTTTTCAACGTGAATTAAACCATGATAGTGAACAAAGGGAGGAAAATGTTCATAATTTTTCAGAAGAGCGACAAATCCTTTATTTTTACCTACCATGGAAGGTGCGCCATCAGTAACCACACACACGAGCTTTGATAAGTCAATGCCATTAGGTTTCAGGAAATTCGTGACAGCGTTGTAAATGTCTTGCCCCGTAGTTGTACCAGGGAGCGGTAAAATTGTTAAAAAAAATCTTCTACAATTCCCACATTATCTATACAACGTACAAAGCACGCCAATTGTGCTACAGAAGCAATGTCTGTTGATTTGTCAACAGCAAGAGAAAAATAACTACATTCAGAAAGTTTCTGGAGTGCTTTTTGTTTAATTTGAGCCGCGATGAGGCCAACGCGCCTGGCAACAGTGTCATTACTAAGTGGCACATTTTTGCCGCATTAATCAAAACACTTCTGTATTTCTCAGGTATACTTTCAGCGAGAGTTGTCACTGCGGAAACTATGCACTCCTTCACAATTTCTCCACTTGTAAATGGCATCCCATGCTGAACAAGTTTATGAGACACAGATACAGACACTTCGGTTGAAAGTTTGTTAACAGAACTATTAACATTAAATGAAAAAGACTTCTGTTGACGTTGGAGTTGTGATTTTAACTCTTTGATTTTATGTATCCTTGCATCTGATCCCGTGAGATATTGATCAGAAAACACACTATGATGAGTTTCATAATGTCTTTGACAATTTGCTTTTCTGAAACCCGATAAAGGTGCATGACACAAAACGCAAATAACTCCGGTATTCTCGTCATTAGTGACCACCAAAAAATCTGTCTCTCAGTTACCTTGAAAAGAATACAGTTTCTTTCTTTTTGCTTCGCTACTTTTGTTGGAATCTTGGGTTGATGAAGAAGGTAACTTAGGTATCGATTTTTTACTACGTTTTCGTATTACAAATTTATCCATGTCTCTTTTTTAAGAACGTTCACAACACACTTCGAGGCGAAAGGAAAATTGCAAACTGACAACAATTACGCGTATTTCACAAATAACGAAACAGCAATACTACAACCAAAATACGTCACAAAACTGGTGTACACCGCTGCACTATGTCACTCCAGTCACAATCTAAATAAAACTGATAAATCAACAACACATCTAATTTCTGCTTTCCGTGCCCTCAAACGGGATGGGAGGAGAGTAGTGGCATAGATAGAGGGGGCAAAGTATAGGCGCTCGTGTAAGTGGAAATGTCCACGCAGAAACATTCATAGAGGTCATTTCTATCCTTGTCTACTGACGCATGCGTGAGAGTGGAACTCGCGCGGATCAGCTGATTCAGCGTCAGTTCAGCGTTAGAGGCAGACAAGGACAGAAATGACCCCTACGTGATTCCATCTCTCTTTTCCAGCTGGACGGTTTCTCAGCCAGTTTACCACCTCTATCTATATACCTCTATGGTAGTGGCTGCTCTTAAAGTCTCATTGGCAAATATCGAAATTTCTATTTAAAATCTGAAAATTGATTGGTTGAGCTAAGTGCAAAATGCTACGTGACTATTTCTGTGAGAACGTACTTAAAGCTGCCAAGTTTAGGGATTTTAGAGGCAATAAAATTAAAATATTTTGAATAACCGCTTCTTTTGAGGGTACTAGTACGTGTTTAACAGCCCATTTACAAGATGAGACAACCTGGCGCCTACAGTAATAAACCCCTCATAGGTTGTCTCTGCCTTTTAAAGCTGGAAACAATAGAGTCGGTATCGGCTTGTAAACTACAGACAATTCCGGAAACCACTGCAAGTAGTGCTCTTAGAAGTAACAAAGGTTTCCAAACAGTATTCTGCTATACTCAGATGTTGTTGGACAACAGCTGTACGGCCGTGCTATATAGTTCATAATTGCAAATTAGGGGTCACTGTTGCTCGTGAGCACTTTTTTACATCCATGATGAGCACCATTTTTAGTTACGCGAGCACTACAGTGCTCGCGAGCACCAGGTTGAGAACGGCTGCTATAAAGTAAGAAAAACTAACTTACAAAAAAATATCAAAAATATTTAAAACAAAATAAAATAAACAAAAATAAAATCAAGCAAAAACTGCTAAGATAAATACCTGAAATTATAATGAATTTAATGTATTAAAAAAAAAAAAAAACTGGTACAAGGAAGAAAAAGAAGTTTGTATAAAACAAATATACAAGAAATGGCTAAAGCAGAATATTGCTAAACAACCAAGAAAAAGAATAAAGATGTCTAAGATAATTAAAATGATCACAAAAAGAATAGAAAAACAAACTAATGAAAAGTTAGATATGATGAAATTAACAAATAAATAAATAAAAAACAATCAACTGTATGAGTAGATGACAGTATATAGTAAAGGTACAGCGGAAAGAAGAATGAGTAAAAGGCCAAAGTGATCTAAAAACAAACCACAAGGTGGACAATCCCAAAATATATTATTATTATTATTAATTTAAGTTACAAGTTGACAAAAAAGGTATTTAAGATTGAATGTTGAAAAGTCCAGCAATAAAAAATAAACTGAGCAGAGATGATGTTCCTCTGGTCTCAGAAAAAATGAGTAGTAATGGAAGAAACCAGCTACTAAAAAGTTAGGGAAAAAATTGTATAAGGGAGAACACACTAATGGAAATAAATAAAAACAGATCCAAATAAAATGGAATGAATCAAGTAAGAAGAGAAATAAGAATGAAGAAACACAACAAGAAAGAAAAGGAAAAAGATTATATATAACTGATAATTTCATAAAAAACTATACTAGTGTTTTATCAAAATGATCAATTTTGAAGGAGAGGCATTATATAACAACACAAATAAGCCACCCCAGTACCAGGGATAAAAAAGATGATTCTAAATATAAAATAATACGTAATATAAAATAAAATGTTTAATATAAATAAAATATAAAGACAATGACTCGACAAACGATGACATGACCAAACCCAAGTGATTGAACCAATGAAAAGGAAACAAAAGAAGAAGGGAACCACAAAAATCAAACAAGAATAAAACCAAAGAAGAGAAGAAAGTGATTAACCAAAACAAATGAAGAAGGAAAAAAAACCCAAACCAAACAAAAATGAAACAAGTTCATGGAATTAAATGACTCAATGTAACATGTTAAAATGAACCCAAAGGAGAAGGTGGAAAAAACAAAGTATTAATCAAATACAATGAAAATGAAGAAGGAGGGGAATGAAAAAGAAACAAACCCACAATGAAGGGAAATAAAGAAGAATGAAAACCAATGATGATACACAAACAAGTAATAAAGAATATGAGCAAGAGAAATAATGCACTCAAACGTGATATTGAAAAAGGACCAATAATTAACCTATGAAAAAGAGTAAATACTATTATCAATTAAGGGATAATAATATAAATGATAATTAAGAGAAACCCAATTAAACAATGTTAAATATAAATATAAAAAAGCAAACTAACCCACAATTTAGAGTTAGATGTAATGTTAAAATATAAAGACGTAAAATTGTTCATATTATTAATGATATATTGTAATGAAAGAGATAGTACGGTAGTGAGATAGTAATTAGAGGGATTACCCATTCAGAAACACTTAAAAAACAAAAACATTTGTGAAGTGCAAAATGAAAGTGTAAAATCCCCAAAGTGTAGTGATAAAGAAAGTACACTAATAAAATTATAATAAACTATAAATAATTTAATAGTGAAGGTGATGATTGAATGAGAATAGTGCAAAATAAAGAATGGTAATATAGTGAAAAATAGTGAATGATAAAATCATTAACAATTAATAAATCCAAAGGAAACACTAAATGATAAAAAGTGAAAAATGTTAGTAATTAAGAATAGCAGTATAAACTGATAAGACAGTAACTAGTTAAGAAAGAGTGTTATTATTAAATTTAAGTAAATACAATTATGATTAAAAGGGAGAATGCCCTGAAGGGAAAACCAGATAGCGTTAACATGGAGGGAAGGTAAAGATTGTTTAAAAATTAAGTAGGTAAAACAAATTCATAAACACGCATGTTATAAGGGATCGTTATACGTTCATAAAAGTGATGTTGTTTATCACACTAAAAAATAATATAAAATAAGATGAATTGTAAACCAAGATTAGCAAATAATAGTTAAATAATTACTCAAGCAAGTTTATGAATTGGATATGGCTGGTAGAGTTATACAGAGCATAGGCCTAAATATTGTATTTAATAATATTAAAAAATAGTAAATAATAGCCACATTGTTATTATTGGCAAAGTAAATAAGTAAAAAAGTTAAGAAATGTATGACTAGAAAACGAGGAAACCAAATAGTAAACCATTATGTACAAAATAATACTGACATAATAATAACACATAAACAGACCCAAAACACAACAATAAATTATACAACCAATTATAATAACAAAATAAAACCCATTAGGCTAAAAAGAAATGTAATTTAAATGAAATAAGTCGAATACCATAATGGATACTTAGGCCTAGGAAAATGCCTAACTGTCAAAAACAAACACCTACAAATTGTAATAAGTTAAGTAAGAAATTAGCAAATCCGAGGCGAATGACTCACCAAGGATAAATTGTAAATCATTTTTAAGAAAATATTATAATAAGCATTTGAATACAAAAAGAAATGTAATTAACAAGTATTAACATAATTGTAAAAACATAAAACCTGAAATAACCCAAACTTGTGGGGTATCAAAATAATCTATGAAAGGAAATACATACTATAGTGACAATATTTAATAATCAGGAAGGAAGATAGAGGAATAACAGCAGTCAGAAGATATACTAGGATTTTGAAAAGAATTCAGATTTTGATAACAATGGATTTATAACAATCTCAACCAATCAGAATTCTTTGGTTACCATAGAAACCACCGTTGAAGACGAAATTACCGTTGAATACCGTTACTCGTAAAGCGTCAGTCTACCAGGACAGAAGCCAAAGTTTGAAGGACCAATTTTTTAATAAAATCATGTAAAACAGTGAACGAAGTTCAAAGCAATGACGGGATAAGAAGCTGACAAACCATTAGAGCAGTCCATTCAAGATCCAGGACCATAAAACTGAGAATTAACAGAAAATTATGACCACATATTATAAGAAAAGGACGCCAAACCTACTTAAGTCCATAGATCAATGAAAATAGAACTTATTGCAGCCCAATCCTCTTCCGATCCAATGGACGAAAACACCAAGTCATGCTGATGTGTTAAGTACCATTGAATTACCTTATTTCCAAAAACCAAATCACTCTAAATTTTACTAATATTAATCTGATCTCACTATAAGCCGAATATTTCTCTTTCAAAGATTATTTAAGAAAAATAAACACACTGAAAATTTGTTAACATAAAATCTAACCTATTGTTTAAACACGAACTTTCAAAACACATTTAACGACACTACAGAACAGATTGTAACATCACACCTTATTATTTATGTACACTTAGAATAAGGTAAAATACTTTTATTGTAATCATCGGAATTCTTTGTCTTATAATCAAAAGGATCCACCGATTTTGGAACGAAATTAATTATAATAACAAAACGTTCAACTGCCATGCTGATGCTAGCACATCGTTCCAGAATCGATTCGTCACCCCGAGTATAATTGTTTCATGTATAAAGTCGGTGCAAAGTTGTTAATCAACTAATACATTTTATTTGTAAAAAACCTGAAAAATTTAATTATCAAACATTAAAATCACAATTACAGGGAGTAACCGTTGTTATTATTTCATAGGGAGTGCATGATAGTACTTGTGTTTATTTACGAAGGCTAGGTTTGATGAGCAGCGCTCAAGTTGCCATTTGCACAACTGCCTACACGATTCAGAAGGCGGCACGAGTGGGAATTATTTGAACGCCCCGACCGTCACAGCTGAAAACACTTTATTAAGTAATTTTAATTGTTTTAATAAACAATTTGGCGCCACCCGGGATTAACACCCTCCTATATATATAAACAGGTAAGGTTCCTGCCGTGTTATACTGGTAATTACCGCAACGCTACGGACATCGTTAGCGCAAAATTGATGTAACGACCCCGGTGCGAGACGAACGCACTAACACTTTACACACATATAAAACTGGTATACATCTTGCAGACACGACTAGAATGCTTCGTTACAGATTGGCTTCCATCGCGGGGCTTAAACAAAGACGGACGTACCAAACTATTCGTTACAATATATATATAATAACCAAACTCTTGCCGTCGCCTTGCTGGTACCTCTGTAAAATGTTGAAGTGTGTCAGAGTGTAACTTGTGTATGTGTGTCTTACCTATTCGTCCTCGCACGGTAATGTAACTCACGATGCTTGAGTCTGTAGCGAACGTACGGATAACCAGGTATCGTAGTCCCCGATCTGAGGTTCACTAGTAGTGTATAATTCCCGGGTGGCGCCAAATTGTTTATTTAAAACAATTAAAACTGTCTTCTTATCAGCGATTTACTCAAACGGTGTGATGGATTCAATTCGTCCCGCCGTTTCTCGATTTGTATAATCGAGTTGGCAGTTACAGTATTCGCTGCTTGAGCGCTAGTTATCACGTTAGAGACATTCGCTGTAAATTTTAATTTTAAGAATACACTTTCCTACTGAAAATAAAACACATTTTAACATACACAGTATTGATTTATTAGCGATTTGATATTACTGTTTCATAGACACAAGCTATAATTGATTTTTTATATATATAATTTTGCACCGGTTATTTCTTTATGAGACGTTCTCTCACAGAGTTTTACAATCGATTTTGAATGTAACTAAACATACAGTATGGCGTTCTATCAAACAAGTCAACAAATATTTTCGTTCAACTTTTGTGGGATCTTTTCATCACGTTAAAAGGCTCAGATGCAATTACAATAATAAAAATACACAACCTTACAATGTTTCTACTTAAGTATTGTAACGTGTAACTATAAATGGTTTGTAGAAGTGCAGTACAAGTGTTTTAAAGGTTCGTACATTCATACTAGGTTAGCTTTCTAATTTAACAAATTTTCAGTGTATTAATATTTTTATTTAATCTTTGAAAGAGAATAAAATTGATTCAGTGGTATTTCAGAATATAGTGAGAAATATTCAAAGTGCGTTATTTCGGAAGTTTATATATTTTATTGGATACTTAACAGCTTTGTAGCATGTGATTACTCTGTTGGTCGGGAATGAAGGAATGTGGCTGCAATATAATTCAGTTTTCATTTATTCAGGCTTCGGGCATCTTTTTCAAAGTATTTTGATTCATTTATTACTTCATCTTGAAATAAAACGTCTTCTCCATCAGGTAATTGTGTTCAGTGATAGTCAGACTCCTTCTCGTTCAATTTTGATAAGTTAATTTACTTTTAAAACATTTTAAATATGAAAATAGGTTGTTCTGAATTCTGGCGTCTGTTTTACTTGAGCGTCACTTTCTGAGTAATGATATTCAACGGTAATTACCTCTTCAACCGTCGTTTCCATGGTTACCCCATTATTCTGATTGGGCGAGCTTGACATAAATCCATTGTTATCAAAATTTGAATTCTTTTCAAATCTTCCTATATCTTCTGACTTTCTTCCTTCTCTTATTTTCCTTCTTAATTATTAACTATTAGTACTGTCATTTGTATTTTCTCACAAAGATTATTTTGGTATCCCACAATATTGGGTTTTTTCATGTTTTCTAAGTTTACAATTAATTTAATATTTACTAATTACATTTCTCTGTTTATATATCTCCTTATTTTAATATTTTGTTTTTTATGTTTGACCGTTAGGCCTGTTTCAAGTCTAAGTAGCCATTACTGGTTTTTTATTGTTTCATACACATTATATCTTATTTTGTCCTAGATCGTTATTCCGTTTTTTATAATAAGGTTTATTATCTATGGATGTGTTTTGGTTCAGTCTTTGTATGATTTTTGTGTGTAACATCTATGTTATTCAATATTTCTTGCTAATTATTTATTAACAGTTTTCTCTTTTATAACTCAAACATTGTTTTCTTTACTTATTTTAATTACTCTGCCAATGTCAACAATATGGCTATTAATTACTATTTATTTATCATATAGTATATAACATTTAGGTTTTTTGTTTGGGATAATTACCCAATCCATCTCCTATTCATAAACAATTGTTTATACAATTAATTAACACTTATTATTTAATATGGGTGTACAATTCATTACTTATATTTATTGTTCGGGTGATAAACAATCTCACCTCTATTGAACTTGTTTCATTACTCTCCCCTTATAACATGGGTATTTACTTAAGGTTATTACATACTTATTTTCTAAAACTCTTTGCTTTCCCTTCCATGTTAACATCATCTTATTACTTTTTCTTGTGATTCTCACCTTTAAATTCTACAATACATTCTTAAGTTCTATAACAATATTATTTCATAATTATTACAGTTAATATCACTCTTCAGTGTTCATTATTACTGAATCAATATTTTAAATATTATTCATAACAACTTTATTAAATGTTATTGTTCACTCTTAAATCTTAAACATTGGTTATTTTACTAAGTCTTTATCTTAGCCTTCTCTACTCTTACTATTTTTATTACTGACCATATTTTTATTTATTTATCACTGGCACTTTTTAAATTATTTTGTGTTCATTATAATTTACTTAGAGTTTCTTTTACTTCCATATTCCTTAAGGAAATGGAAGTATGGTGATGGCAAAAAAAATCGTGTTCGAGATTATTGCAGATTCTGATTGTACTACACTCAAAACATGAAAAAAAGTCGTTTTCCGAAAAGTGTCTGTGTGTGTGTGTCTGTCTGTCTATGTGTAGATTTTTTTCTATGGCAAACGATAACTGCCGCAAATTCAAACAGAATCAAATAATTTTTTGCATACAGTCCTGATTTGTAGAGTACTCACGACCTATTGTTTTTGGTGAAGATCGGTTGAGGGAAAGGGGTAGTTTACCTGCAACAGTTTTTTTTATCAAGGGAAATTTTTTTTTTGGCAAACGATAACAGCCACAAATTCAAACAGAATCAAATAATGTTTCGCATACAGCCCTGAATTGTAGAGTACTCAAGACCTATTGTTTTTGGTGAAGATCGGTTAAGGGAAAGGGGTAGTTTACCTGTAACGTTTTATGTTTTAACAAGGGTATTTCCTATGGCAAACGGTAACAGCCGCAAATTCAAACAGAATCAAAAGATTATTTGTATACAGCCCTAAATTGTAGAGTTCTCAAGACCTGTTGTTTTGGTGAAGATCGGTTAAGGGAAAGGGGTAGTTTACCTACAACGTTTTTTTAACAAGGGTATTTTCTATGGCAAACGATAACAGCCGCAAATTCAAACAGAATCAAATAATTTTTTGCATACTGCCCTGATTTGTAGAGTACTCAAGACGTATTGTTTTTGGTGAAGATCGGTTGGGGGAAGGGGTAGTTTACCTGCAACATTTTTTATCAAGCGTATTTTCTATGGCAAACAATAACTGCCGCAAATTCAAACAGAATCAAATAATTTTTTTCATACGTCAGTGAATTGTAGAGGACTCAAGGCCTTTTGATTTTGGTGAAGATCGGTTAAGGGGAAGGGGTAGTTTACCTGCAACCTTTTACGTTTTAACAAGAGTAAAGTACTTGAAAATTCATTTAAACTTTTTCAAACAATGGTAATTGTTGAAAATAAAATAATTTTGTTGCCAGGCAATAAAATTATAATTTTTTCATTTTAATGTATCATGTATAAGAGAAAATATATCGTGCTTGGCAGGCAAGCATATCTCAGTTATGTACTGTTTACGTTTCCATTTTATTATTATGACTACCGCAGTAAAAAGGCAGGGAAGACACACACACACAAAATTCGCGTTATTTCTGGCCTCATTCATGTTTATTTTCTTACATTTGTACCCTTTTTAAATGGAAAGTGCTGAACCCATACCAACATAACGCATACAAGCCGAAAAAGTGTCCAGCGTGGATAGCGATTTGCTTCCTGTGGATCGCTGGGCAGTGTAACTGCACATGTTTACAGAGGAACGATTCATAGGCAGACTTTTTGTCTTTAGGGAATGAACCCTCTGCAAGATGCTGAGGGTCCATCAGTGACTTCGGAGAGCTCCTTCTTTTCCGCGTGTTTGTTCTGTGAAATGTACACTGTAGATTCGCAGCTTTATTCTAAGCAACGCTCAATAGGAAATGTTGAAAATTTTTGTCCACGGTGTGCCCTCATACACACTAAACCTGCTCTGATGTTTTAATTACGGACATCATAATATTAAAACTTTGGAAACTTGAGCACTACTTAATGGAGATCAATCATTAACTTATACAAGCCATTAATTTTATGCATATTTTTTATATATATGTGTACAACGTTATCGGCAACAAAGAAGTAGTTTTTGTTAAAATTCCTTCCCGGGATATTTGGCCGTAGTCCAATGTTTTCTACAAAACCAGACATTTCGGCAATGCCATCGACTTCCATCATCAGTGAAAATCGAGTGCGATAACGTGAGGTGGTATATGTTAGTGACCACAGTACTGTGGTTAAGGCTGAAGCAGTAAGTAGAAAGAAGTAGTTTCTATGGTAATATTTCATTTCAAAAATTATTTTAATTATAAATCTTAGAATATGGAAGTCATGTATGGTTCTCCATACCGATATTTTCTATTATATCACTTTAGGGTAAGTTCACCCTCACTGGGTAAACTTCCGTTTACTTCTCACTATTTTACTCTCTTTCTCTACACATATTATATATAATTATTAATATCATGTCTTTCTCTATTAACAACTTACATGTATTCCTAACTCTTTGGCTAGTGTATTTTTAGCTATCGTTTTTTATTAATGACTATTTAGAATTGTCATTCAATCAATACTAATATTCATTAATTATTTTGGTTCTTTACCGGTTTCATTTTCTTTATTATTTTTGATTACATTATTTCTACCTTCTCTAATTTTTTATTCCTTGTCTGGGTTTTCTTGACGTGTTTCATTTTATTTTCTTCATCGTTGGTTTGTTCTCTCTTTGTTTTCATTTTTCTTCTCCTTCACTCGTCTTGTTTACTTTATTTTGTTTCTTAACTGGCCAATCTCTGGGGTTGGGTCAAAGTCATTTGTCTGTCAGTCTAGTCGTTGAGTTTCTTTAATAATCACTTTTGGTTTATAAATCTTTCTCCTTCTTTCTTAATTACTTTTTACGTTTTTTTTTCTCTCCACATTATTTATTTCTTAAAATATTGTATTATTTAGCATTTTTTATACATACTTATTGTTATCAAAACTGATCTGATTTTGGTGATGATATATTCATTTTATACCACCAAAACTGATCATTTTATAAGACGTGATTCTAAGTTTGATGAAATTATCAATTGTATTGTATCATTTTCTTCTTAAATTCTCCTGCTTCTCATTCATTTTTTATGCTTAATTCTGTATCTTTTATTTCCTTTCTTCTGATTCTTTTCTTCATTATTTTTTCTTATTACAAACTGGCTTATTGATTTTTTAATATAAATTATTCCCTATAAATCTTATTTTTCCTAACTATCCCTACTTTGTAGCTGAAATCGATTCAGATGGGCTCTATTGGCTTACCTAACTCCGTCGTTCAAAACTACTCTTATTCTGAGATCAGGGTAACATCATCCCTGCTCAGTTAAATGATTGCTGGACTTATTCAACAGTCAGTCTCAATTAATGAATCTTAAATACAGTCATCTCGTGACTCAAAATAATAATAATAATAATCATAATATTTGTTGGGAATCTTTTACTTTTGTATTTCATTATTAGGGAACTCTAGAAAACTTGAAAAATATTCATAATGATAAAAAATATCTACTCTTTAATGAAGAATAATAAATAATTCAAGTTCAACAGTGCAACAAAGAACAGAGAAATATACGTGTCCTTGTAATTGTAGATAAAGAGGTTTTTGTAGGTAAATATTTACATTACTATAACAAAATATTTTGAAAACCACTTCTAAAAAATGTAGCAGTATTCAGTTTTTGAGTAATGCATGATTATTGATCTGAAAACAGCTTTCCTGTCCCACAGATGAAATCAAGAGTTGTAAATAATAGTACAATAATGTAGAGAGTAAATTTAAATCATTTGAAGTTTGATTATGGTAAATTCACTTTTAAAATATGTATACAGTCTGTAAACGGATTGTACACATTCCTTTCAAATTCTTGACACATACATAATAAAATGTGTAAAGCCCATTTAAAAAAAATCTTTTAAGGTATCCATGCTTGTGTGTGTGTATGTGTGACTTTAATTTATAAACACCACAGTGGAAACTGCAAATGTGGTAAAACAAGGAAACCATTATTGGCAACCTGTCTGTTTTTTGGTGAGTCTAGATGTTAAAAATGCTTTCCACTTGGTCATGTGGAGAAATATATAAAGGCTTCAGGTGATTTTAATATAATTCTGTAAACCTGTCTTAAGGAACTACCTGAATGACTCTGAACTGTTGTATGATATTACAGAAGAACCCAGGCAGAAAAAGATCATTACGGGTAACAAAAGCTGATGTTTGCCCTTGATATTTTGGAACATAATGGTTATGAAACATATGGTATGATGGTATACTAAAACTTTATATGCCAGAGCACTACTTCCATGATGTTTTGGTGATTACCATAGCATAAGACCAAGAATGGCCCAAATTTTTTGCACAGAGTAATGACAACTGTGATTCAGTAGCTACAGTTGATAGAAGAAAGGGATTATATCAGGGATAAGGAGAATTATGCAGACGAGGCCATGATAAACAGAACCATGCAGCAGTAGCAAAGCTGATAGTCACAGGGAACCAAAGGCAGATAAACAATGCGGCCCATCAAGAATTGGATGTCGGGACAAACAAAAAAACCTGGAGAAATGAATTTTATTTAACCCAGTTTCTTACAGGACATGAACAATTTCTGTCTTACGCCATAGTGTGCGTAAGGGTGATAGACCAAATTGTCTATATTGTGGACATAATACAGGAGGAGATAAACATTTTTTGTATGCAAATGAACAGACATGTATAAGTCACAATGGGGTCATAACACGTGGAAACATTGTTCAAAGCATATTAAGTAAATGACATTTTATGTGGATGTATGATATTATATGAAAGAAGAAACAAATTGAGACTGCAACGGTGTTTCAACAGTAACATTATTCATGAATTGTGAAGCCTAACCAGGTAAGACAATATCAACACCACGAACCACTGTGAAAACTTTGTATCATAGTAATTCTTGCTACGGCAAAGGAAGTAGGCTTTAGTGGGTGCAAACCCACTAAAGCCTACTTTAGTAAGGTTTGCACCCCACTCACTGGAAAGCACGTTTCCCAACTGTGTGCAGGCAATTTCCCCTCTTTTAAAAAATGTTATGATTATTAATTATTTTTGTTATTACATTAATGTTGCTATTCATTACTTTTGCCTCGTTAAAAAATTTAAGACTAAAAAGCAATGTTTAATGAAGAAAGTTGTGTTAGTGGTTATAATCACAAACAGAATTATCACTGTTGCACACCACTATAGAAGAATTATCCGATTAGCGCTTTCAATCTTCTCAGCTCATCATCAGATCGGAATTAACCAGCAGATGTAACCCAAACCCTTCACACCTCCCCCCTGTCTGGACAGTTACATATTTTTCTAGCACTTTCCTTGTGTGTGTGTGTGTGTGTGTGTGTGTGTGTGTGTGTGTGTGTGTGTGTGTGTGTGTGTGTGTGTGTGTGTGTGTGTGTGTGTGTGTGTGTGTGTGTGTGTGTGTGTGTGTGTGTGTGTGTGTGTGTGTGTGTGTGTGTGTGTGTGTGTGTGTGTGTGTGTGTGTGTGTGTGTGTGTGTGTGTGTGTGTGTGTGTGTGTGTGTGTGTGTGTGCATTCCTTTTAAACTTCATGCTGTACCGCCTTTCTCATTCACACTTGTGGGTGCAGTCACTCACCCTTATTTTAAAAACATCCAATTAGTCCTACACAATTTAATTTTTAATCTTATCTATCCATCCTCTATCTTGTACTTTTTAATTATATTATAAAATGTTTCTTCATTATCAAATTTAGTTTAAGTATTCATTAAATTGTCTAACCCTTTTTGTCTTTCTTTCAATATATCTAACTCCTCCCTAAGCTTCCTTTCAACTGTGTTATTTACTACTTTTACAATTTCATACTCTTCCAAAGGATTAACAAATCTATTGGTCTCTTCTATGAAATGTCTTCAATATAATGAATTCGTTGTTCTATTACCTTCTCCACGTTTGTGGTCAGACAACCTGCATACGAATTTCCATCCTATCTCACCTAGGTACACTTTGTTGCAGTCTTTCATTTTAATTTATAAATTCTGCTTCTCTGTAATAGTGGGATTTTTTCTATATGTTTATTGCGTGTCTTATCAAATACCGTTTCACATTTTTTTAATAGCTATATCCACTCCGTATTTCTTAAAACATTTTATAATTTTTCTAGTATGTGACCCTATGTATGTCAATGACCCTGCATAATTCTTTTGTTCTGGTTCTATTTTAGCTTTTTGTATATTAATACTTTTCATAACGTTATCCACTATGTTGGTGTTATAGTTATTATTTCTTACAATTGCCTTTATCGTTTTTAACTCCCTATCTTTTGATTCTGTCTCTTTTAAACACTTCTGAGCTCTATAACAAAATGAATTGATTGCCACCATTTTATATCTATAAGGGTGGTAAGACTCTCTTGGTATAATTATATCAGAATCCAATTCTTTCCTAAATATCCCAAACTGTAGTTTTTCATTATTTTTAATTCCTATGTTTAAATCTAAGCAATTTATTTTCTTACCTCCTATCTCTTCTTTAAACTGTAAGTTTTTATCCTTATTATTTACCTCATTTATAAACGCATGCACTTCTTCTATGCTTCCTTCCCAAATTACTAATACATCGTCAACGTATCTAGTCCATAATTTTATATTGTCTTTATACTTAGTGGAATTTATTAATTGCTTTTCAAAATCATTCATGTATATTTCTGCAAGAATAGGGGATAATGAAGAGCCCATAGGTAATCCTTTTTTCTGTACATAAAATTTGTTATTAAACCTAAAATAGTTCTGATTTACACATTGTAAAAGGTTAGACAATTTAATGAATACTAAAACTATATTTGATAATGAAGAAATATTTTATAATATAATTAAAAAGTAAAAGATAGAGGACGGATAGATAAGGTTAAGAATTAAATTGCATAGGACTAATTGGATGTTTTTAAAAAAAGGGTGGGTGACCGCGCCCTTAAGTGTGAATGAGAAAGGCGGTACAACGTGAGGTTTAAAAGGAATGTACACACACACACACACACACACACATAAACACAAGGAAAGTGCTAGAAAAATGTGTAACAGTCTTGACGGGGGGGGGGGGGGGGGTGACAGGGCTCAGAGGTTGGGAAGGGACAGTTGAATTATAGCTTGTTGTGTGTCGGCAGTGGGGGAGGGTGGAGGTGTGAATGGTTTGGGTTACATCTGTTGGTTAATTCCGATCTGACGATGAGCTGAGAAGCTTGAAAGCGCTAATCGGAATAATTTTTCTATAGTGGTGTGCAACAGTGATCATTCTTGGATTTCGTTGTCCATGACATGTCCGTTACTTAACTAAATATCACTATAATATTGACAACTCGGAACACTAAGTTTTTTATAAGTAAAAACGTAAAGTTTTACCTTACAGCCTAAACCGGCTTTCACCTATAGAAGGCTTCATCAAAGGCTCTGATGAAGCCTTCTATAGGTGAAAGCCGGTTTAGGCTGTAAGGTAAAACTTTACGTTTTTACTTATAAAAAACTTAGTGTTCCGAATCGTCAATATTATAGTGATATTTAGTGATCATTCTGTTTGTAAAAAGCAATGATGTGCTTGGGGGTGGGGGGTGGAGGTTGTGAAGGGTTTGGGTTACATCCGCTGGTTAATTCCTATCTGATGATGAGCTGAGAAGCTTGAAAGCGCTAATCAGAATAATTCTTCTATAGTGGTGTGCAAAAGTGATAATTATGTTTGTAAAAAGCAGTGATGTGCAAGTAACAGTAAAACGGTATTAACTATTTTTGTGCCTTACAAGCAGTGTAACTAAGTTTTTTCATCTTGTTTTGTATACTCAAATAATAACAAATATGGTGAATCCTGAGAGGTATGTTCCAGGTAGATTAAAATAACTCAGAATAATTTTTGTTCGCAAAATAATTTTACCTGTCTTGCACACATGCGCGTGTGCACACACATACACACACTTTCCAGCACAAATCCAGTAATGTTATAATTGTTTATTACATTAATCACCTAATCATGTCAAAACATAAAGATTCAGCCTGAAATGATTTGAGCATCCAAATTAACTAATCACACAAACTTGAATTAGGATAAACAACTAACTTTTTTATTCACCAGATTTGCTTCACAACTAACTTTCAGTGTTTATTTGACATGAAAATGAACATAAAGTTTTGACGAAATCATTTTAAATTACACTACTAAGAAGTAGCTTGAACTTTACTTCACATTCACGTAGAAGTATTATTTCTTATACTAATAGAACTTTCTCACAATACTTACCATGCAATAGTGGATTCAAAGGGGTCATAGAGCCACATGCTTCCAGATGGCCCACAAAATTTATTGGATAAAGTTATTTCTGCAACTAGTTTAATTATTATATTTTAAGTTAGTTAAAAACTAAAATCTTGGGCAGAAGTAAGTTAGTGAAGTAATAACAGAAACGATTTCCTCTAATGTCTCATTTTAATTGCTTATGAGACTACTGATATTTCTACTAAACAGCAATTGTCAATCTCCTTTTGATATTATAATAATGTATCTTTTAAGATTAAGGAAGTTTCATACACAATTTTGCAGGAACTGGAAAAATTAAAATTCAATATTTTCTGTTGCTGTGGTCAAGCTTTTGATGGGGGCACAAATCTGTAGTAAAATATGTAGTTATTCTTTAAAATGGTTTGGAGCAGCTCTCTAGACTTCATAGTCTTCTGCAAGCGTCTTTTTGGCCATGTCGTTGGGGTAGCTGGTGTCCTGAAACATGTGGTAGATGTACTCAGCCTCGATCTGCCCTTGGCATGCTTACCCTCGCTGTGTCCTCAGTGATGGTCTCAAACAAACCAAAGCTGCTCACGAGGTGTCCTATTGAGGCATCTTATCTTTTCTGTAATGTTTATCCTCTATGCTCTTCGACATTCCTCATTCATCACTTTGTCCACCCAGAGAATGTTTAGCATTCTAACACCAAAATTCATATGCCACTACACTTCTCTTTTTCACTTCCCCAAGTGGCTGCGTCTCATTACCATAGCATACTCCACACATGTCACCAGGTGTTTCCTGAGGTGAATTTCAATATTGTTTGGAGGTGAAGATTCTGGTTCTAGTTAATGGCAGTCATTGACTTGAGCTAATAATTTCTGTCTTGGATCTCCCATCAGAAGTTATTTTTCTTTCCAGATAGGTCAAAGACACTTTCCACGTTTACTTCACCCAGCCAGCACTCCGCCACTGTGCTGTGCTCACACCAGTATTTTCATGTTTCGTCTGTTCCGATTCATATTGCAGTTGGAGCTGAGGGTGACTTCCTTCTCAGTGTGAGCCACTTCCAGTTGTTCAATACTTTACCCAGCACTGCTATGTGGGGCACAAATATGAGTAGAAAATTGAAAGATGTCCATGCTAGAGTAGCAGGAATACAGCCACACACTATTTATTGTCATTGTACGTACTAATCACAGGCTCATTTAGCAACAAGCATGTCTTGTACTATGGCTAATAAATACAATGAGGGATCATCTCTTCCATGGCAAACTTCTTTCAAAAGTCATCTGGGTAGCTAGAAAACTTGATAAAGAAATGCATGACAGATTGGAATATCGGTATGGAAAACCATACATGACTTCCATGTTCTAAGATTTATATTAAAAATAATTTTTGAAATGAAATATTCCATATAAACTACATCTTTCTTCAGCCTTAACCACAGTACTGTGGTTACTAATGTATACCACCTCATGGTAGCGCACTCGATTTTCACTGATGATGATGCTTTTTCAAATCATTTGTAGGCCTATACTACAAGTTACAACAGACACTGCAGTTATGTCTTTTGCCCCTGCATCAACTTAAAATTTATTTAAGACCTTCAATGACTGAAGACTGATTAAAGGGGTTCATGATCCTCCATGTCCATCAGGATATTGCCTCTTGTGTGTCAGCTGAAGAAATATTTGTACTCATTGTGAGAAAACTCAACCTTTCATTTACTGTACATTTGATTCATTTTCATTATAAAGTAGATTTAAGAGGAGTTTTATGATTTCTGTGTTCTGAAAGGTTTGTAATTTCTGTATTTTGAAAACATAAGTTAAAGGTTATAGTGTTTAAATACGTGTATATATGATATGTGTGTGTGTGTGTGTTTTGTTTAGGTTAATACTATTTTTTTTACAGATTATCCCTAACTTACCCAGGCAAGTTTATGCCTTTTTCAACTATTTCAACCAAGAAAATTCAATTCAAGTTTTTAGCGTCACATGTAAATTATGTTTATTTACAATAATGCATCATTATTATATTATGTATAATATAATGGCTCTCCCAGGAGGTGCCAACTCACGATTTTCCATCCCTAGTATGACAGTGGAGGTGAGGCAACTATGGTGATTCCATGTTCAGATTGTGTATTTGGCAGGTGCTGGATTGACAAGCTGTGAGTAGGAAGGAGCTGCCTGACTTGTACCAGGCAGTGGTTCAGAGATTATCAGGAAGATAGGTAGACAGTGCACACAGGGTTAATGTGGCAAAATGCTTATGGCAGGTCATCAAGTAGTGCCCGAGGGCGTCTGACGCGTACCAGAGACAGAGCATTTTCTGTACTGTTGATTTGACAGATGTGCAAGAAGGAGGATTTCCCAGTCTTTATGAACAAATTTGTTGCCAGGGACCAAACAAAAACCTTTATGGAAGGAACTCAAACCTCGATGGCATACATTATTACTGACATACCGTAGGGTCCCTGACAGGAACTGGGTCATGTGGTTTTGGAAGGCTGACAGCCTATACATATTGTTGCCCGACATGGGAGGCCACTAAGCAGACACTGTGTACATGATTACTGTTCGAAGGAGTAGCAGATACAATGAGAGTTTGATGCAGACAGCCAAATAGCTGTTCTATGATAGCATGGGGAAGAGCTTGGTTCTGGTACCACGAGCATTGTTCAGGGTATCTGTCATGTGGTTGTTAAAACTGAGGCACTGGTTAAGCTGAACACCCAGGCACTTCACCAATTTGGTCCATTGGATGGGCCTCCCAACGAAAGGGATTGGAATTTAGAAGTGGACCTATGGGTAGAGCAGATTGCATCGCATTTGTCTGTGTTGTTCACTATGTACCACTTCCATAGTCAGTCTGGAAGTGTGGCCAACTGGTGTTGCAACATTACATTCACCTGCTGTGGGGATAGAGAGCTATAATGAAATATTGTGTCATTGGTGAAGAGGAACAGCATGACCCTAGAATATACTGGCAGATTGTTCATATACACAAGGTACAGAATGGGGCCTAGGACAGAATATTGAGGAGTGTTGGTGGCAGCTGGGCAAATTCAAGAAAACCCCCCATTGACGCTTACACTGAACATATAGTTGATGGAAGAGACCTTATAATGGGCTAGTTCGTAGGCAGGCCTTTATGCCAGATTTCATCAAAGGCTTTTCTCATGTCTAGCATGACAGCACCTGTGGTCTGATATCTCTTGTTGGTGTCTGCTAGGTGGGTAATAGTTGCTATTACCCTTAATAGCTGAAGTGTTGTTGAGTGACCTTGTTGAAACCTGAACTGCTCGTCACAAATGATGCCATTAATCGGGGGCCAGATACTGGCCAACAGGAGACACTTAAATACCTTAGAGATTGCTGGGGAGAGTGATATGGGGTGATAACTTCCAGGAAGCATAGGCTGCTTCTTGGACTTTGGTATTATAATGATGTTCATGGTCTTTCTGAGGCAAGGAAAGTACCAAAGGTCAGTGCCTACTGAACAGCCCTAGGAGGATATCAACTGCCAGAGCCAAGAGATGCAGTAAGAGTTTCAAAGCAAACCATGGAGTCCTTGAGATGATCTCTTGTTACCAGGAATTGCCAAAGGAGCAGAACCAAAAGAAAAAAAGAATAGGTAACTTCAAATGCCTACATATTCAAGAATCCCAAACTTTTCAGAAGGAACATGGCCTGTACTGTCATCTTAAAATAATTTTTATATTCTCCTATTTTAAATTACATTGTACTCTACTAGAAATAAGTGTGTTCATTTTCTGTTATTGTATGTACTGTAATTTCTAAGTGTATTTTATAATTGTATTTCTAATCAAACATATATAAGCACTTAAAATGAAAAAACTAAACAGCTGAAAAATTTACACCATGGAGTACTGTTTCAATTAGCACTCTATGATCACGAAATGTACTCCAAGTGATAAGTGAGATATTACTGTACATCATTGTACAGCAGTCTATGGCAAGAGGTAAGGGAATGAGTTAAGATCTTAAAACAACAGAAAATTAATTTATCAATATAAGATTTAAAGCTACCTGTTTTGAAGATATGAGGGCTGCCTTCAAAGGTGTGAGAAGATAGATACATCCTGTTTAAAAATCATATAAAAGTTTGATAATAAATATCAATTAGACATTTTGAGGTAGTTTGAAGATGTTTGATTACGATTGTGTGTGTGTGTGTGTGTGTGTGTGTGTGTGTGTGTGTGTGTGTGTGTGTGTGTGTGTGCGCGCGCGCGCGCGCGGTAAATTTTTCAGATTTTCTGAATTATATACAATTGGAGTTTTGTCATATGTTTATTACCTCTAAAGCCACTAACATTGATTTAATGCAGTAAATACAAATTGTATCATCAGTTTGAGCCCTTACCTATATCATTTTTGTTCCTGCAGTTCCAGCATAATGTTCATTTGACAAGGATGTACAATCTCAATACAAATAAGTGGTGATCCATATCACAGTTAATATCTTGCATTATCCTACATTCAATTATTTTGTATTTAGATGTCTGTGTAATTATTTACAATCTATCATAATTTTTTACTTATTGATGATTTTCTTTAACTTTACCGATGTACATCCTTATGAGCAAATAAAATATTGGTTAGCTTAAACTCATCTTGGTGGATATTGACCATTAACCTCTCCCCACTATCATTCTTCTCCATATCTGCAAACTGCCCTCACAACTACTTCATCAGCACATACTCCAGTTGCTCTTGAGTTTAAATCCATGACTATCCCTAATCTTGTTGCTGTTTAATTTTATTCAACAGCCAGAAAAATGCCAACAAACAAATATTATCTTATTGTCAGGAGCATAACTATTGTGTGGCTGGACTGGCAAATGTCCAGGAGCCCACAAGGCAAAGGTGGTCCACCTTCTTTCTTTTTTACACAGAAAAATATTCTAGTAAAAATTCACCAAGATATTTTGCAATAAAGAGACAAAAAGTCGAACTTGGAGGGTAATTAAAAGGCTTTTGTGTAAATTGTACTTGACTAATTAAGCAAAAATTAAGTCTCCACATAGTAAAATTTAGAGAATTTGTGCCATTTCCATGAAGTTTTTAAAATTTTTAATAGGTTGACCTAACAAAATTTATACGAAGGCCTTATAATTACCCTTAAGTTCGACTTCTTATCACTGTATTGCGAAATGACTTGTTAATTTTTAATAGACAATTTTTCTCAGTAAATTTCATATTTATGTATTCAATTATTTAGTATGATTGCTCTATTAACAGTACATTGAGTAACTACATGGTACTTATTTCTATGTGGCTTGCACTGTTCTATACAAACAGAATCAAGAACTCGAGCTTCAATGTGGGTACAACAAAAAACAAAATGGCATGACGCAATGGCCTCAAAAGTGACAACAATCAATCACTTCCCTTCTTATAGTGCAAAATCATTTTCTTATGTCCAGTTTTCCAGAAGTTTGTACAATGTTGATGTTGTTTCTGACCATTGCAGTCACACAACTGCCAGTGCAGAGTATTCATTTTCAAGACAGAATCATAAAACATTATTTGAGAAGCAACATGGGTCAGGAAAGTTTACATGATTTAGCAGTTCTGTCCATCGAGCAGTCTGTAGTTAAGAAGTTGGCTAAAGGACTTTTAAAGTTGACATGAAAAATGTTACATTTTCAAAATTTAACTAGGGATAAATAATATTATGAATTTCTGTTTCCATATAAATGTTGTTTGAACTTGTTTTGTACTTCTAATATTCTCCCATGTAGATTACTATGCTTCGCCTATTGTCATATTTCATTATCTTGGTGTTAGATTGGTGCTCCATTCCTGACCCAGTTTTGGTTAGAAACAGGTCAGTAGATTCAGTAGGAATGAAAATTATTTAAATGTTATAAAGAATGTAAGGACAAAAATCTATAGAACTCGAAGGGGGTCACCTTGAAACTTTGCCAGGGGCCACTGAGCCTCTAAAGCTCCTATAATGACAGTGTTATGTACAAAAACACATTATGAACATTATTTGTCCAGGTTATAGAAAGTTATAATCCGTTACATATCTCTTATGGCAGCTCTTGTGCATATCAACACTCTAGCTTCTGCATTTTTAGATTTCACTACAGCCAACCAAAAATGCACATACCTAGTTAGATATGCAACACCAGTCTTTTTTTTAATGTATGAGTCCAGTAAAGTTATGTCCAGTAATATGTCTTTCCCTCTTATGAAATTTCTAGTATTCCCTGTCGAAAGACTAATACTTCATGTATCAATTATTTTAACTTTCTATGAGCCACTTTCAAAAAATTCCCATCAATTATAATGAAAACAAAACTTTACTGATGAGCTTAGTGATTTGTTTAATATGGATTTGAAGAATAAACATATAGCACGTATTCAACGTGGATTTTTTCCCTATGGTATTTTTAATTTATACCTACATTATAAAGTGCCAAATTATAAATACTCTCTCTGACTTTCTCCCCCTTCTCTCTTAAATCTCTCCCTCATTTCATACTTTTCTTTTGTTTGTGTTTCCTTCTGTGTATCCTAATCTTCTCACAAGAGAATGTATTAGAAAAAAAAATTATGACAGAATTTTCAAATGGCATTTATGGATTTATAATATTATAGACAATTAAAAGTTAAAAGTATGTACTGCAAAAGTGGGTACATACCCATCACTCTTTTATAAACTGTCATTACTATGTGCTAGGATCATAAGACTTTCATTAAGTTGCTGTCAAATTGCAGCAGTGTAATTACTAATCCCAGTAAGTGTATATTGTTTATTTTACCATACTTCTGTCATTTTTACTGCCATTGAGATATGATCTTATGTTATTAAAGATGTATGGACAAGTAAGTCATTAGCCTTAGTGGGCAGAGTGTCAGCAAAATTAATCCTTTGTTAAACAAAATAATTTTTAAAATGCTTATTGTAATATGAAATTTGCAAGAAGTAGTGGAAGTGACACTATTCCTAAATGAGGTGTGTCTGAATGATAACATGTCCATTTTGATAAGGTAGCTCACATTTATCAGCTGTTTTAACCTGTTATCAGTTAAATCATTCTGTGGTAGGAAACAACTTCTTGCATGTGATCAGTGCATTTTTGATTTAAAAAATATAAATTTTGTTGTTACTTCAGTGTCGTGTTTTGTGTGTGTTTTTAAATTTATATATTTTTTGAAAATGTGGCCTTATTTGGAGGCCGAAGAATTAAGTGTACTTCCACCAGATCAAAACAGAAGGTAAGTTTATTTTATGTTCAAACTTTGGTGATTTCATTCTTAGAGTGTGTTCGTCATTATATTAGATTTGTATTGCTGCTGTAGTATTTCTGTTCACTTGTAGAGATAAGTATCTTGTCATAGGTTGTGACATAAACAAAATTTATATTACCATACAGTATGTGTAAAGACATATTTTATCTATGTTTAAACTTTAATTTTGTATACATTATTTACCAAGAACTATGTTTACGAACATAATGTAAACAAATTACATGTGCATACCTAATAAACAATACAGTTTATTGTATGATTTTTCTTATTGCTGTAGATGCTAATGAATGCATTAGTCAATGCCATGCTTCTAGCTGGTGAATAATATGGTGATCTGTGGAATTATTTGTAGGATGACAATATATTGGAAATGATTTAATATAATATCATTATTATTTGTTGTTTAAAATACTTCTTTTCTTAGATAATGTTTTTGAGATTACAAGAAGCAAACATTAGAAACATTTTTTATAAACTTTAATTACTGATTTTAATTTTTTGTTCTATTTTACACTTTGAAATTTTTATTGTATGTACACACATTCTTTATTTTCTCTTTTATGCATATATGCATGTGTGTGGGGGGGGGGGAGTTTACATGTCTGTGCATGAACTCACATAATAAACTATTTTATGTGCTTCGCCCATGCTCTCACACACACACACACACACACACACACACACACACACACACACACACACACACACACACACACACACACAATCAGACACACACACACATATTAATTCGTATTTTGATTGTTCTTATTTCTTATTTGGAACTATATGCTAAGTTATATTGTAAGTTATAAGTTACATTAGTATTATTCATAGTAGATTGTAAATGAACATTTTAAATAATAGAATAACTGACTCCTTTTTGTACTACAAAATTTTGTGAGGCATACTAGAAATACAGTCTGGCCCATCTAGTTTTATTCTTAGGTACTTAGGCTGGGTTCTACAAATGTATCTTGAATCTTCTGCTGCTGCTTGGAATATAATCTGCACCTTCTATGTTGATAGCTAGAATCTTGTTCCGTAGGCTATCATACTTCAATGTATTTTTACATATATAATTTTCTTGACTAAATGCATTTTACACAATTTCAGAATAACACATATTAATTGTTTAACTAATTTATTACATTTCTACTAGTAATTTTATACAAACCACTATGACCAGAAGATGGCTTGACTGCCGAAAGCGCTTGTCAGTACCAATACAACATAGTGGTTTGTATAAAATTACTAGTAGAAATATTTGAGACCACTAACACTCCAAAATAACAATAATTTCTTGGATTTCGTTGTCCATGATGTGTCCGTTACTTAACTAAATATCACTATAGTATTGACGACTCGGAACACTAAGTTTTTTATAAGTAAAAACGTAAAGTTTTACCTTACAGCCTAAACCGGCTTTCACCTATAGAAGGCTTCATCAGAGGCTGTCGTAGGTAGCGCTGTTCGTCTTGTTGTTGGCGACGGGATAGTTTTTCGAAAGATCGAAGCTGTGTGTGTGTGGTGAGAAGTGTTCGAATAATGCGTGCGATTTGAATTGTGTCTGTTCGTTTAGGATGTCGTTTTTATTTGTTTTTGTGTGTTTGTATATTTGTAATTGTTCTAGAGTGTCTAGTTTTCGGCCTTTTGTGTGTATGTGTAGAATGTTCATGTTATTGTCGATGTTTTCATATGTGTAGTTTGCTTCAATGAGGTGGTTTGCAAAGGTAGATTCTGTAGTGGTGTGGAGTGCTTTTGTGTGTTCAATGTATCTCTGTTTGAAGTTACGTCCTGTCTGGCCTATGTAGAATTTATTGCAATTTGAACAAATTAGCTTGTATACACTGGGTAGATCGAAATTGTTTTGTGCTTTGGGCATGCGTTTTGATAGTGTGTGTTCTGTTTTGTTAGTAGTTTTGTAAGCGATTCTGTATCCTGCTTTTTTGAATTTGTGGGCAATTTTTTCTGTTTGTTTGTTGATGTATGTTAGTGTTATGAATTTGTTGTTTTCTGTCTTTGTCTGTTGTTTGTTTTGTGTTTTGTGTAGGAGTTTACTGACTATTGTTCTGTCATAACCGTTAGATTCTGCTAGATATTTTATTGTGTTTAGTTCGTCTTTGTAGTCTATTTCATCTAAGGGGATGTTGTTAAGTCTATGTATCATGGTTCTAAAAGTAGCTAGTTTGTGTTGTATTGGGTGATTGGAGGTGTTGTGTATTAGTGTGTCAGTTGTAGTTGGTTTTCTGTATATACTGAATTTATGCGTGTGTTCTAGTTTTGTGATGGAGAGGTCTAAGATACCATAATACCATAAAATTCTCAGACCTCTCCATCACAAAACTAGAACACAGGCACAAATTCAGTATATACAGAAAACCAACTACAACTGACACACTAATACACAACACCTCCAATCACCCAATACAACACAAACTAGCTGCTTTTAGAACCATGATACATAGACTTAACAACATCCCCTTAGATGAAATAGACTACAAAGACGAACTAAACACAATAAAATATCTAGCAGAATCTAACGGTTATGACAGAACAATAGTCAGTAAACTCCTACACAAAACACAAAACAAACAACAGACAAAGACAGAAAACAACAAATTCATAACACTAACATACATCAACAAACAAACAGAAAAAATTGCCCACAAATTCAAAAATGCAGGATACAGGATTGCTTACAAAACTACTAACAAAACAGAATACACACTATCAAAACGCATGCCCAAAGCACAAAACAAATTCGATCTACCCGGTGTATACAAGCTAAATTGTTGAAATTGCAATAAATTCTACATAGGCCAGACAGGACGTAGCTTCAAACAGAGATACATTGAACACACAAAAGCACTCCACACCACTGTAGAATCTACGTTTGCAAACCACCTCATTGAAGCAAACCACACATATAAAAACATCGACAATAACATGAACATTCTACACATACACACAAAAGGCTGAAAACTAGACACTCTAGAACAATTAGAAATATACAAACACACAAAAACAAATAAAAACGACATCCTAAACGAACAGACACAATTCAAATCGCACGCATTATTCGAACACATCTCACCACACACACACAGCTTCGATCTTTCGAAAAACTATCCCGTCGCCAACAACAAGACGAACAGCGCTACCTACGACAGCCTCTGATGAAGCCTTCTATAGGTGAAAGCCGGTTTAGGCTGTAAGGTAAAACTTTACGTTTTTACTTATAAAAAACTTAGTGTTCCGAGTTGTCAATACTATAGTGATATTTAACAATAATTTTTAACAAGTGAAGATAGCTGGCCTTGAAAGAGAAGACTGATTTCATAAGTACTAAGAAATAGTTCTAACTTAAAAACAGTTTAGTGATCTGTGGAAATGAATGTATTAAAGAGGAAGATATATAAAGGTGAATAATGAAAGATTAATGTTTCTGAATTGAATAGTACCCTCCATTAAAACCAGAAATGTAAGATACATGTATATAATAAAAATATAGATTTCTGCGTACACACACACACATGCGCGCGCACACACACACATCTACTCAAATGAAAAGAATAGTACCTAGCAAGACTGTTTGTTAAAACAATAGAAGTAAAAAATTAAGTAACTAATCGTGGTTAATTGATGTTAACATGACATTCTTAATAATTCAAATTGTCAGATACTCAAAAGAAAGTACAGTACAACCTCGTTTATTCGGACTAACTGGGACCAAAGGCAATCCGGACAATCGAAAATCCGGGTAATATGGGTAATAAGCAAAACAAAATCCTTAAATAAGCAGACTTACCATTTATTACGATAAAAAACTATGTTTTGTAACAAATTACATAGTATTGCTTACAAGACATTAAAAAATATAAAAACAACTTTTCACATCATTTCTTAACAAAGAATTTGTCCACTGTCTTCTGTTTGAAACACGTGTGGTGTTTGAATGAAGCACGGTCACGCAAACGCTTTATCATTAATAGTTCAGCTGGAGTTGTGTCGGGCTGACGCTCCAAGTACGCCATGATGTTTGTCAGCTGGTGCGCAGCATCTGCATGTGTCATCCGCTGTTGCGGTTTGATCGCTCCCTCCTCGTCCACGTCATCTTCTTCCTCACTGTCTGCTGTAGATGTGCATGCCGCTACAATTTCTTCTTCCATCATAGTGCCGTAGCCACCATCATTGTTGTCTTTCAGCCACTCACTGACGTCTTCCATATCAACATCTGAGCACCCACTTATTGTTCCTAACATTTGCAGAAGGTCGTCTGCAGCCACTTGCACCAAATCATCGCTTGCCATTTCGTTTGTAGCACAAATAGCTGGCCACAGTTTTTTCCATGACTTTTTCAAAGAGCTTTTTGTGATGCAATCCCTAGTGTCAGCAACCATGTAAATAACGTCTTTGATATTGATTGATTTCAACAAATCAATCACACTTTTTTCCCCTTCCTCTTCAATTATTTTACCAAGCAGTTCTTTTCGGTAAACTCTTTTGATGTTTTCAAGGACTCCCTGGTCCATAGGCTGCAGCAGTGGGGTTACGTTTGGTGGAAGAAATTTCACTTTAATTCCTCCACTCACGAGTTCTTGTTCTCCCGGATGAGACGGAGCATTGTCGATCAGTAAAATTGCTTTTTCTGGTAAACTATTTTCTTTCAGGACTTTTCGAACTTCATGAACAAAGTTATCAAAAAACCAGTTCTTAAACAAAAAACTGTCCATCCACGCACTTTTTTGTGGTCGGTAAACCACTGGCAACGAATTGTGGTTCATATTTTTTAGCGCTCGGGGTTTCTTGGATTTCCCTACAATGACAAGAGGAAACTTATGTTTCCCTGATGCATTGCTATAAGCCATAGCAGTTAGCCTATCTTTGCTTTTCTTGTAGCCCTTAGTCGAATCTTCAAGCTTTGATGCTAACGTTTTGCTCAGAAGCATCCGGTAAAAAAGCCCAGTTTTGTCAGCATTATATATTTGATCGGGTGTCAATTCCTCAGATAAAACAAATTGTTTGAAGTCCTTTTTAAATTTTTCAGCACCAGCAACATCACTAGAGAAGCTCTCTCCAGTCAGAGTAAGTTGGTAAATACCGTGTCGGTTTTTCCAACGCTCTAGCCACCCCTGGCTAGCAGTGAATTTTAGGTCAGGATTCGGTAACTTTTTGTTTAAGCTCAAAGCTTTTTGGGCCAAGATCGGTCCAGATATAGGCAAACCACGTTCTCGCTGAGCACTGTACCACATGAATAGTGCGTCGTCTAATGTTTCATTTTTTGCTTTTTTTGTCATTCCTCTGCCTTCCAAACTGTCTTTACATATCATTTTACAACAAAAATCTTCAATTTCTTTTCTTTGCTTCTTCCAGTCGGACACTGTTGAAATTCCAACTCCCAATTCAGCAGCTATTTTCTTCAATGCTTCTCCTTTATCAATTCGATTAATAGCGTCTAGCTTTTTATCCATTGAAACCACCACCTTCTTTCACTTCGATGCCATTTGAAACTTGTACACTGCAATACACTCCCAAACACTTTGATAAAAAACAAAAACAATATGTGTACATAAAATTAAATATGTAACCAGTAATCAAAGTTAAAATTAAAATTATAAATTGTAGCAATAAAGTTTAACAAAAACAATTCGGTTGAACCACACACGATAAACAAAATGACAAGTGCCGTTTGAAAACAGTAGGAAAACTGAGGAGATTGAGGGAGGGGAAGTGATGGGTAGGGATCAAGGTCAACGCTCTCTCCCAGCGCTATTTATAGCTGGTGAGTCAATCCACGTCAACGCCCTGTGACACTCTAGTAAAGCTTTCTTAAACTCAACAAAAAGCATTTTACTGTATTACCATAATTTATTGTACAATCTATGCAGGAACTGTACATTGAATCAAACTAAAAAGCGAATATTTGGCGTACTTATAGTTATGTTCTTGCTATCATAGTTAAAAATTATTATCTAATGTGAACATTAAATAAAAAAAATGTCTACAAATCTGATCCGGATTATCCGGAGATCCGGATCAACGAGGGCCGGATAAACGAGGTTTTACTGTAGTACAGTATTCATTTATTTGCACTGTAAACACAACAGTGTTGTTAAGGAAGCTGGTAGATTTGTGCCTATATGGTGTGTGGGTATCTTTTACAACCTCTAGATAACCAGAATAAACAAAAAATTAGTACTACTGATTTAACTGTTAGGTGTGGCTTTCAAATAACCTAAACTTGCTTATCACAGTATATTAGGAATTATTGCTTGTATATTTTACCAGTCCAATAAACACTGGCAACTCTTATCTAAACATTACTGATTGTTCTCTCTTCCTTACCAATAGATACCCTAGTTCTGTATCTTAAAATCTTTACAGAACACTTGAAACAGCGCAGTTTAAAAGCGTACTTAAGATATGTAATAATGCTTGCTTTAAAAAGCTTATGTGTTTATAATTGAATATAATTTATTATTAAATAATGTTATGTAATAACGAATGGAGAATATAAATACTTATGTTTTTCTATAATTTAATGTTTATTTGGTTAAAATGTTAAAATTATTCCATGTCCCAGCAAAACTCAACAATAGACATGTAAATTTTAATAAATAATCATGAAAGGTTAAATATATTTTACTGAAATTACTTCAGTTTATAATGACAGCTTTATAAATTTAAGAACTGAGTTTTTTTATATATAAATATAAGATATCTATTTAGGTAGAGTAACTATCCTATTTATCTTTGCTGTGTTAAATTTTATGCCCAAACAAAATTTTATATATATCATATACCATGTGTATTATATTATATAATATATGATATATATCTATTACATATATGTTTATATAATATATATAATAATAATATAATATGTTTATATAATAGTATCTTGTAATGTTTTTTGCACAAGTGTAGAAGAAGGATATTACACTTGATGATTTCAGATTTTTTGTTTGTAACATCAGATATTTAATAGAAAGTACTATGTGTACCTGTAACACCAAAAATACAATAAAGAGTACCTTATCTATCTGTGAAACAAAAATATAAATACTGTATTACCTATTCTCTTTGAATATAAAAAAATAAAGAAAGTGTGCATACAACAGTGTGGAATTTCTTTTTTTTTTTTATAATTCATACTTGTTTCAAATTTATTAATGACAAATTCTGGGTGGGTTGTGTAGGCATGTATTTCCTTAATATGAAAATTATCAACGTAAACCCATGTCTTTGAGATGTGCAGGGTGGTTTCTTATATTTGGTTTGCTTTATTATTTTATCACACAGGTTGTAACAGATGTTGATTTCAATTATGACATACTTGAATAGGCTTTGACTTGACAAGTATTGGAATACTATAATTATATCTATGTATAATATTCTATATTTAAGTATAACAATATGTAAGGAATGTAATTATTTTGGTGATGTAAAACCAACTGTCTCACCTCCCTCACACATGGACACACACATTTACTCAATTAATTGATACGGATAAGTTTATTCAATACCAGTAGTGGGTGAGAAATAATAATAACTTTTAATTTTATATCTATATATATATATATATATATATATATATATATATATATATATATATATATTGTGATGGTACATTTCATCACATATGTATAAGAGATATTATAACGATAAAATATAAATAACAAGTACTAGCACAAGCCATGAAGGAAAAAACTTATTAAAAAGTATGTAATTAACATTAAATTATCAATTCCAACATCCAACAAAAGTAATCAGAGAAGATTAAATAAATATTTTGTAAGAAACCATAATTATAAAAAGAAATTCAGAAAAGAACAAACAAAGAAAAATTGCTAATAACGTGACAAAACCCAGTAGTTATGGTAGGTGAGGGGCATGAACAGATCCTATATGAACAATATAGCATGAACTACAAATGGACTGATAATAAAAGGAAAATGAAACGGGCGACAATGAATATCACAAGAAAAAATCAACATTGAATAGAAGAAATGAGAAGAGGCAAAGAACTAGAATTAGAACTGAGAAACAGAAGTTTGGACCAAAAAACATGACAAATTGACCCAATTTAATGAATAAACTAATCCCATTCTTTTAATAAAAAATACAATTGATAGGAGTACCCAATAAAGATAAAATAAAATTAAGAATGCAATGCAGTAGAGTAGATAATAACAAAATATGTAATAATTTAAGAAACCAGTATAAATCTATGAGTTCAAGCAAGTGAAGATAGTGAGAGCCCAAAATAATTAAATGATGATCAAAAGATCATAATATAAATAAACCAGTGGGGAAGTGAAAGCCAGTGGGGGTTATCATTGAAATGATAAAGGTCTTATGAACCACATATATGGAAATAAGAACCAAAATATAGTGACAAAGTATTTTTTTTATTAAGTGTTTTGATAAAATCCAATGTTCTATGTCATGTATAATTATTTATTCATAAGGATTGAACACCTATTCATTTTTAAATAATGCACAGTTATTGGCTTATGCTATAATTTAAATAATAGATATAGTGACATACAAAAGAATCAGGGTAATAAACACCTATGTTCAGTTATATTAGAAATAGTTAATATGGGAGCCTGTGTGCACCATTAATTTATATGTTATAAAAAGTTTTGTTAAAAAAAATGTTAGTTATTTAGTGAACAGAATGTTCATAAACAGTTCAAAATGTTAAACAGGTAATTGGGAAGGATCTAGTATAATAAAAAGGATATTGTACAGAAATAACTAACTGTTAGACATATAGGCCCAAGGAATTGAGCCAGACTCAAGCAACATTGAAATATTTAGATAAACACTACTAAATTAAATAAAACAAAAAACAAAAGCTTGGTTTTGATAAAATATAAAGATGTTAATGGAGGGAGATGTATAAACCATCCATTGCTATCATAATATAGATAGTAAACATAATTGTAAAGCGTTTGGTAAGCCACTAAGCTGACATGGCTTCAGTATTATTGTTATTGTCAGAAAAATAGGTATCGGTATTTAAATTAATGATATTGTATGTAAAGTAGGAATACTCAGAATTATGTTTAGTAGTAAGAATAACAATGTTAGAAAATATTAGATCTGTAAGACATACAACAAAAATGTCAAACAAGATTAGGTCAATGCCTCAAACCACACAAGTATAAACCTGTCAAAACAGTAGATAAGAGGCCAAAATGGGGCGAGATTGGTATCAAAACTATTTAATTTTAATGAACAATAAAATGGTACTAATTAAAGATAAATTTAAATCAAAATAAATGAAACGTAATCTGAGGTGACAGAATTAAAAACGCCAATTTTCAAAAATAATTTAGTCATGTGACGTGGGGTCAGGGCCTTAGACCAATCACAAACACCAAAAGCTAGGTCACCAACGAGATTTAAATATTTTTAGGGGGACAGTTGATTGTTAGACATAAAACTATAAACTTCAACAGCATAATGCTGGCAGTAAAAGATTAATATTAAATGAGAGAAAACTTACTCCAGGAGAGGTACTTCCGATAAAGGTAATACCGAAAAGATCGACAACACGACATGACACCAGAACCAAAAAAACCCAACACACTAACGAGAATCTAAGAAAATAGATACCCAACTCAAAGCGTCCATTCCGTATATACGAAGCCAACAGCGAGAAATTTTGGTTAATTCCAGGAGAATACTACATAACATCACAACACAATTTCCACTAAAAAACATAGCTGTTCCAGATAAAGGAGGCTATATACAAAATATTACTATAAACTACCATAACTAAGACTTTATTTAAAACACTTTAATTGGGATTTAAAAAACATATTTTTCTGAGGTGAGAACCAGATAGTCCGCCATGTTGTATTACCAAAAGCACTGTTGCAACCTATGAAAGCAAACAATTTTGGAAAACATTATTATATACATTTTGTTAGTTGATAAGAAGTAAATATATGTTTGTAATGCATTGTATTTTTAAGTGAAAGCATATTTCCTATCTTTCCTAGCAACTCCAAGTACCCGTTACCTGAGAAACATAAAATATATATATTGTGAATTTTGTTGTTGTTGTTGTTACGGACTATTTGTCACGGCGGATGAACTCATCCAATTGTAAATGCTCGACTAATGGAACGGTAATTTGACCAATTTTTCAAAGAAATTACGAATAAAAGATATAATTTGTCAATCATATCAGTCCTATTTTATTTCAGTGAAGTAATTATAAGGACTATTAATTACAGGAAACAGAAGAGAAAATTTGAAGTGGGCGCAAGGATATCCAGACGCGAAGGTAGATCTAGTGGGCTGCATACACGATCTATTTGACCATTACTGAACAAATATTATTCACGCGCCGATTTCAAACGAACGGTGACACACTAAATTCTCGTTCCTATAAAATCGTTGCTAATCATCGAATACTGAACAACCACACAGTAAACGATAACAAAATAACTAATATAAATAATAGTCGCAACATAAGAACATTTACGAACCGATTAACGAGTACAACCAAGTTTTGAAGGGTAACATATTTCGTTATCCGGGCATAAAATACAACCGTAACAAATAAAACGTTATAGATTTGACGCATCCAACGTGGGCTTTAAGACTCACAGATAAACCGTAACAAATCCGAACGTTATAGATTGGCTTCCATCGCGGGGCTTTGACAAGACGGACACAAATCAGATTGGTATAATATATATATATATATATATTCAATCACTTTCTGCTACAGTCCGTTTCTTGATGTATATAATACATTTAATATTTATAAATAAATTTACTTTAAGATATACCTTTTTTTCCTTATTAGGAACATGTTTCGGGTACTATCTTGTACCCATCCTCAGCCTTCCGTTTTTTTTGTCTGGTGAAGTACATATGTGTTGTTGGTTGACTATTATTATTGTGGCTTCCTGTTGGCTTCTGGTATTTCAAATTGGTTTTATTGTGTGTGATTGTGGTGTATGTGTTAGTTTTTTGTGTATTTTCAATGTTGAGTGCTTTGAATATTGTGTCATGTTTTGTATTGATTTGTATTTGTTCAGGTATTAGTTTGTTTTCTGTTTTATGTTTGTATATTTGTAAATTTTCCCAAATGTTCATTATGGTGCCTTTGTGTGGTATATGTTTTATTAGTGTTACATTGGTTATGTCTGGGAATTCATGTCCTGTGTTTATTGCATGTGTGGCTAAATTGGATTTATATATTTCTGGTTTTTTGTATGCATTTAGGTGTTCAAAATAACGTTTTTTCAGCTGTTTTTTTGTTTGTCCTATGTAACATTTATTGCAATCTTGGCATTCAATTTTGTATATGACAAAACTATTTAAAAACACAGATATAAAAAAATAGCATACAAAACTAATAAAAATAAATTACAAAATCTAAATAGCTCACACAACAAAGATAATACAACAACTAAAGGCATATACAAAATTGAATGCCAAGATTTTTTTTTTTTGGAACATGTTTCGGGAATCAAATATTTTTCCCATCCTCAGCCATCTTATTTTCCCCGAAACAGGTTCCAAGTAAGGAAATAATATATCTTTATCATAAAATAGTTATGTGTTAAATAATTTATATGTTAAGTGTGTGTGTGTGTAAAGGAATTATTACATTGTCAATCTTTTAAATTGTTATACTGTACTGATTATGTCTTGAAGTATTATAACTTTGTCTATATATTTAAGTAAGCCCTACCCATCGTAGATGTTAGAGCCTAATACTGTCTACAATGCTGGCTGGGTCCATTGTACAGTTGTCAAAGTTTTAAGTGAAAATTGTAGTTTAATTAATTGAATTCATTCTTTAATTCATTTCACCTGAAACCTTTATCAAATATATTTTTAAAAGTTGACATTTAAAGATAACGTTTGCAAAAAAAATAAAATACAATGTAGGCCTATATTGTAACATATTAAACTGTGTATGGTGTGTGTAAAATGGAGTGAAATAAATATATCTTCAAAACTGTTTCTAACTGCTGAAACATGGGGTAACAAATAGAAAACAAAGCTTTTCCATGAGACAGTTAACATGGAATGACTCACTATTGTTGTAGATATGAAATTTTTGAATGATTTGTTGAAGAAGATGCAAAGTACATGCTAAGCTGTATACAGTTCTGGATTTTTACCACTAGGCCAACTAGGCCGGAAGCTACAGATATTTTTTCTTAACAGAAGTATTTTTATAAAAGTAGGAGGCACTTTGATTTATTTAAGTATGAAATTAAATGTCTTCCATTTGTTAATAATACAAATGGAAGACAGCTCTATTTAAATATTGCACACTTATTTTTAAAATGTTGGGATCCTTGAAAACTAATCTGCGCATGCAAATTTTGTGTATGCTTTCCCCGACATTAATTCCACTAAGCTATATAGTCACTGAATATTAGTTTACCATTAGCTTGTTGTATCTTTAGTCAAAGAATAAAAAAATCTAGACCTATTTTCTTAATTTCATAAAAATTATAAGAAAATAATTAATGTGTTATACCTAGACAATAAAAAAATGTATGTTAAATTTATGAATAAGCTTAAGTTACTCTACTTAAAAAATAAATTAATTAGGTACTCAATTCTTTCCATGGTTCTTAATATTTTGAAAAAGGTCGCTAAATGAAAGCATGCTTTTTTATAGAGGCCTACTGGTTTTAAATTTGATAGTATTAATCTGACATCAAATTACTTCTGCAGTACATATATTACTTCAAAGTCATTGGGGGGGGGGGGGGGCTCAGAAAACTTGGCCTAGGGCCTCAAAAATCTTAAATCCAGCACTGGCTGAATAATATACATTTTAGATTAGAGCTATGATGATGATCTGATATATGAGAACAAAACAAATGGAAACAGTTTTGTAACAATGTCTTCCAGAATTTTCTGAAATGATAAAGAGTGTAATGTGTCAGAAAAACACACTACTGAAAGTTGTGATGCAATGAAGGCCAGATCAGTGTGAGTTCATGAACATTTGATATGGATATCAGTACTTGAAACCCAGGGCCGGCCCCAGCGCTTCTGCACCCTGTGCAGTATTTGTGAGTGCTGCCCCCTCCATATTTTAACTCTGAACACATTCACGCACACTAGACCTACTCTAAAGTTACGGTGATTGTCTTCAAATGACAACTAGGAATGTTTGCATTGTTGTGATTATCAAATAACTAGAACTTTTTTGCGTTTATGATGCAGCGAACGGCTACAAAAAAATTGTAGAGACAATACAAGGAATCATGAGACAATAAAAATGTATGCCTCTGTGATGACTTAAAATTAAAATATTAACTAAAATTCATTATGAATGAAATATAACAAAAGTAAGTATCACGTACCTTATTGAATATTAATTACTACACTTCCACATGTGAAACTTACTTTGTTTATTTTCCTCGTACGACGTTTCAGCGTGATGTTCGCCTTCCTCAGCGAGGTATGATACTGAATCTCTGGAGTTTGTAACGGTTTTTCTAGCTGGTAGGTTGTGTGGGGGGTATGGAGGTGGAAGGGGGTTGGTGTGGGATTCCGAAGTATTGTATGTTTTGTGTATTATTGTGTCAAAGAGTGTGTGTGATTTAAAGTGTAATTGGTCATTAAGTATGTTGTTTGGTTGTATTGTGTAGTGTTTGTATATTTCATATTGTTCTGTGGTGTTAAGTTTTCAACTTTTAGGTAAGTAGTGTAGGATCTCAAGATTGTCTTTTATGTTGGTGTAGCTGTGGTTTTTTGTCTGTATGTGTGTGGCGAACGTGGAGTGTATGTTGTTATTGGATAAAGCTTTTAGGTGTTCAGAAAATCTTGAAGAAAAATATCTTCCCGTCTGGCCTATGTAGAAATTATTAAAATCGTTGCAGTTTAATTTGTATACCCCTATTTTGTTGTATATGTCTATGTCCGTGTTTGTATCGTTGATGTGTTTTTTTATGGTATTGTTGGTTCTGTAAGCTATTTTGTAATTGTGTTTCCTGAATGTGTTGGCAATTTTGTGTGTGTTGGAGTTGTAGTATGTGAGTGTGATGTATTTATTTGGTTGTGTGTTGTTGGTATTTTTTGTTTTGTTGTTTTTGTTTAGGATGTGTCTGTGTAATTTGTTTATTAAATCAGGGTTATAACCGTTTTTTATTGCTATGTATTTGATTGTGTTGAGTTCTTCTTTATAATCTTGTTTACTTAGTGGTATTTTTTTGAGTCTATTGAGCATATGCTCGTCTAGCTTTTACACTGCCAAACTCCTTTATGACTTCGTTGTAATCAAGTGATTCAGCTAACTGATGTTCTATAGATATAGTTGCCAGACCACTCAGGCGAGTCTTCGACATACTCGATCTGAGATAAGTTTTAATAAGTTTGAGCTTCGAAAAAGTCCTTTCTCCGCTTGCCACTGTCACAGGTAATTTTAGCAAAATTCTTAGAGCGACACAAATATTTGGCATGAACCCATACTCTTGAATAAATTTTAAAGTCTCGACAGGCGTACTTTTAGGTTTTACAATTGTTGAAACCACTTTAAGTTCATCCTGTAAATCAATAGCATTCACGTCTTTTGATTCACCATGAGTTAAGCCATTGCACACTTTAGTACACTTATCCGACAATTTCAAAACTTAACATCCCGGAATCTGCCACCCTTTAAAATTTCTCGCCCTGGGCGGTGGCACCTGTCCCCCGGGTTCGCCCCTGCCTGGAGCCGGGCCTGTTGAAACCAATGTAGAAATGTCTATATAACCACTGTAAGTAGAGTGTACAATTTAAAGGAACCAAAAATAATTTTATAACTACTATAGTTATTGAAATAAAATGACGTGGAAAAGTAGATAATGTAGAAATAATTTTACTGATTATTCAAATACTAATCTCCCTGTGAAAAGAGAACAGTGACTTTGACTAACTCATAGGCTCACAGTCAATGACACTATCTTATGAAGTAAAACAAATTTTAGATATTACTAGTAAGCAGAACTTGCTCACTATTTTGAATGAAATACATTTAATATTAGGTCAATTTTAATATTACATAATTTATAAGTTTTCAGAAAAATTACAAAATCTCAATTACAATTTTTTTTTGCAAAATAACTATTATAAAGCAGACAACCATACAATAAATACAGTACTACAAATTTTGAAATACTGCATTGGTTTTATAATGACTGAATGACAAATAATTTAGCCCTAGCATTTAAGTTTATGTATGTTTTCATAGATATCTATATGCTAATATGTAATACTTTCCACAAACACAACTCATAAAAGCATATAAGGTTTTTTTTTAGTAAATACCGGTAGCTTATTTATGTACAGTAGATGATCCAAACTTTGCATGAGCGTTAAGAAGTATTATAATTCTGCCAGATCACGAGTATTAAAGATGCCAAGTTTATATTTTGAATAAAATTCCTCATAACTTCATCACCCTACATAGATTTTTACAATTGTTTGAAAATTTTGGGTCCCATGGCAAGGATTTCTACAATTTAAAGAACATTTTTGTTCCTCTTTAGGATCTAAAGTTTTTAAATTTCCAAAACTATACACTATATTAAGATTGTGGCTAAAATTCTCTTTAATTTGATACCCCACATAAACTTTATATTTGTAACACACTTTACCCCTAATAAAATTCAATATTAATAAATTTTTTGATTTTATCAAAATTTTTACCCACTTTTAGTCCTGGGATTCCAAAATTTTGACATTTCCAAAACTGAGAACTATATTCGAATTTAGATTGAAGTTTCTTTTAAACATTTTGATCTTTAAATACATCCCACATGGACTTTACGATTTTATCAAAATTTTGACCCCCTCTTATTTTTGCCTCTGCCATCCTACTTTTTTGGGAGGGGGATCAATCTAAAAAACAATAGGGGTATATAGGATAAAAGTATGGACATGAATGCCATGTTTTTCAAAATTGGTTGACGCATTCAAACATTATCATCAGACATACACCAAATAGACAGATAGACAAGAGAGACAGAGAAATGGCAAACGGTAGAGTTAAGCATGAGAACTTGCTTTGCCTGATCAACAAAAACAATAATGAAACAATTAATTTACAAAATTTATGAATTCATTTCGTTAAAAAGGAAAAGCAGTGTTGCAAGATATATTTTTTTACATGTTAGTCAACACGACTCTGTTTTGATATTCAGTGATACAGTTTTCAACATTATTTCTCTTCTTTTCATTATGATCTATTTCTATGAAACTACAGCGATTCCGAGCGTTGTATACTTTTGTTTCGCAGAGTTCGTTGCAGAGACAGTCAGCTACAAAATTCAATAGGCCTTTTTTGATTGAAGCATGACTTCTATTAAACATTCCTTTTCTGTGTCAAGAACAGAGGAACATATTTACAATTTTCATGTTGATTTGATTGTTCAATGGTCTAAACAACTTGTAGCAAATTTCAGTGCAAATTGTCTCTAGACATTAGTTCGTTCCCATCTTTTAAATAATCAGCAGACTTGGGATTAACGATTTAAAAAAATTAATCATTAAATTAATCGTTAAAAGTTTTTTTAGCTTTTTAACTTAATCGTTAAATTTTAAAATGTTTAACTTTAATCATTAAATATTTTTGTTAACGATTAAAAAATTATAATTTTTTTTTTTTCTTCCCAAGTGGTACAGTAGCCAAAATAGTTGTTGAAGTCAATGTTAGAGAAAGTTTCTTCTAAGTATTCCTAATCCTTTGGCAGACAATGGACTGGTTTTCCCCCATGGCACCGTTAAGTCTTCTTTGTTGTCAACTTCTTGGTGGCAAGGATGATTATATATATAATCACCGGACAAAAGGCTTGCCGCGTGACAAATGGCGCCAATCGTATACTCTAGTTACTTTGGTGGCCCTAAAAAGGACCGAGTGGCGAGAACGGTGATGTTGGTGTTGCCGCGCTGAGATGTTCGGCGGCTGCGCCCGCCTTCGTGGCGTACTGCAGTCCTCTTCTTTCGGCACCGGTTGTAGAATCGGCTGCCGGCCCAGCGAAATCCTTCGCTGGCGCGGAACTGGAGGGCGAAGACGCAAGAACGCCGGTTCTATTCTTCGTTCCTTCCGGCTGACTCCGCGCCGATGTCGTCCGAGAGAGGAGAGGAGATGAAGTGTGTCCGATGGCGTGGCGATGAAGAATGCGCAAAATTACACAACTGGGGGTCGCGAGTAGTGCAGTGTCCCGAGTCTCAGAAAGGACTCCTGCCACTGGGTCTGTTTGAGTTCATTATATACTTTTTATCTAATTATGGGGGGGGGTCTGAAGCGACCTGCGGTTGGTGGGTTATACCACCGGGACTAGCAAACGAGGTCGCTTCCAGGACTCACCTGGTCGCGGGGTGTATTTACCAAGTCCGGCAATGAGGGAATTGTGGGTCACTCTGTCGGAACGAACATAGAATCTACGCGCCAGGCGTCTCACGGTGTCATCAAGAGAGCTGACACCGAGTCCTCTCCTCAAAAGACGAGAAGAGTACCTCCGGGGGACTTTGCACGCGAGCTTCAGTCCCCGGTCGAGTACGCGCTGGAGCGTTGTTCTATGACCACGAGCCAGGTATCCCCAAACAGGACAGGCGTAGGTAATCACGGGCATCACGTACGTGTTGACTATGAGCTTACCTAGCCGGGGGGTCATTGCCGGATTAGAAAGCACGGGCCAGAGTCTACTGAGTTGCACCGAAGCGCGTTGTCTGATGTAATTTGTATGGGTTCGCGAGGTGAGTCGGGAATCCACGTGGAGCCCGAGGTACTTGCGCTATTGGTCCAGGGCACCTCGACGGGGCCTACTTTAAGCGGCCGAGTATTCAAGGGATGGCGAGTCCTCTTTTCGCCTTTTAGTCTACCAGCGGCTCTCCATACGGAGGCGTGGTCGACTTCTAAGGACTCCAAATAAGAGTCCCATCGATTCGCGTTTACGTCAAGCAGAAGCTGCGAGACGTGTTCCGACTGGGCTCGAAAGCGCCGTCTAGCGGGAGGGTCACGGGTATGGTGCCATCTGTGGCGGAGCTGGCGCCGTAATCGGATGGCTTGGAGAACTTCCGCAGGAAGGTTGGAGCGTTTATTACTCACTGGAACAGTATAGGTGTTTTTGTCCATTGCAGACTGGACGAGGTCCTGGAGCTGATGTACCCAGAGATCCACGTCGTCACAAGAGACGAGTGGGTCCGGAGGGACAGATGGCAACTGCCTGGCCAGATCATCATGGTTGGATCGCCAATTGACTCTCCTAACAGGATGATCGGGAAGTCGGGGTGAGACCGGCGGCAGCAAGACAGTTACAAGTAGGGGGTCGTGATCGGACGATAGGTCCGACACCGCGCTGACTTGTAGATGAAAGGGGATGGCCTTGACAATTACAATATCAAGGACATCCGGCGGATAACCCGCAGTGGGAAAGTGTGTCGGTTCGGACGGGCCGATGATGAGGACGCTGGGATCATCTTCGACAGCCCTACGGAGAGAATTGCCGTAGGGGTTTGACGTTCTGCTGTTCCAAGAGGGATGCTTGGCGTTAAGGTCTCCGGCTACGATGGTTGGGAGATCGCTGTCTAGGAGGGCGTCCCACTCCTCATGCGGTGGAGCTCGATGGCCGGGCGGGTGGTACACAGAAACAAAGCGCACCTCCAGGCCGGCAACATCCAGCGCCACAGCACATGCTTCGATGAGGGTAGTTTCAGGGGCAGGGAGTTCTCTATGAGAGTGTCGCCTGTGGACTAAGATCGCCACTCCGCCAGATGCGCGGTGGCGATCGGGACCATTCCTGTCTTTCCTGTAGCAAGCATAGGCTGGCAGGGAGAATCGCCGGTTAGGGGCAAGATGTGTTTCAGAGAGGAATACGACATCTGCGTCGTACTCGACAAGGAAAGCTGCCAGTTCGGCCCGACGCGCCGGAATACCATCTGCATTCCACGCGACGAACCGAAACTGTCTAGCCATGGTTAGATGAGGGGACAATCAGGGCGATCAGCGATGTTAGGATCGCCATGAGGATAGTCGGGACATCCCGAGCAGCAAGAATTTGCGGGACAATGCCGCTGACCCAGGCCATCAGCTGAGCCTCAGTGACCAATGGTGAACCACCGGCCACAGGGGCCTGACTAGCCGGAGCTGGGGCCGCGGAAGGTGCAGATGCCGCCTCCAGGGGAGGTTGGGTAATTGGAGCTGGCTGCTCGGGGGCTGGCGAGATTTCCATGGAAGTCGCAGGGGACTGGGCAACAGGAGCAGGCTCCTGGCCGGGTAGATGCTGGGCAGCCGGAGGGGCATTGTTAGCCTCCGGGTACAGATGTTTTGCCACTAGTGGCTGTCTAATCGTGCGCTTAGCGCGCCGTTTTTTAGGCGGCTGGGTCTGTGAGGGGGGTACTGCGGGCGTTGCCGCTTGATGAGATGGCACTCCGGCAGGTTGCGAGGTTCTGGGGGCCACAGAAGGCGCCGTAGCGACCGCTGCAGCGTAAGTTATGGTTCCTCCAGCGGCAGGTGCCGCAGGAAGAGCCGTAGATGCTGAGGCGGGTCGTTGGACTGCCGCCCGCTTCGAGGGTCTAGGAGCAGGGCGAGGAGGTTCAACCTGACGGTTTTGCTCCCGCTGCTGTTTCTTTAGGGCCTTCTTAAAGTGGTTACAACCCCTAAAGTTAGACGGGTGACTGCCTCCGCAGTTGCAGCACGTCGCGGGTTGAGGCTTCACAACGGGACAATTCTCGTTGTGGGCCTCCCCGCAGCGTACAAAACGCGGCGGCATCTTACAAAAGGCCGATGAGTGGCCGAATCGCTGACATTGGAAGCACTGGGAAGGCCCAGGCTTACTACTAAAAGCCCTAACCTGTACCCGGAGGCACAGAATGGTTTCAACATTATAGACGTCAGCGAAGGAACCAACCTTCTGGATCCTGATGTAAAAGGAAGTGATTTTCCTTTTCCGATCACCGGATAGGAGAGGGACGACGGAGGTAGGGAAGAAACCCTTCTCCGCCAGATCCTCCCAGATCCACAAGATCGGTGTGTCATGGGGAATCCCGGACACCACAGTCTTGAGTTCCCTCTCCTCAGGGAGGGGGAAGGTATGAAAAGCGCGACCGGAGTCGACCAGGAATTTCTGGCAAGCCCGAAAGTCCTGGATCGACTTCGGAAGCAGTCGAATGGACGAACCTTGGCTTTTGGCCTCGATTCGCCCAGACGGCACTACTTGCTCCCGAAGGAGGGTATGCCAATCGGTGCACTGTGGCACGACGATTGGATGGATGGATGGATGGATGCATGCATGGGCGTCTTGCGCCCTAATTTGTGCGCGTTGTCCAGGCCTAAGCCTCAACGACGATTGGCGGTATCTTAGGTTGCTTAGGTGTTGGTTCTGGTTCTGGTACTGTGTTTCCAGGGGAAGGTGATATACGACCTGCCGACTCTGCAGCCACGGCTCGTTTCGCCGGGACAGTCCGTTTTGGGGACGTCGGCCTGCCCACCAAACTTCCACCGCTACCTCGCCGTTTCTGACTAGGCACGGGCTGGAAGCCGTCCTCCGTCTCCATCTCAGAGTCCGACGACAACGTAGCGCCGAGGGCTGAGGCATAAGCAATGGATAGTGGGTCCTGAGAAGGACCAACACAAGGCTGGTCCCTCACGGGAGGGTCAGATGTTTGGTGCTCCTTAGCAGGAACAGCAGAAGGCTGGACCTGCAAAGGAACAGTCGATTGGACCAGCAGAAGACTGGTCCCCCACGGGATGGTCAGATGCATTGTGGCTCTCTGCAGGATCGGCATTATGCCGGGCCTGCAAAGTAGCTGTAGTTGGTTGGTGGTCCTTAGCAGGACCAACTGAAGGCTGGTCCCGCGAAGAATTTCCAGATGCTCGGCGGGCCTTAGAAGGACCTTCGCCGCGGACAGGGTCAGTATCGGGTTTTGTAGCAGGACCAGCGGAAGGCTGGACCCGCGAAACTTCAACAGATGCTGGGTGGTCCTTAAAAGGACCATCGCCGCGGGCTGCAGCAATTTCAGATTTTGTTGTTTTGGTGGGGTTTCTTACCATTGGGCCATCTGTGGAGCTTAGCGTTACGCTTCGCAGCACAGATGGCTTCAGCAAGGGGGCTACCCTGCCATCGGATTTATTATGGCCCTTATTAGGACCACAACTTTCCGCGGACAGGGGCTCCCCTTGGTCTCGTCCCGACATCGCCGTCGCCAACGGGTGTCGGGTACGCTCTTGGGCGGAGAGAGCAAGCTCCCGTTCCGAACTGCACTGGCACTTTGTCACTGGCACTCACCAAACTTCGGCACAGAACACCACGCACAAAGTAAGAACAATAGCCCGCACACGACTTATCGCGAACTGGCCGAATTCTGGCCCACTCGAACTGTTCCGAATAATTTAGCCAACTGGCTAGTCAGGAGAGGATTTTGAGGTTAGGATTTTTTGTTCTGCTTCCTTTCAATCGCTGGAGTAGAATGTGACCAAACTCCGCCGCCCGCCTCAGCTGCACATCAGCCGCCTAGTCATGGTAACAGCGGCACTCAGTGTGAGCAACGTGAGTATTCAACTGCCCAAACTGTGTCTTCCCCACGCATTCCTCCTATTGTAATTCCTGATAACAGGAATTATACTCAACTTTTACGTTCTCTATCCCTAGCTCTCCCTTCGGTCAAGGTCGAGGCGAGGTGCCAAGGCGCCTCGCTAAAGCTGGCGACCGCCACGATCCCCGACTTCCGCTCTGTTCAGTCATTCCTGACAGAGCGCAAGATCTCTTTCCATACTTTTGCCCTCCCGTCAGAGCAAGAAATCAAGGTCGTTCTGTCGGGAATACCATCCTTCACTGATACTGATGCCATCAGGCGGGAACTTGTTGCGCTCGGCTATGCGCCGACTGCGGTAAGCGTCCTTCATGTTGGCAAAGGTGATGACCGCCGTCCTGTTAACAGCTTTCTTGTTAAATTACTGAAAGTAGGCCCTTTCGAGGAGATTTACACTCTCCAGAATCTTCTGCACCTACGGGTGCAAGTCCGAACATTTGACCCGCGGCCCGGCCCCTGGCAGTGTTTTAACTGCCAGCGGTTCGGTCACAGCAGTCTATTCTGTCATCAGCCCCCGCGTTGCGTGCGTTGTGCTGAGCCTCATCGTGGCTGTGATAAGCCAAAGACGGGGTACACAGCTAAATGCTGCAACTGTGATGGAGCCCACCCGGCTAATTACCGAGGCTGCCCTAACTTTATCGCCGCCGTGAAACCGCAGCGACCTCCTGTGCGCCCTGGCGCGCAGGCTGGCCGTGTAGCTGGTCCTGGCCCTAACCGGCGAGAGGCATTCCCACCTCTCACTGGTTCATCTGCCAAGGACCCGGCAGCAACTCCGGTTGCTTCCGGTGCCGCTGTCTCGCCTGCAGTCGTCGCTTCGGCGCCGCCTGCAGCGGCCTCAACCCCGGCGCCTGCCGGAGCGCCCGCACCTTCCTACGCGGCCATGGCCGTGTAGCGTTTCATTATTTCTCTTCGGAGGTCTATTTATTATTTTTTTCTTATTTGAACTTTTTTTTTATTAATGTTATACTATAATCAATATATATTATATATTGATAATATGTGTACAACAACTGGTTTTTGTTGTACCAATTTTTATTTCCATCTAATTAACTTTAGATATTAAAGAACAATTTTTTATTTCATCTTTTCTTCTACAGATCCAAAATTAACAATTCATTATTTTCAATCTCACAAAACAGTCTCCTTGACAACGCCACCAATTTTCCATTACATCACTCATACAAATTCTGTTTTCATACATTTAGTTATACATATGTAATTATTTATATTTAACAATTTACATCAATTATCATTATTACAAAACAATATAATAATTATTAACAAACAATATCATTATTATTAACAAAAAATATTAGAACAGAACCAATAATAACTACACAATTGTGATTCGGTACCGGGAATCGAACTGAGGTCCCCCGGTATCGTTACAATCCCTCCCCGCCTAAGTCTATTCAACTTTCGGCTTCCAACAAGGACGGTGAAAATTGAATGACAATATTGGTTAGGTAACTCCGGCAAATTCAGGCCGTGCTGTTGTCTGTATGTCCACATCACTTTTTTGGCACATGGCCCTACTTAAACTATCAGCATTTTTGTGATATTTCCCGTCCTTATGAGTAATGACAAAATCAAATGATTGTAAGGCAAGTGCACATCTCATTAATCGGGCATTTGCAGATCCCATAGTTTTTAAATAAATCAGAGGATTGTGGTCTGTTACAATAGTAAAAGTCAGTCCCCCATCTAAATATTGACCCATTAAATATTGGATTTTAAGAATGGCCCAGACGATGCCAGCGCATTCCTTTTCGGTCGTCGCATAATTTATTTCTGGCTCTTTCAGTTTTCTACTTAAAAAAATAACTGGATGTTCAGTTTCAAACTTTATTTCCAGTAAAGTACTGGATGATATAGAAGTGGCATCCCCTTCCTCTGTTACAATTATCTCTCCCTCATTAACTTTTTTCAACGGATCTATTTTTTGACTTTTATGTCCTTCAGGTCCAGAAAGGATATTTATTGGAGCTGATGCCATTTCCACTTCTTTATCACTTTTCTTTTTTTTTCTTTTTGATGTCTTCTTACCTTTTCTTTCCACAACAGATGATATTACTTCTTTAACCAGTAGCTCAACTGTTTTATCTTCATTACATGTTTGAGTTGCAGGTAAAACATCAGTTGGAATGAAAGAGTTCAACAAGGAATTGTCTTCAGCTGTTTTGTTAGAGCACTGTTCAAACTGTTTTTGATCAATACCTTCATCCTTCGACTCGAACTGTGGTTGAACAATACTTTCACTTATCTCGGAGTACATGTCACTTGTACATACTCTTCCTTCTTCACATGGTTCATCAATAATTAGTCTCTCTATTTCATGCTCCAACTTTGAAATATTTTCTTCTACTATGTCTGCAGGTGTGCTTACTTTTGTTATTTTCTCAATACTTCCACCTAATGCATGTGTATCTGCTGCAGATTTTTCAGTTGGTGTTATGGTAGAATGCTGATGTGTATCAAGTGTGTCTGTTTCAAAACTTCTAAAAATAGGTGTCATTGATTCTTCAATGGTTGGCTTATCATCCACATTCTCAAGCAACTGAATAGGCAAATTTATTTTATCTGTTGCTTCTTTAACAATAGTGTTGGTTTCTGAAGCAATAAATGAATCAGTTTCTGCTGCATCATTAATAGTGTGCAAAATTTTGTCTCCTTCAGATTTTCCTGTTCTTGATTCTTCCTGTTTAATTAACACATCAAGTTTTGTTTCACCCGAACTTCGACATGTAACATCCTTTACTTCATCTGCCAGTTCATCAAGGGATGTATTCTCAACCTGAAAATCAGCTATAGCAACCTTAGTTATCTGAACCGTTTCAAGTTCAGATTGTAGCGTTTCATTATTTCTCTTCGGAGGTCTAGATTGTACTTCTTGGATCATCTCTAACAATTCGGAATCAGAATTTTGAGCAGCCATGAATTGTTCATGTGTCATATTCAGTAGGGACAACATTTCACCCTGTTGATGACTGTCATTTTCTTCAAGGAGTCTATCTTCCTCTTTTGTTTCAGTCTCAACGGTTGATAGCTGATCATTTTGAATTTTTTCTTGTTCTGCTTGCTCTTTTACTTCTATTTCTCGCCTAACTAACATAGACTTTATGTTTACGGCAGTCACAAATTCTAACAAATGTGCATTTGTGTTTTGTAAACTCTGCGCCGTTTCATTCCCCATCAAATAAATTCCTTCATAAGCTGGACTAGCTGTGACTGCAGCCTGAGCAAGTATTATCTTTTCAGGAATTTCCAAAGTGACATCTACTATTTGGCAACAGAAGGGTTCTGGAAATAATGGGGTGTTAAGCCATCTATGTTCGCCCGTGTAATGTTCAATGGATACATAATTTTGTTGCACCACATCAATATCAGCACCTGTGTCCCGATGTATTTGAACTTGTCTACCATTAACTTTCCCTTGACACTTGAATGGCATTACTTGCTTTTCTAAATCAGATTGAGAAATGCCTCCAACTTTCAAATCCTCTTTAGTCTCTTTCATAAAACTAGAGACCTCTTCAACTATTCCTGCTACATTTGAGGGTTCATTACTAGATAATCTTTTAGGACATCTATTCCTCAATGAATTACATAAATAACATCGCATCTCTTTCCATTTTTCAAATTCAGGTTTAAATTCACTTATCTTTGAATCTTCCCTTTTTTAAATTCCTTGTCTGGAACATTAGATTTAGGTTGCACCTTCAGAACATTTTTCGGATTCGACTCTATCTTAATATAATCCAAACTTGTTTTTTGGTTAAGACAAGTCCTCAAATCGTCATTTTTCTCTAGTTGTCTCTGTAACTCCAAAGGTGTACTTAAATTTAACCAATCTTGACTCAGCTGTTCTTTTATTTGGGTAGGAACCCGATATTTTAACTGATTTCAAATCATTAAATTTTTCTTTTTGACATCAACTGCCTTCATTCCTTCAGTCCATCCTTCAAAATATATGGTCAATTGATATACAAAATCTGCCCAAGTCTGGTTCGGTAAGCGTCTAATATTAAAGAATTTTTGTCTGAGTTTTTCAGGGTTTAACTGATATTTTCTCATAAATAATTCTTTTACATAATCATAATTTTCTGCTAGCTCTATTGGTTCTCGATGAATGAGTTCTTTGATTACTATTGGTACAACACTAGTTAAAACAATAACCCAGTCTTCAAGAGGTATTTTCGAATGTACCATAGCACGTTCAAATCTTCGAAGGAAAATTGACACATCTTCCTCTTTTTCATCAAATATACCTACAACATCTTTTATATTATACAATTTTGGTTCTACAATTGTTCTAACTTCAACTTCAGTATTAGAGGTCTGTTGAATCCTCAATTTCTCTAACTCAAACTCTCTTTCTAATCTTTTATTTTCAGCTTCAGCTGCTACTCTTTTTTCTTCCTTCACAGCTTCAGCTGCTACTGTTTCACGTCTAACAATTTCTGTTTCTGTTTTCTGTAACAGATATTTGATTAATTCTTCATCATAATCTTCATACGATTGAATTAGACGAGTATAATCCTTCTTACTCATTCCTTCACGAATTTCAAGATCTAGATCGATCGCAACTTCGTGCAAAACAACTTTTGGGTACCGTTGAATAAATGCCATTTTAATGAGATATTTTACTAAAAAAACAGTATACCACACGAACACACAGACAACATCAGCAGCAAGAAACAAAACAAAACAAAATCTGCCGGACTCACCCAAACACCTTGATGATCCGCCTTCAGGAGCTTCTTGTACATAAGTTGCCTTCAACTCGAACTGCAAGGACTGTCTCGTCTCGGCCTGGATTCTTCCTTCTTAGTTCCGAAAAAATCCTCCGACGACTTCCAGTTCACGTTCCTTCAGGACTTCTTGCCTCTTGTTCAAATCAGCATCAATATGTATCTCCCTTTTCAGAATATTTTTTTTTTCTTCTTAGCAACCGTTGTTATTTTTTTAAATTTGTGTGTTATTTTCATATTTTCTGCACAAATTTTAAGATTATAATATCTACACCGCTGAGCACCAGTTTATACTTTGTAGTGTTTCATTATTTCTCTTCGGAGGTCTATTTATTATTTCTTTCTTATTTGAACTTTTTTTTTATTAATGTTATACTATAATCAATATATATTATATATTGATAATATGTGTACAACAACTGGTTTTTGTTGTACCAATTTTTATTTCCATCTAATTAACTTTAGATATTAAAGAACAATTTTTTATTTCATCTTTTCTTCTACAGATCCAAAATTAACAATTCATTATTTTCAATCTCACAAAACAGTCTCCTTGACAACCCCACCAATTTTCCATTACATCACTCATACAAATTCTGTTTTCATACATTTAGTTATACATATGTAATTATTTATATTTAACAATTTATATCAATTATCATTATTACAAAACAATATAATAATTATTAACAAACAATATCATTATTATTAACAAAAAATATTAGAACAGAACCAATAATAACTATACAATTGTGATTCGGTACCGGGAATCGAACTCGGGTCCCCCGGTATCGTTACAGCCGCTAAATCTGTCCCGCCTCCAGCCCGATCGGGCAAATCGAAGCGCTCTCGTCGTCGCCGGAACTCCGCCGGCCGACCTACATCATCACAGGTTCCACCTGCACCCACTCCGTGGGCTCGACCCGCCCCCAGTCGTCGTCCTCAACCTCCCAGCGAGCAGTCTACTACTCAGTCCGACAGCCCAGCGCCATCTGCTACCCCTGTCGAGGCCAGCCAGGCTTGTCCGCCGGAGTCCCGGAAATCTTCCCGGGCCTCGGCGGATCCCCTGACTGCCTGGGCAGATAATCTTGATGCGTCCATCAGGACTGCTCGCGACACTACCACAGTGCTTGCCCTGGTCTTCCAATCATTAGCTACCCTCTTTCCTCTACTTCCGCTAAATGGCTAATAGCCTGAGGATCGTTGCGTGGAACGCCTTCGGGCTACTCCCCAGACGATCTGAACTGATGACTTTCGTGACGGAGTATGATGTTGATATCATACTTCTTTCCGAGACTCATCTGGCTCATTACCACTCGTTTTCCCTCCCTGCCTATGCCTGTTATCGTCAGGATCGTCCCCTACGGCCAGTTTTAGTCCACAGGCGGATATCCCACAGGCTTTTGCCTCCTCTAGATACATCTATTATTGAAGGCTGTGCGGTGGCGGTGGATACCGGCGGATCGGAGCTGCGCGTTGTTTCTGCGTACCTCCGGCCTGGCCGGCGAACTCCGCCACCGCCCGAGGAGTGGGACGCCCTCCTCGACCACCCCCTCTCAACCATTGTAGCCGGCGACTTAAACGCCAAACATCCTTCATGGAACAGTCGCGTTGTCAACGCCTATGGAAATTCTCTGTTCCGGTTCGTCTCTGGCGACCCGGCACTTAATGTCATCGGCCCTGAAGATCCTACCTACTTTCCCTTTCACGGCCATCGGCCGGACGTTCTTGACATAGTAGTTGTCAAGAACGTTGCCCGCAACATCGAGGTCTCGACTGTGTCGGATCTTTCGTCCGATCACAATCCTCTTGTTACAACTGTTCGAGAGCTGTCGGCGTCACCCCGACTTCCCGCTCAGATTGTTAGGAGAGTCAACTGGCGATCCTATCATGACGAGCTCTCTCGAAGGTTACCATCTCTCCCGGCGGACCCAATCGTCACACGTGACGATCTGGATCTCCGCGCCACAAATCTTCAGGAATTGGTCCAAGGTGTCATGGATCGACACACCTACGCACTCGAGGTGAATCATCGTAAATCGGCCTTACCTGCGGAAGTACTCCACGCCATCTGGCTACGGCGCCAGCTCCGCCGCAGATGGCAAAGAACCCGTGACCCAGTCGTTAAGCGACGATTTCAACAACAGTCCCTTTACGTTCAGCAGCTACTGCGGGACGTAAACTCTGATCGATAGGACTCATACCTTGAGTCTCTTGAAGTCGACCACGCCTCCGTCTGGAGAGCGGTGAGTAGACTGACCCGCGAGAAGAGAACTCGCAACCCGCTAGAAACCCCGAACGGAATTGTGTCTTCATCAGAAGGCAAGGCTGAGGTCTTCGCCGACTGCATGGAGTCGCAATTTACCGTTCATCGAGGCGTTTCGGACCCTGCCCACTCGGCAGAAGTCCGGGACTCCCTATCTGGTTATTTTTTTCGCCCTCCCGCTGGCCCAGACCTCCCGTTCGACAGAGACGAACTCGTTTCGTCTGTCTGTCGACTAAACCGCCGTCGCGCCCCCGGTCCTGACCGGATCGGGGCCGCTGCATTACAATATCTCCCGACCTCAGGCGTTGACCTCGTGCTCGAGCTGTTCAACTCTTGTCTCCGGCTACAGTACTTTCCCCGCCTGTGGAAAACTGCCAACATCGTTATGATTCCTAAACCCCGCAAGCCGCGCATGCTTCCTGAAAGCTATCGGCCAATATCTCTCTTGCCAGTTATCTCGAAGGTGTTCGAGCGGCTCCTGCTGGCCCGCATCTCGCCGTTGTTGGATAACTTTATCCGCAACGAACAGTTCGGGTTTCGCAGAGAGCACTCGACCACGCTTCAACTAGTCCGCGTGGTAACGCAACTCTCTGACGCCACCAACAGGCGAGCGGCTACGGCCGCCGCACTGCTGGACGTGAGCAAGGCCTTCGATAAAGTCTGGCACGAAGGTCTTCTCTTCAAACTTGCCAACTCCCCCTTACCATCGTCCATAGTGTTTTTCCTCCGGTCGTATCTCAGCGACCGAACCTTCAGGGTGAGCGTCGACGGAACCTGCTCTGCAGTTCGTCCCGTCGCCGCCGGGGTACCTCAGGGATCTGTCCTCGGCCCCGTTCTGTACCTTGTGTACACGAACGACCTGCCTGTCTTGCCCGGTGTCACGTTGTCTTTGTTCGCTGACGATGCAATGTATCATTACAGCTCTGTGTCCCCGCGTTTTGCGAGCACACAGTTGCAGCGTCAGTTGGACCAGCTTCCGGACTGGCTACGGAAATGGCGGGTGACGATCAACACGGAGAAACCCGAGGCGATCTGTTTCACTCGTAAGTCCATCTCCCGATGCCAGCCCCTCTCCCTGGAAGGGAGGCCTATCGTCTACAAAGAGTCGGTGAAGTATCTAGGCGTTCGGCTCGACCGGCGTCTTTGCTTAAACGCCCACGTTACCGAAACCCTCTCCAAGGCTCGGGGCGTCCGAGCCAAACTTAACCCATACCTCGCGTACCGCAGCCCCCTGGCGCTGCGCACAAAAGTTACCCTCTATCTGTTGTTTCTCCGGTTTGTATTGACCTATGCGGCACCTGTTTGGTGGTCACTTGTCTCCGCCACCAACAGGCGTAGGCTGGAAAGTTTCCAATCCAGAACCCTCCGTTCCTTGTCGGGATCTCCTTGGTTTGTTAGAAACAGTGTAATTCGAGGAGGTCTACGAGTTCCTGCTCTCTCAGCCTTTGTCTGGTCATTAGCTGCGACTCTCTTTGCCGCAGCTGAGACCTCTTCCTTCCCTTACCTCAGGACCATCAGCACCACGCAACCACCTCCCCCTGTCCGGGTCAAACGCCCTCGGGCGATTCTCGATGACCCACCATAAGTTTAAGTAAACTGCTATAACCTCAATTTGCATATTCACTATCTGCCCATGCCCCAGAATTTACCTGCAAAGCTGTTTCCTTCCTCCCTTCCTAGTATGCCGACCGCGCTGAATGCCGCTACTACGCGCTATCACTGGCACGGAGGCTCTCTACCCCGCGGGGAGCGACCGACGCCTCACGGCGTCTGCACGCGGGACTGGGAACGGGTGACATCTGTCATCTGAACCCGTTCATGCGGCAGTGCCCACTGATTGCAAAAATTTTGAAAAATAAATAAAAATTAAAAACCTTTCTCCCCCGCCTTCTCAGTTAACTGGTTGGCGGTTGTCCATTCCTGTTTTTAGGCACCAGTCGAATGAACCAGAACTACGTATATCCACAGGCAGCCATTGGGCTCGCCCCAGATGCTGCAGTCATGCACCGGGTGCAAAGACGCCCCGCTACTACAGTGCTACATACACTCTGTCTCTCCTTCCCACGGCCGGTAGCAGGCCACACCCCAAATCCAGATCATCAGTAGTCCCTACGGCAGGAGCTCTTTCTGAAGCTCGGGACGTAGTATACGAGCAGGCGACGGGCAAGCCCTTCGTCCCGCACAGCCCCGGAAGCAGCAGTGTCTCTCCTTCGTCTTGCTGCTGACATCGACACATCGAGGCTGAGGAGCTCTCTTCTCTTCTGAGATTGACGTGGACTGTGGACTTCTAGCGAAGTACGTTGTTGGAGGTTGGTACTCCCGCCCTAACTTGCGCCGGCAGTAAGGTCTTCACGGCTGAAGGTGTTGAAAACTACAGGATCACCTGCAGTGCCGGTCCAGTAACGGTCAAGAAGAGTGAAGCCAAGCTAGCTGCGGCCACGTATTAGTGGGTCGTGCGACCGCCTTCGACGTACCTTGTTAGGGCCGCGTGGCAGCAGACTCAACTAGTCGATTGCTTCGGCTTGTGTACGCGGTAGTTTTCGGGTGCGGGTCTCTTGGCGGCAGAAGCCGTTTGCGGTCTGGTGTCGGCTGGTGTGTACCGAGTGTAGTGTGCCTCCCGAAGCCAAAAGGCGGCAAAGTGCAGTGGACCAGTGAAAGTGCTGTGTGGTGTTTGTGGCTTTCGCGATGCTCCCCGGACCAGTGGACCTGTTTTGGGATTACTTCGAGGGATCACTCAAGGTAAGGCCTATTTACTGTTTTTCCCGCGGTTTTTGCTGGCATCGCCCGCTTAGCTTGGCGTAGGCTAAGTTAGGTCCCTGCCGGTAGCGGTCGGTCGCTTCGCCTTGTCGTGGTGCGTCCTCCAATACCGGCGCTAAGCGGGTTAACTATCCCCGTAGGAGGGCTTCGGCCCGAATACCTCTGCCAAAACGCGATGGGCGACCGTCGCGTTGCGGCCGGGCAGCGGAATGGTCCTGCTAAGGGCCACTCCAATGCTTCATCGGTAGGCCCCGACCCAGTCTCTGACTCGGTCGGATCGTGCAGTGGTCCTTCTCAGGGCCACCAATCGGTCTCGGCCGCGTCCAACTCAGTCAATAGGGGTACTCCTGCCCCGACGTGTACTACGTCCCAGCCCACGCCTGGGTCCTCATTTACCGTAGTCACATCTAAGAAAAAGCGGAAAGCGGAGGAAACTCCGCTCCCCGACGAACCGGAGCTTGATCTGGATGCTCCTTCCCGCAGAAGCCACCCTCCGCCCTTGTCCGTCAACGGCGTCAAGAACGTCGTTGACTTCTCCAGACGCCTCCCTCTCGGCGGACGTACAGATGTCTCTTCGTGGAAGGGACAGTCTGCGCGTTAGCTGTGCGACGGACGAGGAGTACCGTGCCGTCTACTTGTTTTTACAAGCTAATGGCCTACAATTTCATACTTTTACCAACGAGAAGGCGGCTCACGTCCAGCTGATTATTCGCGGCCTGGACGAGGACACCGATCCTGACGAGGTGGCGGACGAGCTCCGCCAACTCGGCTTCCCGATTAAAGAGAGCATTAGGCTCTATACCTCTTACGGACCCAGGCGTAAGTTACCCCTCCTCCGGGTGATCATCCTGAAGGGGGAACAGGCAGACAGACTGCTGGGCCTGACCAGTCTTTGCGGGCTGAGAATAAAAGTAGAAAGGAGCCGCGAAGCTGGCCACGTCCCGCAGTGCCATCGTTGCCAACGGTTCGGGCACGGCTCGGACAGCTGCCACAACGCAGAGGCCTGCGTCAGATGCGGGAAGCCGCATCCGACCACGGCCTGTCAATTGCCGGCTGCGGGGCGCCGCTTTTGCATTAATTGCGGAGACCCTCACTCGGCAAATTACCGAGGATGCTGGGTTTTCCAGCAGCATCTGAGGCAGGCCGCGGACAGGAACAACCCTCCTGCCCGCCAGCAGCTTCCAGTCGTCCCGGATCGTGCTGCCTTTCCCCGTCTCCCGAAGAAGGTCAGGTCATCTGTACCACAACCTCCCGCCCGACCTCGCCCACGTGCTCAGCCACGTGCATCGTCCCCACCTGCTCGGGAAGAGCATGCTACGCCAGCATCGGCCCAAGATCAGCCCGTTCCTATGGACGGGGAACCTGCCCCGGAAGTAGTCGAGCCAGTCCCGGAGAGGTCAGAATCTCCCCCAGCCACGGCTCGCTACAAGCCCAAGCGTAGGAACAAGAAGCAGAAGAAACAGAAAAACGCTGCTCCCGCTCCCCCTGCCCAGAAACCACAAACCAGACCAACGCAGCGCCCCGGCGCTGGGGTTGCTCGGCAGTCCAGAGTAGAGCCCCGTCCTGCAGCTGAAAGGACCGAGCGCCCACCCAAGAACACATCTCGGGTGAATTCAGCCCGCAGCTATGCTGCCGCCGCCCGCAGCGACCCTGCCCCATCTGCTTCTAGCTCTAGCCGAGGTAAAGTCTTTCCTCGAGGAATATGACCTCGAAGAAGTGGCCCGATTGTATCTATCCATCCGGGAGCGTCTTCGCACGGCGACCCCGACTGAAAAGTTCCTCCTCCTCGCGGAAGCTGCAGCCGCCATAGGTCTTCTGTAATGCTCCACGCTAACAGAATTACCTCCATCAAGCGCGACCTTTCCATTATAGCGTGGAACGCCAACAGCCTTCTGCCCAAACTCGAGGAACTTAGAGAGTTCCTAGCCCATCGCAAGCCCGACGTGCTTCTCCTCTCTGAGACCTGGCTTAGGGCCCATAACAACGTGAGATTGCCCAACTATGCGTTTTACAGGGACGATAGACCTGGTCGGAAAGCGGGGGGTGGCACGGCTATAGCGGTGAAACGATGCATTACACATCACCGCGTGGTCTTGCCTCCTCGCCAAAATATCGAGGCCACAGCCGTTGAAGTCTCCGGAGTTCTCGGAGGTGTCCTCCTGGTTTCGGCTTACAAACCGCCGACCAAACCAGTTCTAGACGCCGACCTGTCCGCAATTTTCAGAGCGCATAGGAAGGTAATTCTTGCAGGTGACCTGAACTGCAAACACTCCGACTGGGGTAGTCGGCTGACTACGTCATCCGGGAGGGCGCTTAGCAGGTACCTTCACGACCACCACCTACGAGCCTACGGACCCGGACTACCGACGCACTATCCCCTCCGACCTGGAGCCCGACCTGACATACTAGGAGTTGTCAACCAGATTGAGGTATCCGTGTTAACGGAACTGTCCTCTGACCATTGTCCCATCGAGGTGCACGTACCTACCCGTCACACGATTGGGAGAGCAGCACGACGAGTGGTCGAGTGGGACCGCTTTGGGCCTGCCTTTTGTCGCAGACTTCCCGGGGAGGTTCCGCTTGATACCACTCAGCACATCGACGAGGCGGTCGCCTTGTTCGATGATGCCATGGTCTCTTCCGTCGGCGTGTGCTCACGGATGAAGCCTAATCTCACGCCCGATTATCACCGGATCCCAGAGGAAGTCCGTCTTCTCGCTTTAGAGAACAGACTTCGGAGACGGTGGCAGCGGACGCGAGATCCGGACGACAAGGCCAGCTTCAATCGGGCGGCCGGCAAGTTACGTCGTGACTTGCAGGCCTTCCGACGAAGCTGCTGGGAACTTGCGGTCGCTAAAATGGCAGACGATGCACCGGAGGGCGACTCCTCCGTTTACAGGATACCTACCGCGATGACCGGGAAGAGGCGCCGTCCTCCACTCCCGGCCATCAACGGACCTGGTGGACATCCCCTTGCCAAGCCGGACGAGAAATCAAAGTTCCTGGCCGGGTACCTGGAGCTTCAGTTTGCTCCTCACCTTCCAAAGTATTTTTCTTTTTTCTTAAATTGTAATAATGGCAGATGTAAGGGCTCTAATAAAAAAACGAGGCACAATTAAAGCCTCAATATCACGCGTAAATACTTTCGCGGATAACTTCGATTTGGAAATCAGCGATCATCATGCGCTGAAAATAAAACTGCGACATTTGATGGAATTATCCACCAAATACGATGAGATTCAATCCCAAATCGAATCCGAGGAAGCGGACGTTGCTTTAACGAGTGATAGGGTACAAACGGAAGACGATCTTTGTAATATAGAGTGTAAATTGCAACACCTGCTGGAGCAAGCTGAGCATATGAACCAGAAACCAGTAATTAATGCTGAAAGTAAACAGCTTAAAACACCCCCCATTCAATTGGAACCAATCAAATTACCACGGTTTGCGGGTAGTATTGTTGAGTGGCAACATTATTATCACATTTTTCTTGAACTAATTCACGTCAGAGCAGATCTGACGGACATACAGAAACTTCACTATTTGCACTCGTCATTATATGGCGAGGCGCTTAACGTAATAAAGTCATTACCAATCACTCATGAGAATTACGCGGTGGCTATCGATCTGTTGAAGAATAGATATGACAGTAAGCTAATTGTTTCCGCCCACCATGTAGGGAATGTCCTGGACGTACCATTGGTTCAACAAGAATCCCAAGTCAGCATATCTAAATTCATTGATGAAATCTCAGCTAATATAAACGCTTTAAATAATCTCAACCTGCCAGTTAACACATTCGAAATTATTGTCATACATTACTTAGCTAAAAAACTTGATAGTTACACTTTCCGGTTGTGGAAAGAGAGTTTGTCGGAACATAAATTCCCTGACTTTAATAATTTTATGAATTTTCTAAATTCACGCAGAAAATTACTACAAAATCTTGATAACGCGACTACCCCAACGAGCAGGTTGAATAAAAGCGATAAGTCTCCTTATCGCAAGGCAGTTAAACAGATAAGCGCTCCTAGGGGGGAATTCCATTCTCATATCAGAAACAATTTATGTAGACTATGTAACGGCAAACATAGAATTATCGACTGCTTACAATTCACATCGCTGTCTATCCCTGACAGAAGAAACGTCTTAGTAAAAAACAAACTTTGTTTAAATTGCCTTCGTCCGGGACACGAAAGCTCAAAATGTCCATCAAAATTTTCTTGCAAGTGCCAAGCGTCACCACACCACAATTCATGTCCCCAACAGAGACGGAGCTTCCATTAATAACCAATGCTCACTAAAGTCACAGACAAATAAATCAGTATTGTTAATCCACCGCCGTCTGTATGACCGCTAATAAGGCCGGTAGGAAATTTCCCGTTAGGATTTTACTGGATTCCGGTTCTCAAGCGAACTTTTGCACAATGGATTTCGCCCGCAGAATGGGCCTCCAATTGGTTAAATCGCAACTACCCATCACGGGTATAAACAACTCGATTTCCCAGGCTGACTAGTACAAAGGTAAGGCTACATTCTCGCTATCAACCCTTCACGTTAAACGTGCATTGTGCCGTACTACCCAGTATAACTAATGATTTACCGGCGGAGTCGTCCGATCTTGCCTCTTTGAATTTACCCAAGCACGTATTCTTAGCTGATCCTCACCTACATTGCTCGGCGCAAGTCGATGTATTACTCGGCGCTCAATATTATCTCCAACTAATTGAACCTATTAAATTTACGCGCGGACCGCACTTCCCTATAATTCAGGAGACTAAGTTAGGATTTATTTTGGCCGGTAACTTACCCTTCAACGTCGACATAACTAAAACATTTCGTCCTTTATGGTCTGTAAGGATGATAGTCAGATTTCCTCGCAACTAAAAGAATTTTGGAAGTTGGAGGAGATCTCTAGTCGCGAACCCTGCTCTGAGGACTCGCCGTGTGAAAAACATTTTGTGAAAAACACTAGCCGCAACCGCGATGGGAGATTCGTGGTACCCCTGCCCCGCAGGTCTGATAAATTTCATTTGGGAGATTCTCTCCGCGGAGCTATCCGCAGGTTCCAATCGCTAGAGTTCAAGTTCAAGCAGAACCCTATCCTTTACAAGGATTATAGCGAGTTCATGAGTGACTACTTGAAACTTGGTCACATGTCTCCACTTAATGATTACGATTTGTCGCTTGACAACTCAGATACTTTTTATTTGCCCCATCACGCAGTCTTCAAGGACTCCAGCCTAACCACTAAATTGCGCGTTGTATTTGACGCCTCCGCTAAAACCACAAATAATCTGTCCCTCAACGATACTCTAATGGTCGGTCCTACGATCCAGCAGGATCTGTTTTCGATAATGGTTCGGTTCCGTACCCACCGATACGTACTTATTGCGGACATAGAAAAGATGTATCGCCAGATCATGGTTAACCCAAAGGATTCAAACCTGCAACGCATCGTTTGGCGTGATGCACCGCATAAGGAATTGCGACATTACGATTTAAGGACGGTTACGTATGGCACTGCTAGTGCCTCCTTCCTTGCTACACGTTGTCTGGCTCAGATAGCCTACGAAAATAAATCCGACTACCCTACAGCTTCTAGGGCCATAGCCAATGATTTTTACGTAGATGATCTTATAACGGGTTCGGATGATCCGAACGTCTTAGCTAAAATGAAATGCGAGATCGTGAAGTTGCTAAGTAGGTATGGTTTCACGTTACATAAGTGGTTCTCTAACCACCATAAGATTATGACCCTTCGCGCCCAAGTATCCCATGACTTCAGCAAAGGTCAAAACGTGCGTACATTGGGAATCCAATGGAACGTTGATAAGGATAATTTTTTATACACCGTTCGGGGTGATGATAATTTGACCGTGTTCAACAAAAGAAGCGTGTTGTCGGTCATTGCTGGGATTTATGATCCGCTGGGTCTTATCGCACCCATCACATTTTACTGCAAGCATTTCGTGCAACAGTTGTGGTTGGCGGGCACAGATTGGGACGAACCCCTATCTGGGTCATTAGCCAATCAGTGGCTAGAACTATACTCTCAATTAGTTTCCGACACTCATTTTAAGATTACGAGGTCGGTTAAGAGTTCGAACAATTATCCAATTAGTTCATTACAGCTTCACGGATTCGCCGACGCTTCGGCTAAAGGTTACGCGTGTTGCATTTATGTGCGGGCGGTCTATTCGAACGGCGCCATATCGTCAGACTTGTTGTGTGCTAAATCTAGGGTCGCTCCGCTGAAACAGATAACGCTACCACGTCTTGAACTTTGTGCTTGTTTATTGCTGGCGCAATTAACTTCCAAGGTTTTAAACGCCATCAACTAAAATTTTGACGGACTATATCTCTATTCGGACTCGATGATAGCGTTGCATTGGATACATCAACAATCTTCCCGCTGGAAGGTATTTGTGGCCAACCGTGTCGCGGAAATACAGCGTCTTGTTAGCAGCAGGGGAACTTGGCATCATGTAGTATCAACTGACAACCCTGCCGACATTTTATCGCGCGGTTGCCTTTCTCGTAGTTTGCACTGTCATACTCAATGGTGGCATGGTCCGTCCTGGTTGGCGCATGAGTCAGCATCATGGCCAGTCAGCGCTTTCGACATTAATGCTCCCTGTACTTATCCCGACCTTGAGCAGGAACGTCGCAAGCAGGTTCAAACCTCACTAATTGTCGCGTCCTCAACACATAGTTATGTTGAAAATTATTCGTCCTTACTAGGCTCATTCGCGTCTTCGCATATTGCCGCAGATTTTTTCGCAATTCTAGGCTCCCGGTTGTTGACAGGGCCACGTCCTTTTTGTCTACTCAAGAATTGTCTGACACACTCTTGGTTTTTGTCCGGCAATCTCAGCAGTTGCACTTCGGCCTAGAAGTTAAGGAACTTGAGGCACACCGGTGCCTTCCTCGCAGTAGTAAAATTCTTACTCTCAACCCCTTCCTGGATGATTCAGGCATTTTAAGAGTGGGTGGACGCTTGCAATTCTCCCCACTTAACTACGCGAGTAAACACCAAATAATTTTGCACCCGCACTCTCGTCTCACGAGATTAATAATTGAGTATGAACATATCCGTTTGTTGCACGCTGGGGTGCAATCAACTCAAGCTTCGCTCAGGCGCAAATATTGGATCATTCACGACAAATCCTATATCCGCTCAGTGATACATAAGTGTGCCACTTGTTTTCGGTTCCGGGCTAGAGGCGCGAATCATCTATTAGGTCAGTTACCCCCTTCTAGGGTCACGCCTGCTAGGCCATTTTCACAGTCTGCCGTGGACTACGCCGGTCCTGTACTTTTGCGCCATGGCGGGCAGCGCTCAAAGTCCACGTCCAAGGCATACATCGCGTTATTCATATGCATGTGTACAAAGGCCATCCAGAATTGGTGTCGGATCTCACTTCCAACGCCTTTATAGCGGCTTTAAAAAGGTTCATCGCGCGCAGAGGTATTCCCGCGCAGATATTTTCAGATAATGGTACGAATTTTCGTCGTGCCAACCACACCTTATATGATTGGTACAAATTTTTAACCTCGAGGGAAGTTGAGCAATCTTCTCAGGAGTTTTGCGGTCTCCACGGTATCAAATGGTCCTTTATCCCCCCTTCAGCCCCTCATTTCGGTGGTTTGTGGGAAAGTGGTGTAAGGAGAGTTGAATATCATTTGCGTCGCGTAATAGGCGGTACGATCTTGAATTTTGAGGAATACTCTATTCTTCTCTCTCAAATTGAGGCTTGCCTTAATTCACGCCCTTTGTGTGCGGTGTCCGACGATGCTAGAGACCCTGAACCCTTAACTCCTGCTCATTTCCTGGTCGGTGCTCCACTGACTGCACTTCCGGAACCCGACTATACCCAAGGCAATACTAGTCATTTGGGCAGATGGCTTCTGCTCCAAAAATTTACACAGACCATCTGGAAACGGTGGTCTAGGGATTATCTGCACCAGCTGCAGCAGCGCAACAAATGGCGCACCCCGTTAAGGAATTTGAATGTCGGACAGCTTGTCCTCATTTTGGATGATATTTCCCCCCCACTACAGTGGAAGCGTGGGGTAATTACCAATGTTTTTCCGGGTCAAGATTCCTTAGTACGCGTCGCAGAAGTTCGCACCGCGCTAGGTATCTTACGCCGACCCATCCACAAATTATGCCCCCTTCCGGTGGCAACAAACTAGTCGTATGCGTGCCATACGAGACGTACTAGGATTGTGAACTTGTCACATTGCCTGGACTGCGCCCGGGACATTCCCTGGGGCGAGCATACAAGTCAATTGTATCATAAACGTTGTAAGTATTGTTTACGTGCCGATAGCTATTATTGCAATAGTGACTGTGTTTTCATATGTACTATCAATTATTTATGGATGTTGTTGTATTGTCGTATGTTTATATAATCCAAGTTCCGAGAACTACAAGTGTTATTTATGGTATCAATTATTCTACGTATGTATTGTATTTTCTAATGGTCATATATTATGAAATTTATTGGGGTTTGTTGTGTCAATATCTTGGTGCAATTATTATATTTTTTATGGTGTTATCACTTGTTATTGTAATGCTTTGCAAATGTCAATGGGTATTATTTTGGAAAGATCAATGTCTACTTAATCATTGTATTATTATGTGTATTGTGTTACTATTATGTTTTGGGTAATTTTACTGTCAGTTTGCCCTTGCTATTTGCATAAGGGTTGATTTCTTGTATACCTTGTAATTGTTAATTGAATTTATCATGTTAATCATATTATGGTTATTATGTCATTGCGCTGTAGCCAATGCGCCAATTGTTGTATTATTTTTGCCATGTAAGTCTAACTATTATATTATTAATTTAATGTTTAATTTACAAAATCGTCCGGATTTTGGCGGGCAGTATGTTCAAACTTTGTACTTTGTTTATCAGCTGTGTGCAGTAACTACTGCAATGCGACACGGGCGGGTGACGTCACGTTCTTATCAAACGCTGCCGGCGGTCAGCTGACCGACGGGAGACAAGTTAGTTTAGTTTCTAACCAGGCTCCGAGCTGTACTCTCGTTAAACAATCTCTCTTCCAGCCGCGGCTTCTGGATCATTCCTAATTATGTATCGTACTTATTAATTTAGTCAGACTACCTGCGTCCATTTACAATGGACTGCGACTTCTTTCAAAACTAATTTATGGGCGTTATGGCCTCTAATACATCCGCACGTGTCGACCATGGTCTATACATCTTAACATTTCAATAAACGCATATCAAATAGCAGTATTACAGTCCACTTCTTTTCGTACAAAAAATCCAGCCTTTCCTACATAGCGTTTTTGGAACAACTCGAGATTATCAAGAGCTTCCAAACCGCATCACCGTCCGGGGACCCAGACTCCGATGAGGAGATAGAAGCCGAAGTTGAGGCTTCTCTCGGCAGCCCGATCATATCCGAACCTGAACCCACTTCGGTGGAAGAGGTAACGGACAGGCTTTTAGCGCTTCGGCCCCGGAAGAGCCCTGGACCGGACGGTGTTACTAACACCGCTCTACAGAGACTTCCGGACCGGGGAGTTCGCTTCCTGGTCGAATTGTTCAATACCTGCTTCCGATTCGCCTACTTTCCTAAGAAATGGCGTTCGGCTACGGTCACGATGATCCCGAAGCCGGGAAAAGACCACAAGTTCGCCGAGAACCTCCGGCCTATCAGCCTGCTGTCGTCCACTTCGAAAGCCTTCGAACGACTAGCCCAGCGGCGGCTAATGGATCACCTTCAACGGTTCGTTATTCTGGTCCTCGAGCAATTCGGTTCTCGTGCTGGGCACTCCTCGACGCATCAATTGATGCGTTTCGTGGAGACCGTGGCCGAGGCCGGTTGCTCGCGAGAGCAGACGGTCGCCGTTTTCCTTGATGTCGAGAAGGCTTTCGATCGTGTTTGGCATCCAGGCTACTTTACAAACTCACGGAGATTCTGCTTCCTGATTGCTACCTTCATCTGATTGCTAGCTTTCTTCGGAACAGAACCTTTCGCGTGAGAGTTGATAACACCCTTTCTTCGGAAAGGGCTATTACTGCTGGTGTCCCTCAGGGAAGCGTCTTGGGCCCCCTGCTTTTCTCTGTGTACGTCAACGACGTGCCCAAGTTGCCTGACACCAGGTTGGCCATGTTCGCCGACGAGACGGCAGTGTATGCTGTCGATCGTCGCGCTGAGACGGCCGTTATCTGGCTCCAGGAACAATTGGACAAATACGTTGAGTGGGCAGAGAAATGGAGAGTTGCCATCAACGCTGCCAAGAGCACAGCAGTAGTCTTCTCCAGACGCTTTAGGCTCCCTGACAGACTCTACGTAGGCGATACACTTCTGCCCTGGTCTCGAGAGGTCAAGTACCTCGGGGTTCACCTCGACCTACGTCTCACCTGGCGGACACACTCTGCGCAAGTAGCCCGAAAGACCGCCCATCGTCTCTATCAACTCCGATGCATATTATGCAGCAACGCCATGACCCGCCACCTAGGGAAGCTTATCGTCTCCACTTATGTGGCGCCGATGGTTACCTACGCGATGCCCGTTTGGGGCTACTTGGCCAAGACCCATAAGCGAAAGCTTCAGTCTCTCCTTGACCGAGGATTGCGCTGGGCATGCAAAGCCCATTATCTGACATCCAACAAAACTATCCGTGAATCCCTGCGTGTCCGTTTCCTGGACGCCACTATTCGGACACTGTCCCGAAAATTCTATCGTCGCTCCGCCCGATTCCAGGGCAACCATCTCATTAGCGCCCTCGATCGCTACCAATCTGTGCCAGGAGAATCTTGGACCCGGCCTCGGCGAACACTCACCCTCAATTAAGTAATTAATTGACAACCCACGGCCGGTAGCAGGCCACACCCTAAATCCAGATAATCAGTAGTCCCTACGGCAGGAGCTCTTTCTGTAATTTGGAACATAGTACACGAGTGGGCGACGGGCAAGCCCTTCATCCCGCACAGCCATTGAACTTGTTGTCGTCTCTCACCTCTGGTGGACGCTGCCTCCTCCTACGCTCTCTCCCGTGCGCCGACATTGCCGCTTGGCAGCCCTCGGCGACTTTTCCTGAGCGGTTAGAGGCGCCCTACCCAATGTGGGAGGGTAATTCCTACTACTCAAGCGAAAAGTCTTCGAGGCCTCTCCCATTCTGCCGTCGCGGGTCTCTTCGAGGTCCCAGGGTCCAAGAAAAATAACATCATCCTGTCCCTCCAAAATAAAATCGATGGAGGTCCCATTCCTATGATAGCGCGAGACCGCTAGTCAAGGTAACAAGCAGGCAACATGCAGTCATCGGATATCATCCGGACACTGGGACCACCAGAGCACGACTAGCTGCTGCTCCGTACAACTTGGACTTGGACTTGGATTCTGTCGTCTCTGGAAGAAGCGGAAGGAGACCGGCAGCAGACTTCGGACCCAGCTCTTGAACAGGACGGACCTCTCCTTTTGACTGCTCTCTCTCCTGCTTGGACGGACGATTTCGCTGTTTTCAGCTGCTGCCCTGGTGCCTTCGTTACGAGGTCAGACAAACATCACCAGCTGCCCTGCTTACTGGACATCAGGCCTAAGAAGACAGAAGACATCAACTCAGCTGGCTGGTGAACCGAGTAGCCAGCACACGAACAGCTGAGTTCGTCGGACCTTCTAAGGGCCACCAGCCGAGCGACCCTTTTCAGGACCACCAGCTTGCCGCTGAAGAGGAAGCACTTAGCCTGCCAGAGCTTAAGGTTGCGCAGCGCATCTTGCCCGCTAACGCTCAGGCTCTTAGGTAGCGCTGCCTAGGACGATCCTTGCGAGCCCCCACCAGTGGTAAGCGAGCTTGGATATCGCCTAGGTAAAGAGGCCGGTGGACACCTCTCTTGGTAAGGGGAGGTATCTAACGAAGCCGGTCATTATCTCAGCTCGTAGAAAGCCTGAGCGTTCCAGTTGTCCCGCTTGCGATCCGGCTCGGGCCGGACCCTAGGTCCCTGGTTACCGCCGGAGGCAGCCTGGCTGCCTCTGGTCGGCGAACCTCTCGCTCGTTGGCGGATATGCCCGGTTCGGGCGCGTCAACGAGCACGCAGTCGCTCGCCACTGCCCCGCCCCACACGAGCGATTCGCCGTGTTCTCCGCTGATGGATGCGGACCAAGTCGATCCCCGGACGGTTCCGCTGCCCGGCGACGAGACCGACGCTTCGTGGCGGTTGGGCCACGGGGGCGCCCGGTTAAGAATCCGAGGCGGAACCGGTCCTCCTCAACCTCTTCCTCGGCGTACGCCATGGAAGTTGTCCCCGCCGATGGCGAATCCGGCTCGGGGCCGACTGTGTCCGGCGGTGCCCAAGCCTCTGGTCGCATCCCGCCCGTTTTCGTCCACGGCGTGAACAATGTCACCGGTTTTTACCGGCGACTGATAGCGGCTCCCGGACTTTCCCCGGCCAACGTTGACTTGAAGCTCCTTGGAGGCGATACAGTCAAGATCGTTGTCCGAGGAATGGACGTGTACCGCAGCTTCGTGGCGTTCGTGGAATCCCAACAATTCCAGTACCACACCTTCTCGCCCAAACACGTGAAGCCTCTGTCTTTTATCCTCAGAGGCTTGGACGTGGACTCTCCTATCGAGGAAATCCTCGATGAGCTGCGCGAGCTGGGCTATCCTGTTCACGCGGTACATCGAGTATTTGCTCCTGCCGGACCAAGGCGTCCAATTCCTCTGGTACGCATCATGGCGGAGAATAGCGAGGCTGGCGCAAGCCTACTCTCTCTTACGCGGCTCTTTGGTTTCCGCGTAAAAGTGGAAAGAAGCCGCGCTCCCGGGGCTCTGCCTCAGTGTTACAGGTGCCAACGCTTCGGGCACCACTCAGAAACTTGCTCCAACTCTCCGGCGTGCGTGAGGTGTTCTCTCCCTCACGCCAGTAAACTCTGTGATGCACCTGCATTCAAAAGATGCATCAACTGCGGCGGAAGTCACCCCGCCAACTACCGGACATGTCCGGTGTTTCAGCGTGAGCTCGAGTGGCGAAAGCCGAAAGGGCGCCTGCCACCACCAAGGCATCCGGTGGCTGGTTCAAGCCAGGCCCTTTGCCTCCTGCTATGGCTGCCGTGTCTTTCGCCACAGTTGCAAACAGGCAACAGAAACGATCTAAAGGCCCGAAGCAAACACCTGCAGTACAGGCAACCCCTACTCAGGCTCCTTCCCAGGCCCCTGTCCCTCTGGCGAAAAAGCGCCGAAACCTCGCGGCATCTCAGAAAAGTGAGACAGACCAGCCTTTACCAAACATCTCGGTTGTGGAGCCTGAGAATACTCAACCCTCCCCAGCATCGGAGAACCCTGACCCAGCTTTAGAAGCAGCCTCGCCTGACCTCCCGCCCCCGCGGTTTCCTAACGCAGGCAAAAAGAAGCGGCATCGTAAGCCCCGTGGCGCTCGTTCCCGGGCTCCTGCCAACTCAGCCGCACAGTCCAGACAGCCTGCGCAACGCGTGAAGACCGACGTTATCGCATCTGTCCCTACTCCTAGCACCTCCGCTAGAGGCGCTACTCCTGGCCATAAGACACCCCTGGCTTCCACCAATCCACCGATTGCTAAGTCTCGGCGCTCTTATGCGCAAACAGTCTCCGGGCACTCTGCCTCAAAAACCGTACCTGACGAATACCAGGTCGTCCACAACTTCCTTGCTGAGTTCGATCTCAACAAAGTTGCCCAGACCTTCAGGTCCATCCGCTCCCGCTTGGAGACTGCCGATATAACCGAGAGGTTCATGCTCTTGGTGGAAGCGGCCACTTGTGTAGGACTTCTATGAGTCGGGTCCTCAAACGTGACCTCTCAATTCTTTCCTGGGACGCCAACGGGTTGGCTAACAAGATCCAGGAACTCCAAGAATTACTGGCCCGACTCAAACCCGATGTAGTGCTTCTCAATGAGACCCACTTGACCCCTGCGAACCGGTTACGACTGGCCAACTATGTGTGCTATCGAAACGACAGACCGGGCACTGCTGGTGGCGGTACTGCCGTCGCGGTGAGGCTCAATCTCGAGCATCACCGAGTCGTCTTGCCTGCAATGATTCACCTCGAAGGCACCGCTGTGGAGTTGTTAAACACTCTAGGCGGTGTACAGATGGTCGCGGCGTATAAACCGCCGCATAAAGAGCTCCTTCACCCCGATCTAGCTGTCGCGTTCGATGCACACAGGAGGGTCATCATGGCCGGCGACCTGAACTGTAAACATCGTGATTGGAACAGTCGTTTGACTGCCCCAAACGGGAAACATTTACGCAGGTTTGCCGATTCTCGCAGGATAACAGTGATAGGGCCTACCCAACCTACGTTCTACCCCTTACAACGCCACGCGGCTCCCGATGTCTTGGACATAGCGGTGATCCAAGGAATTGACTGTCCGGTCCATGTGTCCGCACTAACGGAACTATCGTCCGGTCATCTCCCCATCTTGATACACGTCGCTACCCAGCACGTCGTAGGCAGAGATGTCAGGAAGATGGTAGAATGGGACCGCTATGGCCTGGCGTTAAGTCGCCGCTTGCCAGTGGCGGGACCACTCGAAACCGTCCGCCAAGTCGACGAGGCAGTTGCCGCGTTTGACGAGGCTGTCGTATCTGAGATCGATGCGTCTTCCAGGATGAAGCCTGGCGTCACGCCCCACTGGCAGCGGATCCCAGAGGAGACGAGTGCTCCCGCTTGCGAGAGAAATCGCCTCCGGAGACGCTGGCAGCGGACCCGTGATCCGGCCGACAAGCCAGCGTACAACCGGGCGACCGGCATTTTACGTCGTGAAATGCAGGCCTACCGGAGACGCTGTTGGGAACTCGCTGTGGCCCAAGCAGGGGACGGATCGGACGAAAGTAGCCCTTACCGGATACCTTCGGCTTTGGTAGGGAGGAGGCGCCGGCCTCTCATCCCAGCCATTGCTGGACCCTTCGGTCAAATCCTGGGTCGCCCGGAGGCGAAGGCCGAGTACTTGGGCGCGTGTTTCGAGCGACAGTTCGCTGCTAACCCGCCCATGGACTGGGACTTCGATGAAGAAGTCGAGAACGAAGTGGAAGACTTTCTGTCTCTTCCGATCACTGCGGAGCCCGAACCCATTACTAGGGAAGAGGTCACAGATTGGCTCGTTGAACTCGTACCGAGAAAAGCTCCTGGCCCGGACGGCGTCTCGAACGCCGCTCTTACTCGACTCCCGGAGCAAGGAGTAATTTTCTTGGTCGCGCTGTTCAACGCGTGTCTAAGACTGTCCTATTTTCCCCAGAAATGGCGTAAGGCGACGGTCATAGTGATCCCGAAGTAGGGAAAGGATGCTTCCCGTCCCGGCAACCTCCGGCCCATCAGTCTACTGTCAGCCACGTCAAAGGTTCTCGAACGTCTCGTACAACGGAGAGTACTAGACCATCTACGAAATTTCGATGTACTGGTCCCCGAACAGTTCGGCTTCCGTGTGGGGCATTCCACCACTCATCAGCTGATGAGACTGGTGGAATACATCACGGGCGCCGGGTATCGGAGACTGTCGCCTGTTTCCTAGATGTGGAAAGGCCTTTGATAGTGTCTGGCACGACGGGCTCTTGTTCAAGCTCCGGGAAATCCAGCTCCCAGATTGCTACCTTCGCTTGATTGCTAGCTTTCTGACGGAGAGGACTTTCTGCGTGAGAATAGACGACCATGTCTCTTCCGAGAGACGCATTACAGCCGAGGTACCTCAAGGTAGCGTGCTAGGGCCTCTCCTATTCTCCGTGTACGTCAACGACGCACCCAGAGAGCCTGGAGTCCAGATGGCCCTGTGTGCCGACGACACGGCGGTCTATACCGCCGATCGGAACGCTGACAGGGCTACCCTACGACTCCAGCGCGCACTCGATGCGTATTCGACGTGGACGGACAGCTGGAAAGTTGCCATCAACGACACCAAGAGCTCCGCGGTGCTATTCTCAAAGCGCCTGAAAGAACCACGAGGCCGAGTGAGACTCGGTAGAACGTACTTGCCCTGGTCGAAAGAAGTTAAGTACCTCGGTGTCCACCTTGATCGTCGGCTCACCTGGCGTGCCCACGCTGAGACGATGCGAAAGAAAGCGTCCGCTCGTCTCGCGCAACTGTTTCCGATACTTGTCAACAAGGCTATGACCCGCAAGCTGGGTAAGTTGATCGTCAACGCGTATCTGTTGCCGATCATTACCTATGCTCTTCCCGTCTGGGGTTACCTCGCAACCGTTCATAAAAGAAGGTTGCAAAGCGTTCTCGATAGGGGCCTTCGGCTAGCGGCCAAAGTCCCCTATCGGTTTTCTTCTCGACTTCTGAGAAGAGGACTCGGTGTCCGCTCCTTGGAAGACACCGCAAGGCGACTTGCACGTAAATTTTACGTCCGAGCTTCGAGGACCCAGACAAACCCACTCATAGCTGGCCTTGGCAAGTACCGAACACGTCCAGGTGATTCTTGGAAACGGCCTCGACAAATACTGTACTAGTCGACCTAGTACGAGCACGTCGTTGTAGCGACCAATAAAAATTAAATAAGTAATATTCCGTCTGGACAGGACCACTAGGCAGGAGCCCCTACCGGAGGCTCGGTACTAGGAAACCATTGGGTCGTCTCACGACGCACAACCCAACAGCTCTGGTAGCAATCTGTCGTCTCTTTTTAAAATTGTATAAGTTGTGTTCGCCTCACACTGTCGTCGTCACTTATATGTTGCGCTAACGATGTCCGTAGCGATCCTTCAATTACCAGTACAACACGAGTGGAAACCTTACCTGTTCTTCGTTAGGTGTTCATAAATCCCGGGTGGCGCCAAATTGTTTAATTAAAACAATTAAATTAACAAATAGTATGATTGAGCGTTCTTCGCTATGACGATCTGGAGTATTCAAATTTTACTCCCGCCTTCGTTCGACCTTCTTAATCGAGCAGTTAGTTCGCCGAGTTTGCGACGTGAGCGCTTACCGTCATTTTCGTCTTTGCTAAATAATACACAATTTATACTAGACTTTCCTATGGAATAAAAAAACAGTGGTTACACTCTGTACTAGTTTATTTATTTGGTGATAGGTAATTACTCAGTTTGACACAAAATTATGTTTTGTTATTCAACAAATTTGCACCGGCAATTATTATAAGACAAAATCTCGGGGTTTCGGCGAATCGACTTTGAACGAATTATCTAGTCAAATATGGCGACTGCTTGGTTTGTTTAAGGTTTGTTCCGTTCAAAGTCCTGGGTTCTTGTGATTACGAAAAAGATATTAATAATGATTACAATAAAGCACACTACCTTACATTATTTGTACTTAAATAATATGTGTAATTATAATTTGTTTCTGAAGTGTGGTAAAGTGTGTTTCAAAAGTTCGTAATTCTCATACAGGTTATTTTTCTAATTAACAAAATTTCAGCGTTTATTTTTTTAATTAATCTTTGAAAGAAATAATATTCAGTTTGTAGTGAGAGTTCAGATTACTGTGAGAAAAATTTAAAGTGAATTTATTTCAGAAATTCGGGTAATTTAATAACACTTATCAAATCAGTCGACTGGTGGTGTACTGTCAGTCAGTTGTAGTGGGATGGGGTCTTCAATCGTCATCAATTTTCAATATTCTTGGGGCTTAAGTACGTCTGGCATCTTTTTCATGTTAGTTGTAGAGATTTGTTCATTTAAAATTTATTTAAATTGGTCCTTGGCATCAGTTAAATGTTCTCGTCCCTCGTCTGCTTCTTACGTTTTCATCTTTTTGAATTTTGATTACTTTTTATACATTTTGATTAAAATTTTGGTCATTCACGGCCTGGCGTCTATTCTGGAAGAGTGTCACTTATTGAATAATAAGATTTAACGGAAAATTCGTAACCAACGTTCGTTGTCATGGTTACTAATAGGGAATCCCTACCTTTTGATTGGCTTAGCTTGACTTAAGACCATTGTTATCACATTTGAATTTTTATTCAAAATCACTGTATATCTTCTGATTGCTATTATTCTTCTGTCTTCCTCTCTATGTATTAAATATTATCACTACTGTTCGTATTTTCTTTCAAAGATCATTTTGACATCCCATAAGGTTGGGTTTTCTAATGTATTATGTTTGGACAATTATTTTGATATTTGTTAATTACATTTTCTTTTTTATTTTAAGTCCTTATTCTAACATTTATCTTTTAATCTGATTCACAAATTATCCTTGACTAGTTATTTGCCTTGGATTTGCTAATATTCTTGTTAATTTCTTACAATTTGTAGTTATTTGTTTTTTACAGTTAGGCATTTCATAGGCCTAAGTAGTAACTGACTATATTTACTCATTTTATACAAATTACATCTTAATTTACACTCATACATGTTTTGTTTTGATATTATAAATGATTTGTTTACTTATTGATGTGTTTTGGATCTGTTTTTATAATAATTGTATGTTACCATTAGTTTCTACATTATGGTTTGTTAATTATTTCCTAACTGATTTTCCAGTGTTATTAGATCTGTATTAATTTATCTTTCTATTTGCTTATTTTGCCATTGTTTTTAACTATGCTATTACTTACTATTCTCTATTACATAAAACATAACATCTAGGCTTATGGTCTGTATAATTCCTTCAGCCATATCCTATTCATAAATTAAATCAAACAATTTTTTAACAGTTATTATGCAATGTTTGCTTACAATTCGTTTCATTCTTACTTATCTTTTGGGTGATAAACATCATTACACCATTTAAATTTACTTAATTGACTATCCCTTAGAACATGGGGTGTTTATTTTATTTTGCTCTTATTTTCTTTATTATATTTTTTCTTATACAAACTTTATCTTCTAGCCATGGTAACCCTAACTTTTAACCTTCCATGGGATCCCCCCTTTGAATACTATTGTAACCCTTACTTAGAATTAAACTTAATGCTATCAATAACAAGATTCTTATTAAATATTATTGTTCACTATTAATCATTTAGTGTTCATCACAGATTATTAAGTGTTTACTCCTATTACTATCATTTACTTAATTCTTATTTACTAATATGGTTCACCATTAATCATTTAGTGTTCATCACAGATTATTAAGTGTTTACACCAATCAATAGGGTCTCTAATTATTTTGTGGTTTTACACTTTCACTTTTGCACTTCTTAAACTTTATTTTAAGTGTTATTAATGGGTAATCCCTAACATTAAATTCTCTTTGTCACTTAGTTATGTTTACTTTCTCACTCTTTACAAATGTTATTTATACTATTAATAAGTTTATGTCATTATAGAGTTCTTTATTACATTTAAACGCTAATTTTTTGGTTAGTGTACTTTTATTTTTCTCATTACTTTATCGGGTTTTATCAATTATCATTTACATTTCTCATTTAATCGATAATAATAATTATCTTTTACATTGGTTAGTTATTGGTTTCGTTTCCATTATTATATTTGAGTGTATCATTTCTCCTTTTTCTATCCTATATTATTTGTTGGCGTCTTATCATTTGTTTTCCTTTTATTTCCTTTGTACTTGTTTTGGTTTCATTTTCATTTTCCTCCTTCTTCGATTTCATTTTATTTTCTTTTAATTTCCTTTAATTTTGGTTTTCCCCTTCTCCTTTGGTTTCCTTTTATTTGGTCAATCACTTGGGTTGTCATGTCGTCGTTTGTCATGTCATTGTCATTTTATTTTCATTAGTTTAAACATTTTATATAGTTGATTCATCATTTTTATCCCTGGTATTGGGGTGGCTTATTTGTGTTCTAACAATATATATTGTAAGTAAACGAAATTTGGTATGTTTACGATTTAGGTTTATACTGTAAAGAAATCGATCGAATACAGTGTCTACGTTATCTTGCAATAAAATAAAAGTGTTGCTGTTGTTATTTAAAATTATGTTTACGTTTAAAATATTAAAGGTCTTGTTGAAACAAAGTTCAATTATGTGTGGAGTATTCTTTTGAGATAAATCAAAGTTTGAAATAGTTGTTTCTAATTGAAGGTTACTAATGTAGTAAATTAATTTATAAGGTAACATTCGAGGTTACTCACAGTGTGTTTACAATGGTTTAATTATACTTGTTTGAAAAGAATTCCCTTATATTAAACAAATAAAATAGTTAGGTTGATAATAATTAAATGCTAAATTAGCTTAAGTTGAAACGTAAAGTACAACAGTTGGTTGCTTGATAATGATGATCGTCTGGTTGAAACTGGCTGTAAAACTTCTCCAGATTGCAGGTAGTCTAAGTACGTTACGTCTCGTAATGTCTGGACAATATCATGAACAAAAATATACTTTTACGTACCTGGTCGTGTTTACTAGAAGTTCACTAAGCTGTCAACTCAGTTTACAAACACCAACTCACTTTGGTAGCAAGGTTAGATTGCCTTGTTTGTTAGTTAGTGGGCGCCACACGGATTTATTTTAGGGAAAATCCCGTGTAAAACCCACAAATAGAATTACTGAATGATTAAAAAAAATTTAAAATAATTGTGTAACACCTTTTGGCAATACTATTCCAAAATATTAAAACAACTGAAGGTTGTTTAAGTTTTCTAAATAAAATATTTAATTATCCTATAGAAATAAATCAAATCAAGTGATGCTGTTAATAATGGGTTTTATTTACACCCTTATAGAGAATTCAAAAACAAATATAACGAAAATACACAAAGTTGTACAATTATAAATCAGTTATTATATGCCTTATACGGCTTGCTCAGAACATGAATTATAAATCTGGCTAAGTCCAGATGTTATTTAATTTTAACTTTAAAATATGAAAATCTCAGATGTGAATTCTTTGAAACACGAAAAGAAAATTATGCCTACACAATATCCAATAATCTTTTGGATATAAAATTGATCAACAACGTTTTTTGAGGTTACTTTCATAAAGTAAACAAAGTAAAAATGACCTGTTGCTGGCCTTGCGTTCGTCAACGCTTGCTTTTTGATTTACAAAAATTATCATGTGAGAACACTTACAACTATCATACAGCTTATTTCCTAATAACAAATTCATATAATAAATTGAGACATGGTGTAATCTTGAAATGTTTCTGTGTTTTGCGTCAGTACAGACCAGTGTAGAAAAATGTACAGGTTATGGCGCTCAGATAAAAATTGAATAATGATTGCACTGTTACCTTTTGGGTTTTAATTATTTAATTAAAACTCATTAATCACTTCAGTAATCGGATTATAATGATTACTGGGTTTTACACAACACACGCACAAGAACAGAATGTTGCGATCCTCTTCTGACTAAATGGATCATGAATGGTAATAATTAATTATTTTCTGTTCATTCTTTCCCGCACTAAATTGAAATAATACTGCACATAATCACTGTTGTTTGCTGTAGATTAACTTGAAGTAGTTGTTTCTTGGTGTTGAACTAGTTGTTTCGATGTATTATGTAGATGACGCTAATAGTTAATAAAAATGCAGAGATAACAAGCACAGGTCTTGTGCTGTATGAAGTCGGTCAGTGTCTGTTGAGAAACGCTCGCGTCTCCCTTATATACTCTCCTTGTCCATCGGTCTTAGGTAAAAATGTTAATTACTAACTAATTTTCTGATTGGTTCTTGCAGGTGTGAAGGGTATGACGTATTATTATTTTGGCCGTTGATAACGGTTTTTTTTAACCGTCAAACGCTGATGTGACAGATAGCTTTCATTGTTGTTGTTATTCATAAACAAATCTCTGGTGCATATTTTGCAAATGATGCTAACATCTCTCCCGCACTAAATACAGTTGCGATTGGGTCGATATCATTATCAAATTAAAGATCATTTTTTCTTCTTTAATTTGATATCACTCGATATCGAATTACTTTCACTTTGACCGACATTGTTATAAAATCAATGTTCGGGTACACCATTTTCACTGTCGTCTGCTTTTTCTGAATCGCCGATTTTACACTTTGGGTTAATATTGTTTGTGTTCACATATCATTTTATTATTCAAACGTTTATGTGGGAACACCATTAATTCTGTACTGACATTTTTACTGAACATTTTGAGTACACCTAAACTTTATACATTGTAATGAATGATCCTAATTACTATGACATTTCGTTTTATGCTAACACGTTCTAGTCTACTACTTAACAATTGAATTATGATTAAATACATCATTTTAATAATGTTTTTTGTTACGTCAGAGCATAACAATTGTTGTGTGTATTTTACTTTACACTTATGTTAACTCCCAATAAACAATTCACTGACTAATGCCTGGTCTAGGCGTTGTTAAGATATATCGCTCATATTGGAGTTTTGCCTTAACAACGTTCATTGGTTCTCAATTCGGTAATTTGTGGAGGTACCTTATTTGTATAAGATTCCCTCTTATAAATAGTTTTTCTTTCTCACAAGTATATTTGATATTGACATACATCTTTGTTCTCACTATGTAGCCATTGCTAATTTTAGTTTTGGCATTCATAATTTACTAGTCATGGTCAAATTTATTATCAGCAAAATGCTAATTCTGATTTCACAGTATTTAGATGCTTATTGATTCATTTTTTATTTACATATAACATTCGGTTTACATTAATTACTGACTTGATTGACAGCTGAATGTACGTTTACTCTGTCCATCAGTTTGTGTGAGTCTTTGTATGGTTGTAGTGTCAAACAGTCTTCGGGTTACTGTTTCATGTGGCACTTCTGCTTCATTCTTCTTTCTTGATTTCTCCTTTCTTGGTTATTCTTAATACTATATCCCTATTTACATTGTTGTTTTGTCCTTATAAAGTCTGATAACATACATTTAGGTTAGGTAACATTTTGTTATGTTACATATACACCTTCCTTAAAATTGATCATTTGAGAAAAATTTATTTTTTATAAAATTATCAATTCATGTCAGTTTCTTAGTATACTTCTATAGTCTTTTTTTTTCTTGTACTCTTTGATTTTTTAACATACTATCGGTGTATTACTCTAGCTTGATTTTTTGTCTAGTGATACAACTCTTAACTTACTAGTATTTTCAAGTAGCTTACTTTCTAAGTCATTTAACTACAATAGATCTCATTCCTTAAGTTAACAATTTCCTGTTTTATTCACAATCTACTTTCTTATTACATATCTTTACATTCGTGATTATCTTAATGGTTATTATAATTTATACCTCACAGATTTTTCTTATTATACTCCTTGATACATTAGTACAATATAACTCCCTAACTGTTGTAGAGGGTTCGGAATCAGGGTGGCTCACTGTGGCTAACATCCTCTGCCGTTCCTCAATACACATTCTCAGATTCAGAGGCATTACTCTTCTCTGTCTGAGAAAAAAAAATAAACATTGCACCTGGCAATAGTTGCACTATCACAACTCATAAAATATCACATAACATTCATTTTCAATAATATAATATATCCACTGTAATATTCAAGGTATCAGAGGTTTTCATTTAGATCACATTTCCATCTTTATACTAGCTAACATACTTTCTTTCTTACAGGTAATTATTTCTTTTTTAGACTTGATATTCTTAGCTGTGCTTTTATCAGCGATATAGTTACTTTTGTACTAGTTAACAATTTGCTTTGGTTTACTTGAGCATTCTTAAGATTATACACTTATTTTGCTACTTATGGTACTTATGCAGTTGGTTCTCTCTATCTAGAGTTTACAATATTTTTTTTTCACAATAGTTCATTAAGTTTTTCTTAATAAGTTATATTCATCCTGAATTATCAGGGCGTACAATGTTCGTATACTAAATGGTTTTTTGTTTGATGTTCTCTGACATATTTGGTGATGTACCATATTTGACAATTAATAAACATTTTTCTTTCCTTTCATTCCATTATAACAATAGTTATCTTTACAATTAACACTCTTTGTTATTTTTCTTCTCTACTCCTTCAAGTGATGGTGGTTCTCACTTATTCTGGATGATTTTATATAATATACAATATTCTATAATTACAATTTCATGTGACAATATAATGACATACTAATATCTAATTTATAGACATTCTTGGGGTTACATGGTTTGTTTTATAAACATTTTTTCTCTTTCCTTACTTTCCATAATAATATCCTTCTTTTATTTTACACACTTTGTTATACTGCCTCTCTACTCCTTCAAAGGTTAGTTGGGTGAACCTTTATTCTGGACGATTTTATATAATATATGAGTTTTATGAGAGGTACATAATAATCATTTTATAAACATTAAGTTACATAGAATATTCATTTGGATACACATTTTTTTTTTCTAAGTATAGTATAGTAATTTTAGTTATATGCCACTACTGGCTCTTGGTGACATAATAGATGTCCCTTTTCTTATTAAATCATTTAGTTGACCTTACATAACTTTCTATCTTTTGGTGTGATAGATTTGGTTCTTTTTTCATCAGTAACAAATAGTCTGGCTTATATCTTAATTCTACACACTTTTGTAACTCGATAGGGCAAATTGATTTGTTATAGTCAATTAGTTACCTTCAATAATTTGTATCTTAGTATGTGATTCTGTTAAACATTAAATGAGTTTGTTTATAGTAATTGCTTTTAAACATATATTTCTCTTTTATACCCTAAACATTCGGGTGATAATTGTTACCTACTACTACATATTATCTGTTCTTAATAGTAATCTTTTTTTTTTATGGTTGGTATTCATGGGGTTATTTTGTGCTCTTCCACTCTATTCCTATCATGCGGTTCTTCCACTTGGCGGCTACCAGATAGTCATTGGCTCCCCGTTTCCTTGCCTTTTTCCTCTCATCATCTCTGGTATTTCTGTGTTCATTGTACTCTGGGCCTGGGCTATTATTGATGTCTGGCCCTTCTTCTAATCCGGGTTGACCTCCGTTCATTTCCTGGTTGGATTCTTTCATTGATTGGTCCCTCTTCTTCCGCATTTCCCTTATTCTTTGGGCGTACCCTTCAATAAGCTGGTCCAGTTGTTCTTGATCATTTTCCTTCTTCCTGTGAAGCTTCTTCCTTCTAGGAGTATTCACTTTAAATACCTCATTGTTTATAACCTTCTCCGTCATAACATAGTCACTGGCATGTAACGTTGTCTTAATCGTTCTGTCATCTGGGTTATTAATTAAATAGTTTAATGGTTTGTTATTCATTAAGGAATCAATTGACCTTGTTTGGTGTATTTCATTTATTTGTATATTTAATTTAATTGGATTCTTATTTACTTTTTTATCCATGGTTTCATGGTGATTTACTTTTAATATTTTTATGAAGTCTTGTTTATACTTCTTACCGTTGATTCTTGCTCTATGACGAATAATTGGGTTGTCCACGAAGTTAATTAATCCACTCCTAGTCATTTCTAATATTTCCTTTGTAATCCTTGTCTTCTTAGAGCGTATTATTCCTTTTATCTTTGTCTCTTTCTCTACTGTTTTCTTAATTATCTTGTTCTTTACATTTTTAATGATGGCTTCTTTATGCTGAATATTCTCTTCATTCCTGTGGTGTGTATCCTCAGGCACCAATGCTTTCGAGTCTTCTTTATTCTCCGTTTGTTTACCAGTGTCTTCGGATTGTAGACTTAATTCTTCCATGGTTTCATCATTTGGTACTTCTTCTATCTCTGAGTCGTTGTCGTCCTTTCCTTCTTCACTATTCTCAGACTCTGGACTCATTTGTTCCATGTTTTTGTCTTCGGATACCCTCCGTTCTTCTCTCCACTTCCGGTTATTCATTTCATCCATTTTTTGGCTAATTATCATTAAGGCGGTGTTCAATTCTTCTCTGATGGCTTGACTATTATCGTCGATTTTACTGTTCAGCGTGTCCATGGATTTACGGGTATTATCTATTCTCTTATTCAAGTCCTCTTTCAGCGACTCCATATTTTTACTAAGCGACTCCATATTTCTATTTAAGTCACGATGGTCCTCCTTTATTGACTCTATATTTTTATTTAATACCTCGATATTCCTTTGATTTTCTTCCCGGGATTTCCTACCATCTTCCCTTAAAGCTCGATTATCTTCCTTCAATGATCGACTATCTTCCTTAACCTGTCCGAATTGTTCCATCATCATTCTCATCATCTGATCCCATCTTGCCTCTTCGGATGGTCTGTCTGGTCGGTCGCTGACTATTATTTCCCTCTCTGGTTCTACATGAGGTATTTCGTCGGTACTAGTTTCGATATTATTTATGGTAATCACTTCCATTTCGTGTATAGGTTGTGCTTCATAAGCCTCTGTATCCCGTTGTATTTCTCCTACCCTACTGTCCTTATATCTCGTATCATATTGGTGGGTGTGCGGCATGTTAATTCTTTCGTGTCTACCGGGCTGATATAAAATATAAAAAATATTTTTATTTAATATTTTTTAAGCCACACTAGTTGGTGCGCCAACTTGTAAGTAAACGAAATTCGGTATGTTTACGATTTAGGTTTATACTGTAAATAAATCGATCGAATACGGTGTCTACGTTATCTTGCAATAAAATAAAAGTGTTGCTGTTGTTATTTAAAATTATGTTTACGTTTAAAATATTAAAGGTCTTGTTGAAACAAAGTTCAATTATGTGTGGAGTATTCTTTTGAGATAAATCAAAGTTTGAAATAGTTGTTTCTAATTGAAGGTTACTAATGTAGTAAATTAATTTATAAGGTAACATTCGAGGTTACTCACAGTGTGTTTACAATGGTTTAATTATACTTGTTTGAAAAGAATTCCCTTATATTAAACAAATAAAATAGTTAGGTTGATAATAATTAAATGCTAAATTAGCTTAAGTTGAAACGTAAAGTACAACAGTTGGTTGCTTGATAATGATGATCGTCTGGTTGAAACTGGCTGTAAAACTTCTCCAGATTGCAGGTAGTCTAAGTACGTTACGTCTCGTAATGTCTGGACAATATCATGAACAAAAATATACTTTTACGTACCTGGTCGTGTTTACTAGAAGTTCACTAAGCTGTCAACTCAGTTTACAAACACCAACTCACTTTGGTAGCAAGGTTAGATTGCCTTGTTTGTTAGTTAGTGGGCGCCACACGGATTTATTTTAGGGAAAATCCCGTGTAAAACCCACAAATAGAATTACTGAATGATTAAAAAAAAATTTAAAATAATTGTGTAACACCTTTTGGCAATACTATTCCAAAATATTAAAACAACTGAAGGTTGTTTAAGTTTTCTAAATAAAATATTTAATTATCCTATAGAAATAAATCAAATCAAGTGATGCTGTTAATAATGGGTTTTATTTACACCCTTATAGAGAATTCAAAAACAAATATAACGAAAATACACAAAGTTGTACAATTATAAATCAGTTATTATATGCCTTATACGGCTTGCTCAGAACATGAATTATAAATCTGGCTAAGTCCAGATGTTATTTAATTTTAACTTTAAAATATAAAAATCTCAGATGTGAATTCTTTGAAACACGAAAAAGAAAATTATGCCTACACAATATCCAATAATCTTTTGGATATAAAATTGATCAACAACGTTTTTTGAGGTTACTTTCATAAAGTAAACAAAGTAAAAATGACCTGTTGCTGGCCTTGCGTTCGTCAACGCTTGCTTTTTGATTTACAAAAATTATCATGTGAGAACACTTACAACTATCATACAGCTTATTTCCTAATAACAAATTCATATAATAAATTGAGACATGGTGTAATCTTGAAATGTTTCTGTGTTTTGCGTCAGTACAGACCAGTGTAGAAAAATGTACAGGTTATGGCGCTCAGATAAAAATTGAATAATGATTGCACTGTTACCTTTTGGGTTTTAATTATTTAATTAAAACTCATTAATCACTTCAGTAATCGGATTATAATGATTACTGGGTTTTACACAACACACGCACAAGAACAGAATGTTGCGATCCTCTTCTGACTAAATGGATCATGAATGGTAATAATTAATTATTTTCTGTTCATTCTTTCCCGCACTAAATTGAAATAATACTGCACATAATCACTGTTGTTTGCTGTAGATTAACTTGAAGTAGTTGTTTCTTGGTGTTGAACTAGTTGTTTCGATGTATTATGTAGATGACGCTAATAGTTAATAAAAATGCAGAGATAACAAGCACAGGTCTTGTGCTGTATGAAGTCGGTCAGTGTCTGTTGAGAAACGCTCGCGTCTCCCTTATATACTCTCCTTGTCCATCGGTCTTAGGTAAAAATGTTAATTAATAACTAATTTTCTGATTGGTTCTTGCAGGTGTGAAGGGTATGACGTATTATTATTTTGGCCATTGATAACGGTTTTTTTAACCGTCAAACGCTGATGTGACAGATAGCTATCATTGTTGTTGTTATTCATAAACAAATCTCTGGTGCATATTTTGCAAATGATGCTAACATCTCTCCCGCACTAAATACAGTTGCGATTGGGTCGATATCATTATCAAATTAAAGATCATTTTTTCTTCTTTAATTTGATATCACTCGATATCGAATTACTTTCACTTTGACCGACATTGTTATAAAATCAATGTTCGGGTACACCATTTTCACTGTCGTCTGCTTTTTCTGAATCGCCGATTTTACACTTTGGGTTAATATTGTTTGTGTTCACATATCATTTTATTATTCAAACATTTATGTGGGAACACCATTAATTCTGTACTGACATTTTTACTGAACATTTTGAGTACACCTAAACTTTATACATTGTAATGAATGATCCTAATTACTATGACATTTCGTTTTATGCTAACACGTTCTAGTCTACTACTTAACAATTGAATTATGATTAAATACATCATTTTAATAGTGTTTTTTGTTACGTCAGAGCATAACAATTGTTGTGTGTATTTTACTTTACGCTTATGTTAACTCCCAATAAACAATTCACTGACTAATGCCTGGTCTAGGCGTTGTTAAGATATATCGCTCATATTGGAGTTTTGCCTTAACAACGTTCATTGGTTCTCAATTCGGTAATTTGTGGAGGTACCTTATTTGTATAAGATTCCCTCTTATAAATAGTTTTTCTTTCTCACAAGTATATTTGATATTGACATACATCTTTGTTCTCACTATGTAGCCATTGCTAATTTTAGTTTTGGCATTCATAATTTACTAGTCATGGTCAAATTTATTATCAGCAAAATGCTAATTCTGATTTCACAGTATTTAGATGCTTATTGATTCATTTTTTATTTACATATAACATTCGGTTTACATTAATTACTGACTTGATTGACAGCTGAATGTACGTTTACTCTGTCCATCAGTTTGTGTGAGTCTTTGTATGGTTGTAGTGTCAAACAGTCTTCGGGTTACTGTTTCATGTGGCACTTCTGCTTCATTCTTCTTTCTTGATTTCTCCTTTCTTGGTTATTCTTAATACTATATCCCTATTTACATTGTTGTTTTGTCCTTATAAAGTCTGATAACATACATTTAGGTTAGGTAACATTTTGTTATGTTACAATATATATATTGTAACGTCCCGCGTTTCAAAACGAGTGTTTTATAGCTGCAGGTTTATAGTTAATTCAGCCCCACGTTATGAGCGTCATTTTGTAACTTCCTGCTTTTCAAATTCTCTCAGAGCCTAACTAGTACTTTACTTAATGGATACTTTTAATGGTTCTTTGAAAATCTTGCTTTCATGGAAGTCACTGTTAATCCTTTATTGAGTGTATTTGTTATTGTCCTGTGTCGGTTAAATTTTATGTTTACCAAAATAAAAAGAAAACTGAAAATCGAGTGTGTGTGTGTGTGTGTGTGTGTGTGTGTGTGTGTGTGTGTGTGTGTGTGGTTTGGGAGAAATCAATGAAGTTGTTTAACCGTAGTTAGGAGAGAGAGGACCAAGGATATTATCCCCGGAGTATACAATTACTTAATTTAAATTTTTGCCTCTCATGAGACCAGCTGATCTTGACATCTGTCCCAATTTGAGGTTAAATAACCCCAATTGTCGGTAATACTTTTCCGGCAGTTCGTCCTCTTCTTGGTTTCCTGAAACTCTGTAACAACTACCCTCTACAAGAAATAATACACATTTATTATTTATAACAAAGTATTCAGGGTATTTATTTATTAAGTACACTGATTTTTATCTTCTCCCAATACAAAAAAATTATAATCGATTCTCCCTGTCAACACCACATTGGTTCGATCTTATTAGGTAAACATTGGAATTATAACGAAATATTTTTTATCCTTGATTAAATATTAAACAATAAAGAATTAATTTATTAATTTCCCCAGGGTTAAGGGTAAGTTCTTTGTGTTATGAGACGGTCAGAAATGAATAATAAAATACTACGCTTTACAAGAAAAATAGATTATATTTGTTTTTCTGTAGTATGTAGTTCCGGGTTTATCCGCTAGAGTACAGGTTATGTTCCTTACTATAAACACAAAATCATTCAATGAATACTGAAACTGCACAAAGATTCGTTATGAAGGTTTTTTGGTTAACAAAATTTAATAAAGTTTGTTTCACCTCTTTTCTTGAAGTGTTTACTTGTATGGTGCTGTTTCTAGTGTTGAAGTTATAGTTGTTTTGTAATTTAGTTAAATTTTTCTAAGATACAATCTCACCAAAAATCTCGAAGTGCAGTCAAACTAGGCCTGATCTGGTAGTTGGGTTATTTCAAATTTTCATCGAATAAAGGACGTGAATGTTGATACTTGAAGGAGTTCTAACATAAGGTGGTCATCACTCGTTAATTTTTATTAAATTTCGCACTATTTTCAAAAGTATTCATTAGGTTTTTATCAAATTTTTATAAGCAGTACACTTTTTCCATACGTACGTTTTCCAATAATTTTAACAATTAACAATGTCTTGTTAGTTGGTTACTGTTAGTAACCAAGAATTTTTATATCATTTTTTATTGGTGCATCTATATACTTTTGAGTATACAGGCTGTTTTTAATTTTATAAATTTATTTCTTATTTATAGAAAAATAATCCTTTTTAACTTTTGTTTATTATCCAATTTAATTTATATAAGAGTTTTCCTTCTATTTCCTCTTAACTTTATACATAGGTCTTTAATATTTTTATTTCCTTTAATTGTATTTATTTATTATTTATTATTTGCTTATAGTATCCTTACACTAAACAATTTTTCTCTGCCATTTTACTCATACAGTATTATTTTATTTTATTATTATTTTATATCTAACCCTGGGTTATCTTATATTCAAACACAATTATTATTTTAAACATAAAATTATACCTAGGTACAAAATCTTTGTGGCCTACACAATACAAAGTATACAAAATTCAAACAAAATACAGAATTGGTCAGTAGCAATATAGTCTACTGCCACAATTAATTGTATCTCCATCCACAGCATAAGTCTGTGAGATGCTCCTTTTAAAACCACTTACTTTCTCACTGTGTACACTATATCACACTTTGTACCCTTTATATCACTGACTTATAGTTTATAGTGTTTTGTAATACAAAGTAATCTATAGCTATGTATATTATACCCATTTCTGACCTTTATAGTGGGGTGTTACGTTATTATTTTTGGGCATGGGTTATGTAACGTTACAATATATATATTGCAACGTATTTATGTGTGTGAATTTTTATATGTACTTTAATTTGTATAGCCCCACGTTCTTTGGGAGCCAAATATGCAACAATACATATACATAAACACATATACATATACACAAATTTAGCGTGACCGGTCTCACGTTCAAGATTGACAAATTATGTAACAATATAACATTTAAATTGGGTTTCAGGTGTATCTGCAATAAAAACTCTATGTAACTTGTAACGGTATTTCAAATTTATTTGATATTATTAAAAATTGTGCACATGGCACTGACTTTGATTTAAAACATTCGTTATTATTTTTTATTATGCCGTAAGGCTTATGCTATATACATCCTTACTGACTAAATATTCTATTCTACTAGTTATTGTATTAAAGAAAAATCTCATTTTCAGACTACTCAGTCAATTAATGTGTTTCAAAATATCAATATTTAAATCTCTTTTTATATATTGTAATGTACTCAAAATATTAATAGTTATTGAATTTATCTTTTGTTTCTCAGTACTGTTTTCTCAAATACTAATTGTTTTCATTTAAATGCTTTGTATTCATTTTATTTCATATTAATTTGAGCTCTTGTTACGTTAATCGTATTTCTAAAACATCTATGATTTTAATTCTACTTTACAAGAAACATTGGCTCTTACTTTTAAATAAAATAGAAATGTCTTTAATTGTCTTTGAGTTCATTATATGATTAAGATATAAATAAGTTGTTTATCACCTTATTGTCGTCAATCATACTCGATCATTTTGATCGATCTGTAGTTGTCCTCGTCTCGCACTCCAGCGTCGGCTGTCTCTCTTCTCCTCTTGTCCAGCGTCGAATCACCTCCTCTTGTCCAGCGTCGAATCACTCTCTGGAACTCTCCTCTTGTCCAGCGTCGTATCACTTCTTCTTGTCCAGCGTCGTATCACTCTCTGGAACTCTCCTCGTGCTGTTTCTGATGTCAATGGATCTTCTTATGTAATGCTGTTATTATTTAAAAATGATTGTCTTTACAACTTAGTTACATAGTTGTATGTAACTGGAAAATTTAAACTATTTACAAAAAAAATAAATACGCCGTGCGGACGGGCATAAGCTCCCGCTGCACCGTGGATGATTTAAGAAAGAGAACCACTGTAGCTTGTGTGTCCTATTTATACCCATGTCTTGGTCGACACCTGCAGTGGTACGAAATCGACATGTCAGAAACTGTCTCTGGATTCAGTTCCCCCACTCTTTGTCAAATTCGCTATTTCTTATTTTTCTGCGAATTGCAGAGTCCTGTAAGTATACTCTTATACTTATCTTATAACTACTTTTACAACACATGTTCACTGTAATTTTGGACATTGCAACTTAACCCTTTCGATTTGTACACAGTTATTTCACTATTACACTCGTACGGTGTGGCACTTTCGCGTGGTTTTCGTACACAGTATTTAGTCAATTTTATTACATTTTATTGTGGTTTTGGATTTTAATTCTTAATTATAGTTTATGAATAATTACGGAAAAACAGTAATTATGCAATTATTCATCTTGGGGTGGTAAACTCGCCTGCATAGACCTGCGTTCACACACACTAGCAAAATACTGGTGTACACACTTTCAGTTACATTTGTGTGTGTGTGCACGTCGATTCAGGTCGAAACACCTGTTCATATTTTTGTCTGAGCCAAGCTTGCAATCCCTGACATGCTTATTTCTAATATTTTATTAATTATTTACAGTTTATTAGGTAAATTTAAATTTTTATATTCAATGCTCAGTACATCACTTATTTGTACTGTCGCATTATTCCTCTGCTTGGTAACAAAAAAAAATTTAATAAATTTATTTATTATAATTTTTTTTTTTATATTTGCAAAAAAATGTAACAAATAATAAAGAATAATATTCGTCATTTCACCCTTAATTGGAGTGTATACAAATGTCTTACCTCCCCTCTTTGTACGCTCACTGCTCATGACCTTGTAGTAGGGTGGCTTTAACAAACAGCTGATCTGACTGGTTTCATTGACCTCGTCATTTTCATGTGTAGAACTTCCTAAATGACGTTGCGTGGAATTTACCAATTTCTTTCTTCTGTATCTCATCATATACGATGAAAGTGTGTTGTACTACTCGCTGTCTTAACGTATACGGTCCATTATAAAGTCTGAAGAATTTCTTCGCCGTATTATCACTCCGTTTTCCCACTGGATTTGCTTTGAGTAGTATAATTTCTCCCACGTTGAATTGTTGTAGCTTGTGAGTTAGATTAAATCTCTCTATTCTCTTGTTACCTCTTTCTCTTATCCGTTGCTTTGCGTATTCAATTTTCACACTTATTGGTACAGGTACATTTTGGTTATTAGGTTTGTTTATATACTTAGTCCAAAATCTGTTTGGCTTCTTATCTTCTTCTAATTCCATGGGAGTGTATCCTGTTGCTTCACTATAATTTTCGTTAATGGCTTTTTCCAGAAATGGTAAATATTCTGCCCATTTATTGTGTTGATCATGGCAATATATTCGTAAATATTTACCTAATTCTTTGTTAACTCTCTCAGCGAGGTTTCCTTGAGGATGTTTTATGGATGTGAGTACAGGTTGTATTCCATTTTCCCTTAACGTCCTCTCCCATTTTTCACTTTGGAATTGTACACCTTGATCACTGAGTATCTTCTTCATTTTTCCATATAACGGAATATATTTCTGCAGTAGTATCTTTAGAACAACTTTGGTTGTGGGTCGCATAATTGGGTACAGTCGGACTGCCTTGGAAAACACATCGATACATACCAATATGTGCTTCACACCTCGACTTGATCGCGGTAGTGGTCCCAGAAAATCCACTGCAATTAGCTCTCCTTTGTTCTCCTTCTGTATACTCTACATTCCTGCATATGTGTGTAAATTCGGTCCTTAATTTTACATTATCTTACTCATACATTCTTACCTTCGCTTCTAATCTTCCTTAACTCTTTTCTTAACATGACATTACTTTATCTAATACATTACTTATACAATACATTAACATTCATTACCTTTTATTAGATTTCATTAACATTACCTTTCTGATCGCTACTACTTTCCTGAAATACACTTCCGTAACAGAATACTCTTTTAGCTTTGTAGTGTGTCGCATGATCGGTTACAGAGGAACTGTCTTGGAAAACAACGATATTTTTCTCGAAGTCCTTAATCCTAAGTAGTCTCTGCCCATTTGACTTTTCACTCTCGCTTTCTTCTGTGTCCTTGTATCTTCATTAAGTGTTCGCTTGATCAGTCGTTCTAACCATTATGGCAATTATTGCTCATCTTAATCATTTCTTCATATTTATAACATATCAATAATAACATTCCTTACCATTACTTTCTTAAATATTTCTCTACACTATCATTCCTTACCATCAATAATACATTTCTTAATTAACCCTTTAAAATAATATTCTTTATTTCTTTTCACTAATATTTCTTTTTTTATTTGCTATCATATCCTTAATAAATAACATTTCTTAATTATACTCTCTTATATTATTACACATATTATTTCTTATTATTAATAATTAATAGTTATATTATTTTATTTTAAAAATAATTATTCATTCCATTCGGGTATTGAGTTCTGAGTTCAGTGTGTAGTTCGATCTTACACCCCTCGTTATAACAATTGCATTGTCCGTCGTCTACCGGACGTATATTGTTCCTTTGTAACATAGTCGCCGCATTTACCATTGTTCTCACCCTCGTGTAAACAACGTCCGCATTCCACTGTATTACTGCGACGTTTGTTTTTATCGTAGAAGTCACCTGTTCGTACGGCAAGAATTTGTTTCTTAGCTGTGATGAATAACTTCTCTCTCTTCTCTCCGCACGTTCCATAATTCTCTCGTCACTAATGCATTGCGTATATTCAGTCTGCTTGAAGCCCATATAAACAACTGTCGACTGTTTTTTCATCCGTCGTTTATGATAACCTCTGTAGTTTTTATAATTACAGTTATAATAATTGTTACTATAATTATCGTGCGTATATCTAACATCATACTTACCACAATTTTGGGTAGTGTTTCGTATAGATAATTTACTACGTTTATTGTTAGGCCTACAGTGATATTTATCTTCCTAAGTGTAGTGTCTTAAGTGTTTCACCTGTGTCATCTTGTGTGGCTTACTAGTGTTTGTGTGTCTGACAATAGGGATATCGCTATTAATAAGGTATGTTTTATTAACCTTTATTTGCTTCTCCTCCTTAATGTTAATTACTTTTTTATAATTATCATTAGTAATTACGAACGTATTTTCTCTCTTATTTTTAATTCTTATGGTTTGTTTATATTCTACTGCCGCAATGTGCGTATTAGAATAGTCAATTCTTTCTACTAATTCCTCTTTTGCTTTCCTTTCTTCTCTTAATTTTTCGGTCTGTTTTGTAAAAAATTCTGTTAACTCTTCTATTTGCGTTCTAATATTATTTTCTTTTACTTTTTCTGTTTGTTTGTTCTCTACTTCACCAAATACGGCTTGCATCATAGCTTGAAGTGCTTCTCCCATCCTTAAACTTCCTGATATTGCCATGGTGAATTATTAATAAAATATTTATTTAGTAGTAATTCTTTAACAATTATTATTGATAACCGTTCCCTACTTATTTATTTATTTCTTTATTTTTATTAATAGTTATTATTAATACTCATTACAGTTACACCTGTTACATAGACAAACAATATTATTCGTGGGCGCCAGCTGTATGATTACACAACAATTAACATTACATTCAATTACTGTTTAATATAAATAATAATTACATATTATACATTTTTCATTTAACACACTCTTTATATTTTAGAGCAACCATTAAGCTACACAAAAAATTTTAATAGTTAAATGATGGGGATCGGGCCATACGTTCATGGGCTACAATTTATGTAACAAAAATTTTTTACATAAATTTAGGCATGTCGTGCCCCACATCCAGGGCGACAAATATATGCAACGTATTTAACGTTGCAAATAAAAATTTATTTGTTTTTGCAGAGCCCCACGATCTTGGAGCGCCAAATATATAACAATACATATACATAAACACATATACAGATACACAAATTTAGTGTGACCGGTCTCACGTTCAAGATTGACAAATTATGTAACAATATAACATTTAAATTGGGTTTCAGGTGTATCTGCAATAAAAACTCTATGTAACTTGTAACGGTATTTCAAATTTATTTGATATTATTAAAAAAAGTGCACATGGCACTGACTTTGATTTAAAACATTCGTTATTATTTGTTATTATGCCGTAAGGCTTATGCTATATACATCCTTACTGACTAAATATTCTATTCTACTAATTATTGTATTAAAGAAAAATCTCATTTTCAGACTACTCAGTCAATTAATGTGTTTCAAAATATCAATATTTAAATCTCTTTTTATATATTGTAATGTACTCAAAATATTAATAGTTATTGAATTTATCTTTTGTTTCTCAGTACTGTTTTCTCAAATACTAATTGTTTTCATTTAAATGCTTTGTATTCATTTTATTTCATATTAATTTGAGCTCTTTCTACTTTACAAGAAACATTGGCTCTTACTTTTAAATAAAATAGAAATGTCTTTAATTGTCTTTGAGTTCATTATATGATTAAGATATAAATAAGTTATTTTATCACCTTATTGTCGTCAATCATACTCGATCATTTTGATCGATCTGTAGTTGTCCTCGTCTCGCACTCCAGCGTCGGCTGTCTCTATTCTCCTCTTGTCCAGCGTCGAATCCTTGTCCAGCATCGAATCACTCTCTGGAACTCTCCTCTTGTCCAGCGTCGTATCACTCTCTGGAACTCTCCTCGTGCTGTTTCTGACGTCAATGGATCTTCTTATGTAATTCTTCTTATGTACTGCTGTTATTATTTAAAAATGATTGTCTTTACAACTTAGTTACATAGTTGTATGTAACTGGAAAATTTAAACTATTTACAAAAAAATAAATATGCCGTGCGGACGGGCATAAGCTCCCGCTGCACCGTGGATGATTTAAGAAAGAGAACCATTGTAGCTTGTGTGTCCTATTTATACCCATGTCTTGGTCGACACCTGCAGTGGTACGAAATCGACATGTCAGAAACTGTCTCTGGATTCAGTTCCCCCACTCTTTGTCAAATTCGCTATTTCTTATTTTTCTGCGAATTGCAGAGTCCTGTAAGTATACTCTTATACTTATCTTATAACTATTTTTACAACACATGTTCACTGTAATTTTGGACATTGCAACTTAACCCTTTCGATTTGTACACAGTTATTTCACTATTACACTCGTACGGTGTAGCACTTTCGCGTGGTTTTCGTACACAGTATTTAGTCAATTTTATTACATTTTATTGTGGTTTTGGATTTTAATTCTTAATTATAGTTTATGAATAATTACGGAAAAACAGTAATTGTGCAATTATTCATCTTGGGGTGGTAAACTCGCCTGCATAGACCTGCGTTCACACACACTAGCAAAATACTGATGTACACACTTTCAGTTACATTTGTGTGTGTGTGTGCACGTCGATTCAGGTCGAAACACCTGTTCATATTTTTGTCTGAGCCAAGCTTGCAATCCCTGACATGCTTATTTCTAATATTTTATTAATTATTTACAGTTTATTAGGTAAATTTAAATTTTTATATTCAATGCTCAGTACATCACTTATTTGTACTGTCGCAATATATATAACTCAAAGTCTGAGGAATATTTGTATTGAATACAAATCCACACCAATTGCCACCAAATTTTTTCACAGATAACATTCGACACAAAGCAAAAAACTGTTTAACTTGGGGTTTAATATTCTGCCCCGTTCGCACGATTTAGGCCCTTTTAATTATGCCCTTTTGTTAACATGTATAAAGATGTCAACACCATGGAGACTAGAATTAATTACCATAGTAAGAATTAAATAAACAAATGCTATTTAGCGGCATCGGAACTGTATCTTTATCCGTATCTGCAGTACATTTTCGATGTTTTTAATATGCGATTGTATCGATATATTACAATGTGAAAAAGTAGTAGTATGCTACTACTTCTACTTTATTGTATTATTCGAACTGTAGGCATCAATTTTTACTTATTTATTTATAACCTGTATCGAGTTTCGAAGAAAATCGACATTTTAACTAGCCTTGACACAATGACCCATTCAAAACTTACATGGCATTCGTCTTTCGTTGATTTTTTAAATTAAATTCTTGGATTTCGTTGTCCATGATGTGTCCGTTAATTAACTAAATATAATTATTTCACTACGACTCGGAACACAAATCTTTTTATGGGTAAAAACGTAAAAGCTTTACCTTACAACCTGAACCGGTTTTCACTTTTAAAACCTTCTTCTTCACTCTGAAGAAGGTTTTAAAAGTGAAAACCGGTTCAGGTTGTAAGGTAAAGCTTTTACGTTTTTACCCATAAAAAGATTTGTGTTCCGAGTCATCGTGAAATAATTATATTTAGTTTTTTAAATTAACATTAGCGTACAGAGTATGTCACTAACTACTATAAGTTAGCATACCTCACTGCGTAGTGCGTAGTTGTTGATTAATCTGAATTACACCAAGTCGTTGTCCGACTTCAGTTAACTATCGCCATTAATTGTTTCTCAGTTCAGCAACTTTGCGTGAGCGTCTGTAAAAAAATCTCGGAAGTTCTGCTGTGTTCGCTTTTTCTTTCTCTTTCTTTTCTAAGAAGCCGTCAATTAAAATTTGCGGCCAATTAATTAAGATAACGTACTTGAAAATACTCATATAGACAAAGTAACCTTTTTCAATCCGCCTTGTGGCCTCTTTTTAATATATACTGTATAGATGACGCGTTTCAAAGCATTGCTTCAACATCAGATCATAAATATCACTCGTAGGTTGTCATTGGTTAACAATCCTTTGCACTGTATACGCGTCAGTATGTATGCACCTATTCACGTTTGGTCGACCACATTGAGTATAATCATTATTACATAGCCAGTTTAATGAAAGATGATCAAAATGTGTAGATTTAGTGTAAAAACGCCCGAAAGTGTTTAGCACAAACTATTCTACTTTTCATGTCTGCTATGTCTACACTGCTTACATTATAGCAGCTTTAGGCACTCATTCTGTACTTCACAGTGTACTGAGCCGCCTCCTTTCCCCTTCTCAAAGTTTTGAGAAATTTAAAATTTTTTTTTTTTTTTTTAAGAGGAAGGCGTCCCGTAAAATTTAAAAACTAGGCCAAAGACCCAGACGAGGCTTAAAGTGTACCAGGCCCATTGTGACAGGACTTAGAAATGAAACAGCCTGATTAACAAGACAAATTTTATTAGCGTATGATTTAAAATATCAAAATACTGCGAAAATCGCACACAACATCTTGTACAGCAAGTTCCTAGTTTTCCCCTTTATCTAAATTTTATATTATCTTGCTTATATTTTTAAATATACAATTATATGAGTGCTATAACAACAAAGAAACAGATAAATACCTTTTGTGTGCCTTTTCATAACAGCCTAACATCTACTATATAAAATGAATTCATAATTATTAATGACCCTTGGTTCTGCATTAATAGAATTTGAACACTTTGTTACATACTGCAGTGACACATGTGACCAGCAAGTCAGCCAGCATAACCAGCCCACTATCAACCGAAATCTTAAATTCGAGCAATTAAATAAACAACTAACTAGAAATATAGACTAGACTAAAAACGGCAAATTACAAAATGTAAAGTCACACAGAATTCAAAATGACCGGACCCCAGCCGCATGCCCAGGCCAGGCATCCCTTGCACAGACATGACCCGAAAGAGTGAAAGAGACCAAAGAAACGAAAATAATAAATTTCAAAGTTAAAAATAATAAGCGCCAGGGTTTAGCAAAATTCACCGCCCAACTGTAAGCCACTTCAAACATCATTAAAGTAAAAAAAGTAAAACCCGACAATAGCATGTGCAAGGCTGACATGGTAATTCATGAATGTTCCAGCATGTAGTTCAGACGGACTTGCTTGAGTAAAAGTATATACTGTATATCATAAGGTACCCAAAATTAAGTTACAAAAAAATTAAGGGAGCTGGCGATGCCTGCTAACCCGCATACAATTATGACTCCCTATACATCTAAATCTATGGTGTAATACAAACAGTGCACAACTGAGCACATTTTCTACGCACACGTCAAGTTCGGTCTATTCATATCACTTTACAAGTTAAGTTCAAAGAGAATGTAATTTGATTGGTAGAAGGTGTCAATCACATGTGAATTCTGTTGCGAAACTCGAGCGTGAAATAATGGAAAATGGTCACCTTGTATTCCGTGGTTAGAAGGCTATCAGCTGCCTGCGTGTAGTTTAAGGTCACAGAAGTCTCCGTTACAATTCACTGCAGATAGAGGGTGAAAGATTCGGGTTCCCAGGTTACATTCTCTCGACGGCGAAATTCAGGTAAAGCTTAGCTGCTCAGCAGATGACCACGGATGGAATTGTAGTCATCCTCATCTCTCGAGCACTTCGACGAGTCAGGAACCCTAGGATAACAGACTTATGTAGCAACCCTCACAAAATTCACGCTTACAAAACTTCACTCGAGCTCTAACACACACACCACGAATCATATGGATACTGGACCTTCACTTACAACCAGTTAGTATTCAGATTAAATAATCAAATTACTCGCAAAATGAACATTCATCGATGCCACTGCATGATATTTCTTATTTAAATAGTTACTTTTAACCTGTTATAACCACAATCGGATTCGTATAAACCTTCGCCACGTGGGCGGAATTACATACATATTAATTATTAATGCATTGCTGTTTTTTACTAATACTTCATCAGCACCTTGCTTTGTAATATTTAATTAAATAACAATTAACAACAGAACCTCTATAATTACTTTCAAAATTGAAATTCATCATTAAAATTCAGCACGTGGTCATTCATGTCGTTCAGAACAAGACAGCAATCACGCCCGCTTATGTAAAACAATCTCACATACGCCATAAACACATTTAAATCCTAATTCCTTTTTACACACAGTTAGAATTATTAAGTTAACTTACCAGAGGTACTTTATGGATCAGCAATCCATACAGATATAAGATGAGCACACGAGAAAATTTTTCGCGGTCGAGAGAGAGAGTGCATCAGCTGGTGGCGGAAATGGAATATTGACCTGTCGTCCGTGCACAACCACATGCTCTTTCCAATCACCAGAATGCGCGCGCATGACTTCGACACACACCGGGCATGCAAACAATAGAAATACGAAATTTACTAACCGTAACGGCGCCGTGATTATATGCTTTGTGCCAATCACGGCACAGTACAGCATCCGGTCCTCCACCCTTGCCATTACTGAACCGTTCGGACAATCCCTAGATCGCCCGGAAGAGAAGGCCGAGTTCCTGGCATTGTGTTTCGAGCGACAGTTCGCTCCTAATCGGGAAAAGGACTGGTACTTTGACGAACAAGTCGAAAACGAGGTTGAAGTCTTCCTCTCGCTTTCTATCACCAGCTTCCCATCTCTAGGGGCAATGCCTCAGTTCGGCTCTCCGAGCTTTGGCCACGAAATGTTTCTGGTGACGGTCTTTCGAACACCGCCCTCAGTCGTCTTCCCGAGCAAGAAATCCTTTTCTTGGTGAAGCTGTTCAACGTGTGTCTTACGCAGGCCTGCTTTCCCAAGAAGTGTCCAAAGTCAATAGACTATTGTAACAGTGATACCGGAGCGGAGAAGGATGCTTTCGGTGTCGACAACCTGCGGCTCATCAGTCTCCTGTGAGCTACGTCAAAGGTTGATTGTGTCGGACAGCGATCTGTTCAAGGCCACCTTCGAATCTTTGACGTTCTGCTTCCAGAACAGTTCGATTTACGCTCAGATGGCGTCCCACCACTGATCAGTTGATAAAACTGATCGAAGGCATATCAGGCGCTGCTGTCGAAAGAGCAGACCTTAATCTGTTTTCTAAATGTGGATAAAGCCATCGACAGCGTTAACAGGATTGGATTTTATACAAACTCCGGTAAATACAGTTCCCAGACTGCTACCTTCAGCTGATGCTGGCTTTCTGACGGAGAGGACCTTCGGCGTGATAGTTGACGACTACGTGTCTTCCTAGAGGCTGTCACTGCCGTAGTCCCTCAAGGAAACTTTCTAGGCCCCTTTCGGTTTTCCGTTTATGTCAACGATGTACCCGGAGGGCCTGTAGTCGATAGTCCTTTTGCGGACGGCACGGCGGTTTATATCTCCGATCGTACGCAGTCAGAGAAATCATACAACTGTAGCGGCAGCTCGATACATTCGACGACTGGACTTATAATTGGAAAGTCAACACAATGGCCACCAAGATTGCCGCTGTAAGGGTCCAACCAGTGGCGGCTCGTGAGTAATGAAATGGGAGGGGCACACAGTGGGGAGGATCTAAGGTGGGCCACCATTCGCGGTAATTAGTACTTAGGTAAAAAAATATAGAATGTCTTACCTGGTATTTCACTTTTTGTATAACAATTCCATTCTCCTGTTTTTAGATGTAGCGAATTCCTCTATCACTTGTTTGTTGAAATCTTGAATTCTATGAATCATTTTTTTTCTGTGGATATCATAGCCAATGCATTCAGTCTATCAGTGCCCATGGAATTTCTTAAAAATGTTTTTATTCTTTTCAATGTAGAAAAGCACCTTTCACTTTCAACAGTTGTCATCGGTATGGTAACAATTATCTTTAAAATAGTCACACACTCTGAGAAGGTACGAAACATGTTATTATCAAGGAAAAACTGTAATAAGGGTGTTGCACCAGAAGCAATACGTAAATCTTCACGACTGTATAACACTTCTAGTTCGGTTCTCAGTTTCAGACCATTTATTGTTGGATAAAATTTAATTGTAGTCTGAAAATCATTTTCCGGAAACTCAACACAGTACTGTGGGAACTTTTCAACTAAAAACAATTTGGAAACACATAAATGATCTGAAAATTGAAATCTTTCATTAATATTGTTCACAATCATATCATATACTTCCAAAGCGGCCACACGGTTGCTCCTATTACTTAATTGTTCAACACACTGTCTCTTAGTCACAGGCTCACTTACAGACACTTCACTGTCTTCATAGGTCTTACGAATATTAACCACTGCACTCACAAAATGTTTAACAAATGTTCTCATTTTTATTGCATCAATGTTTCTTTGTTGAATGCAATCAAAGAAAATCGCCACATGAGGCATAATTTTGTGGAAAAAAGTCAACCAGAAAATGAACTGAGGATCCCTCAAAGTTCGTACAAATCCTGCAGCCTGGCTAGAAGCACTTTTGTCAGAAATCTCTATGTCCCTAATGTGTTTTAAAACATTTTATTAGATTATCTTTATGTTCAAACACAGTATTAACAGCCCTGTGTTGAAAGTACCATCTTGTAGGAGGCACAGACCCAATTTTGTTTTTTAGAATTTCTACTAAATAATCCATCCTCTTTGGAGATCTTGAAAAATATGGTCCTATTCCTTGCAGGTCTTGAAAAAATATTCTACTCTGGGAGGCAGACGATGTTGAGTTTTGAAGAATCAGATTCCCTTGATGGGCATAACAATGAATAAAATTTGCATTTGGATACTTCTCTTTAACCAAACACTGGACCCCTCCTTTCTGACCACTCATAACAGATGCACCATCGTAAGTCTGACAAATTAGTTTTTCCGGGGACTTGTATATTCCTATTTCTTCCAACTGTCCTAAAATTGTCGAGGCTAAACTTCGAGCACTTTTATCAAAAGGGACTTCAAAAAAAACCCCAAAACCTTTCAATTATTCTCCCTTCAATGAGATATCTCAAAATCAGTGCCATCTGTGTTTTGCACGAACTGTCAGTTGTTTCATCAGCCTGAAGTGATATGAAGTCTATCGTAGAAATTTCAGTCACAATATTTTTTCGACACACTGACAAAATGGCATCTAAAAGTTCGTTCTGAATTGTTTTCGAGGTTCCTTTAAACACTGTTGAATTTTCTAAATGATCTTTCAAAACACTGTCAAGTGCTGCAGTATAATTGATTAGTCCTTTAAAAATCCCTGGGTTGTTGTCTGCTTCTTCCGTTTCATCGTGGCCACGTAAAGCTAATTCAAATTCCCCACAAAATTTAATCGCATCAATTATTCGAGACAAGATGTATCTGTTCTTGTCTACAAGTTCGTTATGTTTACGAACAGAAATTCTGTAACCATCATCGAGTTGCAACCTAATATTTACAATATCTAGCACGGCTAAACTCATTTCATTGTCTAAATGACATTTAAACAGCGAATGCTTCTTACTCTTTTCTGGTAAATGTTTCAGATCTTTAACGCCCGACTTAGTCCACGTGTCTTCACCGCCAAACAGAAGACAAGCAAAGCAAAATAAAGCATTGATTGTGGGGCATCCGCACATCCATTCCCATTTTTCGTACACTGTGGTATTGAAAGTTCTATTATAGGTTCTGTTTTTGTCCTTAAACACTTGGTTGATGGACAACTGCGGTCTTGGTGGACCCAATTGTTTTGCTATTAACCTATCTTCATAGCATAAAGTTTTACTCTGTAAATACTTGACATCATTCATTTTGTCTCACAGATTTACACAAGCACACAAAATACCGACACTTGAATATTTTCAACACCGTTATTTACACGCGTGCGTAACACTGATTACTGAAAACCACTTGTAAACTTGTAACACTACAATTTATATAATTACTATAATCACTGCCACCACAATTATCATGTAGCACATAACATAACCGCTCTAGGTACACGTTCTATTTTAATATTTCCTTCAATGAGAATATAATTTAAAATTATATAAAATCGCAAAAATTATTATAATCATATTCACGATAGAAACATTATAATAACATTATTTCGTAACAATATACACTAAGAAAGTAACAGTAATTATTAGTATTATAGAACAGCTCAGATGGCGGTAAAATGTAATAGTCTACTAAATAGCTCCGATTCATATCCGTTAGTTGCAGTAATGTGGCGCACCTACAGGATTCAGAGTTTACTACTTGAAGACTGTAAATGTTTGGTCAACGGTCACATAGTCTAGTGTGACCGAACGCTATGGGATTTTAGCATTACGCTCTCCCACCACAAGAGAGTTGAGAAGTGGAAGGGAGTAGTACCATCTGGGTCACACCTTATCTGTGACCGTCGCTATGTTGCCACATTTGTTTTCGCGTTGCCACATTTCTCCAGACCTCTCACTGTTACAAACTATTGCTATCATTTGAAATGAGGACGTTTCTACAATATTTATTTATTTATTTCGTGTTTTTTTGGTCGGGCACGTGACCATGTGCCCTTATGAGTGATCCGCCTCTGGGTCCAACAGAACTCTCTCATAGCCGGACTCGGCTTTCACGTATACACTCCTGCAATACGTGATGAAATCGACCTCGGCATGTTCTGAGCAAAATGATTTTAGCACAAAACAAGCCATTATAGCATGTTATAGCGCAAATTGGCCCTACTTTTGCAGAGTATCGAGACAGGAGATCCTGAAGGTATCTCAAAACTCGACTACCATGAGGTTCGTCTCTATAGCTACAAACCTCACAACCCACTGCATCGATCGAATGCTGTGAGTAGCTTTCTAGCGAAAGGGATCTTTTCCTTGAGAACAGACGATTCCTTTTTTTCCGAGCGGACCTCACTTTGGTGTTCTAGACCCTCTCCTGTTTTCTGCATACATCAATGTCTTACCCACGTACCCAAGGAGTCTTGACACCAAATAGTCCTTTTGCGGACAACTGCCAATATAATAGGCCATCCCAATGCCAATGCGTTTGTGAACTGGACTGACAAATGTAAGTTGCCGTTAACGGAACCAGAGCCGCGGTGCTACTCTAAGCATTGGAAGGCACCACGAGGCTGAGTGCTTGTTGGTAGAGCACCTTCCCTTGGTCTTTTGAATTTAAGTAACTCGGTGTCCACCTAGATCATCGCCTTACCTAGCGTACCCATAACAACAGTTACCAAGCGAGCGTTGGGTCGTCGTAGCCAACTGTTTACAATAGTTGCAAACGAGGTAAGAAATTAGAAGGACGCATGAAAGTAGGTCTGTCTAAGACACGTGTCCTGGCCAGGAGCTTTTCTTGGTCGGAGGTCAGCGAACCGATCTGAGACCTTGGCCAAGCCCATAGAAATCTGTTTGCTAGCCACGTTAGTGGTAGGAAGGAAGAGGAAGTCTTCCACCTCGTTTTCGACTTGTTCGTCAAAATCCCAGTCCGCAGGTGGGTTAGTATCGAAACGCAAACCCAAGAAAGCCTTCTTCTGTGGGCGGCGCAGAAGCGGGTATGGTGAGGACGGGAGGTGACCCCTCTACCCCGTTAACGCAGACGGTATTCTGTACGGGCGATTTTCAACTGAGACGTCTAACATTCGAGCCATGGCGAGTTGCCAAAAGTGGTGTCGGAATGCTAGCATTACACGACGTAATTTGCCAATTGCCCTATTCTTCTCGCGAGCGAGAAAGGAGACGTATCTCTCAAAAATCATCTTATAGTCGGGTTCTTGGAAAATGCGTCAACCTCAGAGATGACTGCCTTGTAGGAACCGGCAACTATTTCGTCGATTTGGCGGAAGGTTTCGAATGGTCCTACATCTGGCAATCGGTGACACTCAAAAAGGGCTTCTAAATCGGGTATCAGGAGTTCGTATTATTGCTTACGGTTTATAACCCGCCACCGCGAGAATGTCGCGAAGAGGTCCATGGATCTTAATGGCAGTGACCTAGAGGTTGGCCCTTTGCAGTAGAGCGAGCCGGTGATGATCTATGGGATCTATGGAAGAATACACCGCGACAGCTGTACCGGATCGGTCGTCCCGTTAAAAGACTGAATTGCCAATCGCAACCGCCTAGCCAGATGGATCAGAGAGAGAAGTTACACGTCAGGTTTGAGTCGGGCTATCGATTGGTAGTGTTCCTGTAGCTTGGCCGTCAGGCCGTTGTCATTCCAGGCGATGATCGAGAGATGTCTTTTAGGCCCAAACTCAAAGAATCCCTAATACAGTTGTACTTCCACCAAGAGAATAAACTATTCGGTTATAACTGCTGTCTCCCGGCAGGAGTGGATGTACATCATAGTCTTGGTGACCTTGTGGAGTCCGTACGCCACAAGGAAATTACATACAACATTAGCAGTGGGGACTTGAAAAATTACAGCATCTGACTTGACATAGCGGGTTGCTTGCAGGCTGCCTAGATTTGGTGGCAGGAGTTCGGATGCGAGTGCCCTTGTTACCTTTGTCTGCTTTAGGGTATCGCGGGGAAGGTGAGATTGCCTGCTTTAGGGTACACGGAAGATGAGGCTGCTTCCAGTGGAGGAGGAAGGCGATCCGTGGATGTGGAGAGATGCGATACATGGCCCAAATGATGTGGCTCTCACCTGAGGTGTCGTCCACGGATGGGTGCTTTGTTGCCTTGGGGCCACTATGTGGAGTTGGAACCTAGGAGGGGGCTCTCTCACTACAGGTGCTCACTTTAGCTTTGAAGCAGTGACAGAACCTTCAGTCCTTCTGTCTGGCTGCCCGATGATCACGGCAGCTGTAACAGCAGATGATAGACCAACCTGCTCAGTTGCAGGTCAAGAGCCAGCGCCCATGTATTGCAGTGTTGCCAGATAGTGTTTGCCACAACAGTTCATACAACGCTTAATAGATGATACTGCCCTTATGTAAATGTTAACAAACAGCACTCATGCCTGGACTGTGTGGATTGTGGATGGGAGACGATCCACTTAGTAAGCCAAGTAGGCCTACTGAGTTTCCTTCAGTAGATTCTGCCTCGAGGTCCAGTCTAGAACAGAATTTTGGTTTTTACTGGGCTGTTAAAATGGCTTGTCATAGAATCTCACGTTAATACTGTATGTGCTCAGGCTGTTTCCAGGAATCACCTGGACGTATTCGGTACCTTCCAAGGCAGACTATGAATGTGCTACTTGCCACTTGGCATTGTCCAAGGATCGCACACTGAGTACCTTCTCAGCAAACAAGAAGAGAATCGATGGGTGACTTTGGTCACTAGCTGAAGCATCTTGTCGAGAACGTTTTCAGCTTCTTCTTATGGATAGAAGGACAAAGCAGTGTAAGTGATGGCCTTCAACATATACAGATTGATCATCAACTTACCCGGAAACAACCTTGGCACATAATATACTAACATGAACAAGTACGGCCAGTCGTTGTAATGGTCTGCTAAGAGTAAAATTCCATTCTGGACCGTATCTCAAGGCAGAGAGGCTCCTGAAAGACTTACTCAAAAGGCTTGGTACTTGACTTACCAACTGGATCATCTCGCACGCATAATTCACACAGCCCAGGCACGACCGTCTGCTGTTTGTTGATGGAGTGGCGGCCAGAATCTCTATGAACTCTGAAGAGGGGAAGTAACTGAGTGTGGTAGCCAGGACTTCAACTTCGTCGATCAAGATGAGGTGGCCATGCAACCAACTGTACTCCATTAATATAGACCTATCTGCCTGGCCCAGACGGCAGTGTCGCTTGTGTTCACTTAGACGAGTGCGGATACTATGTTGATGGTTGGAATCCTGCTGAAGGTAACTGTCCGGTATGCTTCAGCTAGTAGGCGTGTCCACCATTAAGCGTCGATCGTAACAATGGTGGATGGCTCCCGCAAAGAGACACTTGCAGGCCTCGCGGTTTCCAGTAACTAAGACAGCAGTGCAGCTGAGGCAGCTCAAGCTGATGCTGTTCTGTCTGTTTGATGCAGACGCTAGATACCCAAGTGCAAGGATTTCTGTGCACGAAGAGTGTAGAAGCATTTTTTTTTAATAGTTAACTTGTTCATGACAGACTTTTGCTTGGTGATTTTTAGAAAAAAATATATTAAAAATATTTAAAAAATGGCACATTCAGTGTATAAACCTCACTGAAGAAGGAGAACAACACTCCGAAACGTCGTATGAGAGAATACAACAAAGTAAGTTCACAAGAGAAAGTACCATCAATAGTTATAATTATTAAAAATGTATATAAAAATGGGCCTCATTCATACATAAATAATAAAATGACAAAGCTAACAAAACTATTTAAAAACACAGACATTAAAATACCATAATAAAAATAATTTACAAAAACTAAATAACCCACACAACAAAGATAATACAACAACCAATGGTATATACAAAATTGAATGCCAAGATTGCAGTAAATGTTACATAGGACAAACAAAAAAAACAACTGAAAAACGTTATTTTGAACATCTAAACGCATATAAAAAAAACAGAAATATATAAATGTAATTTGGCCACACATGCAATAAACACTGGACGTGAATTCCCAGACATAATCAACATGACACTAATAAAACACATACCACACAAAGGCACCATAATGAACATTTGGGAAACTTTACAAATATACAAACACAAAACAAACTAATACCTGAACAAATACAAATCAATACAAGACATGACACTATTTTCAAAGCACTGAACATCGAAAATACACAAAATACTAATATATACACCACAATCACACGCAATAATACCAATTTAAAATACCAAAAACCAACAGCAAACCATAACAACAACCAACCAACACACAAGTACTCCACAAGATTCAAAATTAAGAAGGCTGAAGATGGGAACACTACATGTCCCGAAACAAGTTCCAAATAAGGAAAATACATCTTGAGGTAAAGTTATTATAACTATTAAATATATTATATACATCAAGAAATAGACTGTAGCAAAAAGTGTTTAAATAAAAAATGTTATATAATAAATACAAGCACATAAGGATTTCAGTATTTTATTACACTGCTCCAGATTTATTGTAATCCTTTTGAAAATTATAGAAAACTTGTAAGTTTCCTGAATTGCATTATGTTTTCATTCAAATAAATTGTATGTATACAGTATCTGAATACTTCATTATTTGATCAGATTCAGCTACAATTGATCAGTAATTATAATGTTCCAATGTTACATTTTACAATTTTGTTTCTTGCTACTTTTATAACAAATTATTTCAGCTCTACTTTTATGGTAATAGAGTAATTTAATCAAGATGTGAATATAGTGATCTTATTCTTGATTTGTTCTGAATAATTTTTTTTAATAATTTAATATTCTGAAACCAAACTGTCGTTATGACTGGCTTACGTTAGTAAGAAACAAATTAAATTATAAAAATTATTATTTAATCTAAAATCTATCATCTTTAGAGACACAAATGTATATACAAATTAAATACAAATCTTAAATAGAGACTTTGATAAACTTTGTAGAGAAATATTCCTTAATAATTCGGACACTTAACCAGATTTAAATATTGTTTAATATTAACTTCATTAAAGTCCATTGCAGTTTACCATACTTTTACTTCTATTGTTATGAGGATAGCTCAGATTGTGATCTTGAAATATAGTAATAGATTATTAAGTAACAGTGAAATCAGCACTCATCATAAGTTCTATTAACATTTCTTTTGAAGTGGCAATAGTGTTACAATACAGTATTTCTCCAGTTAGTACAGGAAAATTAGATTTATCAGTGGAAATAATTCGGAGCAAGCTGAAATTTTGTACACATGTCTGGATTAGGCCTAGAAACAACCCAGCAAAACACAATTAAAATCAATGGTGGGAACGACTACCATCTTGAAAAATCTATTTCTGGTATGTGTTTTTCAGCATATTTTTGTTTTGTTTTTTTGTGCAAAAACCATTTAAGATAGAATAAAATTGTACAGGACCTTTTTTGTAGAACATAAAATTTTGTATGTAAAGAAAAAAAATCATCTCTGTGGGCCATAGATTTTATGGCTGGGAACAGCTGCCAACTTGAGAAATATATTTCTGGTTTCGTGTTTTCCAGTATATTTTTGTGTTTTTCTGAAATACCACTATGTATTTTTGTGTTTATGTAGAGCATGAAATTTTCTATCAAACTATAAATTTTTGTGTCTGTGGGCCAAAGACTATTATCATTAAACTAGTGAACCTGTGCGGTTCATTGCGCCACAATAAATCACAATTGGGTCTGCTAGACTTTTTAAGTTTTAAAAATGTACTGGACACCTTAAATTACTGTTTCACATAATCAAAGAAGACATTTTTTAAGCTATATGGTGACAAAAAATTGAATGGTTAAAAAAAATAATAATAAAGAAATTAAACATACAAACAGAGGCGTAGCTAGGGGGGGGCAAGGGGGCAACCTCCCTGGGCGGCATAGCCAGGAGGGCACCAAAGTGAACATAGACTTGGGAAATTGTTTTTCAGTTTACAAAACTACAAACAACTTGTTTCTTTGATATGACTATTCCTTTCACAAACGAAGCATAACCAGCCAGCTTGTCTGGTTTATGCTTGGCCAAACGAGATATCCTAGTCCTTCCGAGATATAATGGTGAATAGAGGAACATATTAGTTATAGAACAAAGACAGCTCTTTTCCTGAAGATGAAGCTGGACGATCCTTAAACAAGTATTGGTTTGATAAAACTTGCAAAATGGCTAAAAGGTAAATCGCACTTGAATGTGTTTTTCTCCAACTAAAAATCTTTGTTTTCCTTTTGTTGCACTTTATTTCCATTAAAAAACTATAAAAGAAGCAATTTCAATAGTGAAAATTGGTTTTTGTCGTGGCAAAAGTTAAATCCCCGTATTTAGGATCATGAAAATAGTCCTGCTCATCGCTCTGCATTTTTGGACTGAAGGAATTGGAAATTCTTTAAACAAAGGGGGACTTATTGATGACCTACTTCAGAAACAAATGAATATAGCAGCTAAGACGTGGAAAGGAATTCCTGAACAGGTCATTGTCACAGTACAAACTCTTGCACAACAAAATCTGGCACTGAGAGGACATCGAGAGTCCAAACGATCCAAACTACTACTAATGATCCAAATCTTGGTAACTTTAAGGCTTTGTTAAAATACTTGGTTAAATTTGACCCTGCCATGAGATCTCATTTGGATTCAGTCTCTCGTAAATCTGGGTGTATATCGTATCTTTTGCCAACTATTAAAAATGAAGTAATAAGCCTGATAAGCCTGTGAGGAGAAAGAGGCCACAAATATATTATTACTGCATGTAAGAAGGCAAAGTATTTTAGTATTATATTTGACACAACACCGGATGCTACACATGTATAACAAATGTCTCAGATTATAATATTTGTTGAATTTAAACGCAATTCTGTTGATATCAAGATTTTAACTCTTCCAAGATTAACATCTTCCATAGATTTTAACTCTTTTGAAGTGAAAAGAGTGGAGGGGATTACTGAAGCTATTACGAGTATTCTTGAGAGACATGGATTGAAGTGATTGCAGAGATCAGTCGTATGAACAATCAAGCAACAATTGCTGGCATCCATTCAGGAGCTCAGAAGAGAATATTATATTTGAATCCATTAGCTGTATTTGTTCCCTGTGACATGTAAATGTTCAAGCAGTTCTTTTTTGGGGGAAAGTAGACTGTCTATTCGCCTTCTTTTCCTGTTCCACTCATAGATGGAGTGTTCTCAAAGACTTCGTAAATATTACTCTTAAAGGAGATTCTGATACCAGGTGGAGTTCAAAAGTAGATGCAATATCCACTCAGTTGGATGAAGTCATCGCTGCACTGGAGAAACTGAGGGATACACCAACTGAAACAATTGATACGACGGAAAATGCAGCATTAATAATATTATGATAGAAAAATAATTTTGTGACATTGCTCTTTTTCTGGACAGATATTCTTTCTTCTATGGACAAAATCCAGAAAATCTTGCACACCAAAGGAATAAGCTTTATTCAAGCACTGACACTTCTGGAGACGCTCACGGACAAATTAAAAGTTTATTGGAATGAGCTGTGTGACAATGGCATTACTAAGGCAGGGCAGATAAGTAATGAATAGGGTCTCAGTACCACAAAAAGGATAAGAAGGAAGTGCATGATGCCAGGGGAGTATGCACACGATTCTGCATTAACCATTTGGCAAAAAATGCGACGTTCTCTAATAGAACTTTTGGACAAACTGTCAGTTAAAATTTCAAGCCGTTTCTCTAACATAAAAGATTTAGAAAAATGCTTTGAGTTCCCCTCTAAATTTGAGGTGTACATAAGTGATGGGGATATACGTTTAACGAACAGTTTTCCCAAATCAATATTAAGTGCACAATGCTTACAAAACTGTATCCACATGACCTAAACAGTGAAGAATTGTTCTTGAAAGACGCGTACTTTTATTAAAAAGGGCAAAAGTTAACAGAGGACAATTGGACTTTACATCTCATGGACTGTTACAATACATTTCTTCAATGGGTTTAGAAGCCTACAAAACACTATCATCAACTTTAAAAGTTTATCTTACTTTACCAGTGTCTGTGTCTTCTTGTGAAAGATTGTTTAGTAAACTTAAATTAATTAAATCGTACCTACGATTAACAATATCTCAAGACAGGGTATAATGTCTAGCGATACTTTCATTTGAAAATGACATTGCTTCGTCTTTAGATTACAGTGATTTAATAACTGACTTTGCAGCAATTAAGACCAAAAAAGTTACATTTCAAAATCTCTCGTTTTAAATATGTATTAAATATTAAAAATAAATACTAACTGTTTATTAATAGAAGACGAAGCATTAACCTGTAATGGTAAATGATTTATTTTATTACTTTTAATGTAGTTCTTTGTTTAACTTTATGTTGCTTAGGTTATTGTTTTGACGATGCGCTTTAGACCTACAAGGAATATGCATGTTTATTACATTTTTGTTATAAATTTTTTATATTACTAAATTTTTTATATTCTACATTTGTTACTAATAAATTTATACAAACTGAGTACCGGTTAATATTATATTATATAATTTCTTAATTTTGACTTAACAAATTCTTAAGACGTTTGCTGGATGTGCTTTCATACAAACATCTACACATTTCTCACTGAATAATGTGTTTAAGTACTTTGTTCACTGAATGGGCTTCATTTTCGTTCTTTTGTCTCCTTTTAATTATGAAGGCGAGGCGGCTGACGATCTCCTTGCCCAGGGTGCCAAAAAGCCTAGCTATGCCACTGCATACAAATGATTATAATATAGCCTAATAGGGGTTTAAGGTTTGATTACTGTTTTTTACAAGGGGAAAAAAGGGGTTTAAAAATATCAAATTTCATATTTTGTTAATATTGAGCACTTGCTTACTTAATTAATTTCTCTTATTTTTATATTTAGTTGATGTCATAGAGCTTTTACAAAAAAGTAAGAGAAAAAATTAACCTGTTGTAGCACAAATAAATCTCTACAACTTTTTAGTGATCAAATTTAAAATTTACATGCAAGATGTGCTGTAATATTGTTCTTTACATATATTGTTGCCATGTCTGTCTGAGTTATTTTTAATTATTGTACTATTTACTAGCATTATTTGAGCATTCTGGCAAAGAATAAATGAATAAAAATGTAGATATTCAATACATTTATTGGTGTTAAGTACAAACATTTAGTAGCTTGATAGTTTGTACCTTCATATTCCTTGATGTAATCCTTTGCTGTTGCATCCTCAGGTTGGTTCAAATCTTCATCATAATCTTCTTCAAGGTTTTCTTCTTCCTCTTCTGCCACAGGCTGTGGTGAGTTTTAGCAACCAATCCCCTTACAATGAGAGTTGCTAAGGTGCACCTTAAACCTGCTTTCACACAGCCTTCCTGAGTGGCAACCTTGAATACATCTGCACACAACCAACTTTAAAAGGTTTTCAGGTGCGGGGGCTTTAAGGTGGTAACTGGAACTAAGGAATTCCCATGCTGTTTCTGCCATCCCCACTTTCAGGATCCAAAACATTTCCGTACCATAGCTGCATTTGGTGAAAGACTCTTAATATATGTTGGTGGGCAGCTTCAGTTGTCGGTGTGCCAAGTTTACTTCATGTTTTCCTTTTGACACAAAATGACAGAATTTATTGTATCTGTACTTGTTTAAAGAAGTTTCTTTATCCTTTGCTACGTAAATGTGCAGCAGACATTTTTCTCCGGCAGCTTGCGAGACTTCAGGCTGTGCTGACGTATCATTGTAAACTGACAACATACTCTAAGTCCAGGTCAGATTGGACTAATTCAAAAATTTTCTTTTTCCCTTGTTTAAATAATGACGAAGTTGTGTCATAGCCACTTAATGCATGCAGGATCAGTAGTTGGTCTTTGAAGTATTGCTAGTTGTCTTTTGAGTGGAATAATACATCGGGAATTTTGCCCCCTCCAGATTTCAAAACGTAGACAGAATTTTGTAGGGGTGTAAGTGCAGTCATCAGAATCAACAAGTTCACATCTTCTCCCACTACGACGACAGGCTTGATGGTGTTGCTTTGACACTCTACTATGGCTGTTTGGACGATGAATGTGTCTGCATCGTCATTGGCCTGGATAACATTGGCCTTCATCTTCAATTTCTTGGCCAGCTGGTTAATGAATCGGCTTTTATTAGTCAAATTCGACAAAAACTTGCTTTGTTAGACAGTTGAGCTCATAGTTTTTTAAAGAATGTCTCTGTCTTTCCATGTTTTTAGTTAGAACCAAACTAGAATCATAACCATCAAACACGACTATCGCATCATGACCATAGTGCTCCATCACATAATTGCTGTATGTTTTGTATATACACTCGTAAGTCGTTAGAGAAGGCCAGACCACTTTGTGTAGAAGATGGCCCCCGTCAACTACATACTTGCAATTCTGTGGATGAAAATCTGAAATCGGTCTGAAAATAGAGTGAAGAGCAGATTTCCAGGTCTTCCTCATACCGCTTTCATCAAATAATGACAATGGCACTGGCAATAACTTATATTCAAAATATGAACATATTTCATTTTTGTCTTTCACAGTTCTAATCATTCTTTGATACAGGACGCTAGATGTCAAACGTAACACAGTATCATTTACTCGAGAGTGTGGGTTAACTGCAGAGAGTGGCAAAAATCTCGTTTTATGCTTAAATTTGACGTCATGAAAGTTGTTTCCAGGATTTATTTTGACAAGAATTGTCCCAACTTCTTCACTGTGATGACAGTTGTTGCTTTCATCCCCAATAATACCTGTTACTAGGGACATAATGTTATGATTTCTGGGAACCAGTGGTTGGTGATCTTTAACACTCCCAGTGTACTCATGACTGACGAAGACTTCTAATTGAGAGCATATTTCAACACACACTGGCATTTCCAGTATCCATTGTGCTAAAGTGGATGGCGATACTCCTCTGCCATGGGTCAAACCCCCCTGAAGCCTTTATAGATCTCATTAGAGTCTGTTTTATAGTAATATCTGACCATATACCTGCCCAAGCCTTTACTGATCTACATGTTGAGAAATGTCCCTTTTCAACAAATTCTTCATATTCAAAGGAGTCAATTTGTCTTCGAGCTCAACCATTTCCTGCAAATTTAAGTGCACTGCTTTTGCATAATGTAAATGTCCAGCAGCATAAAACAAAGGGATCATGTGCCGCACACATTGTGTGCCACACCGTGCACAATAAATCCAATTTTCATAATTAATTACTATTTTCATCCTGGTTTGCAATTTTCGAATTAGCATTCTAAGTTTGAGCATGAAAAAGATATAAACTTTTGAAACGTAAATAACTAAAACAAAGTTAATTTAGGAAAACTTGCTAAACTACAATACGCTTTTCTATACATAGATGCAAATTTTCCCATTTATGTAAAATTTCATGCTCTACAAAAAAGGTCCAGTATTGTATCCTATCTTGAACAGTTTTTGCACAAAAAACAAAAATATGCTGAAAACACATGCCGGAGATATATTCCTCAAGACAGCGGCCGTTCCCAGCCATAGAGGCTAAGCCCCACAGAAAAGATTTTTTTTCAGATAAGAGGAAATTTTATGCTCTACAAAAAAAGGTCCAATACAATTTTATCCTAGATTGAATAGTTTTTGCACAAAAAATTAAAAAATACTAAAAAACACATACCGGAAATAGATTTTCAAGATGGTGGCCGTTTCCAGCCATTGATTTTAATTGAGTTTTGCTGGCTTATTTCTAGGCCTAATCCAAACACGTGTACCAAATTTCAGCTTGTTCCGAAATTATTTCCACTGATCACCCATTTTTCGTCTAATTTTCCTGTACTAAATGTTCATGAAGATATCTAACATGCATTATACACAACAAATTATAACTATTAACAAATTATTAAATTTTTCTGGGCAGCACTAGAACTCCACTGTTATAAGAGAATAAAAGATAAGTAAGAGGACAACCTATAATGATCTTTACATTTGAAATTGGATCTTTATTATTTTCTAAACTGTGAATATGAAATGAAAAATGTCTGTGTATAGAATAAAAATATTAAGTATAAAATATCTATCATTCTATCATCTATTAAAAATTATTTGTAAATGACCTATATATTTTATCTTGTCACGTTTAGTGAACCTTAACATCACCAAAACAGCATCACACAATATTTTTATTTAATTTTAATAGAAACTAGTGGAATATTTGTTTAATGAGCGTAGTTACCGAATCTTATGCTGTCTATCGTTCTGACTAGTTGGGATTGTCATAACTATTACTTGTTACAGGGTTTTGTGCATATTATAAGAAATATATATACGCTTAAAAATTTATACTTGCATGATTTAATATATAACATTTTATAGTTCTTTTTTTTACTTTTCACCTGTTAGTAGATGTATGGAGTACTTTGATCCATTATGTGAATTCTTCTTCACACACAGTAATTACATGTGCACTCTTCATGGCCAACAATAACAATGAGCTAATCTTTCAAGTTTCTTAATTAAGAGCACAAAGACAAATGGTCATGTCTTTAACAGACAAACTGTCTTTGATTAATGTTTTGAGTATATACATATAGTACTAAGTATCAATTATTATTGTGATATATATATATATATATATATAGTCATAGTGTCAGTCCAACTCACTTGAGACAACCTGAAATGTTTTCAGTGTATTTGTTTGTTCTTTGGCTTATAATAACTTTGGTTAGGTAACCTTTGAAAAACAGTAGAAGCACTTCTTAATATCAGAATGGAATATATTACCTTCCCTTTTCAGCCATTTATTTCACCACATCTCAATAAGTGACAAACACGTAACAGATGATTTCATAAAAATTATTTACGTACTTTTAATTAAGTTCTGTTTTGCTTCCTATGCCATTGTGAACCATGTTACACATATGAAATTTTTTGCATAAAAGCCCAAAGAAATTTGGTTGTTAGCAGCATTATAAATTCATTGTTTATTAACAAGCAGTTCAATAATTAATTAAAAGTCACTTACTTGTTACACCAAAGTGTTTTAGAAAACAAACACACACACACACACACACACACACACACAAACATAATTTCAAACTCTAAAACATTATGACCTGATAGAAAATAGGTGGCAACCCTGTTGATCAGTTGTCAGTTGTATTCTATCTTCTTTACCAGATACAGAGTGAAAACATTTTGAACTTTAAAATTTTACTGAGCTACAGTTTTTAAGCTTTTTAATGATACTGCATTTACTGTTTCCTTCATGCACATAGGCAGTTGGGGTTTGAAGAGGGATTCCTAGAAATATCCAACTCAGCTAAAAAACATAATATGAATTATGTATTTTATTATGCTTTGAAAGTAGGTCTAAATATTATTTATAATAAGCTATAATAATATTTAAATGTGTCACATATCTACAAATATGTCATTAAGATATGTGTAACGATGTTACTTATCACTTCCAATTTTTGTTGAAACCCTCTGAAATGAATTTCTGCATATGCCCATGGTTTCCTTATACCAAAAACTCTGTACTCTGTACTCGTATGCTCATATATGATCAAATAATTAAATATTCACTGCATGTATTCCTGTTAGCTTTAACTTAATTTTTCGGGGGATTTTCTTATCACATTTTTGATTCAATGACTGCAAAAAATTTTACATTAAGTATTATTTCATTTTTAAACAAATTATTGATTAGAAATTAATAATTTTAAGTTATTGCCAGTCTTATTAGATTCACAACTTGAATGTTGTTTTCTCATCAATTATAAATTCAGCAACCACAAAAACTCTTGTATACATTTTTAAAAGAATTTCTTAATTTTCAAAAATATTTTGTGTAGGCAAAAAGTTGTATTTTGTTCCATATAGTTAAGATGGATTCAAAAGTTTGGCCTCTTTCGACTAACTCAATCCACAGGGCCTAAATAACTTAAATACATACAAATTATGTACGACATATGACATTTTAAATTTTACATCATTTTTCAGAGAATCTTTTCATATCAATGATGAATGTTTCTTTAAAACGAGAATGAACTTAAATATCTACAGGAATTTTTAACTGTTTAAATGAATTTTGAGATTTTTCTGTGACTGCTACAAAAACTGGTTGGAGTTTGTCAGCTGACTCTACAAAATAAAAGGGAACCTGAAACCTGAAGTAAGAAAGTGCTGAAAAATTCCTTATGAATAAAGAATTCTATCCATTTTTAAGCACATAATATTTATGAGAAACAAATTTATAACTTCTGAATGATCTTTTTGTTGTGACATACTATTGCATCATTCAAAGTGCAGCTATTTTGTGTTTACTGAACAATGAAATTGTTTAAGGCTTAGAAAAATTGGTTGATGAAAAATAGATACACCCTCAGCCAACTATTTTATTAGTGCATTGTGACGGCAGCGGTATGCAAACATCTGCTCTCTGGTACCAGCGGTGGACACAGCGAGCCAATCCGGCATCAGCATTCGGAGCGAGCGAATCAGCGATCCCGGTTAGTTAATAAAACCCGGGCCGGCAGAAAATTTTACACACACTATCACCACGCCATCGGACGCACTTCATCTCCTCTCCTCTCTCGGACGACATCGAGGCGGAGTCAGCCGGAAGGAACAGCCGAAGAACAGAACCGCCGCCGTTCTTGCGTCTTCGCACTCCCGTTCTGCGCCAGCGATGGACGTCGCTGGGCCGGCAGCCGACTCTACAACCGGTGCCGAAAGAAGAGGAGGACTGTAGTACACCACGAACAGCGGGCACAGCCACCGAACATCTCAGCGCGGCACTACCAATATCACTGTTCTCGCCACTCGGTCCTTTTTAGGGCCACCAAAATAACTAGAGTGTACGATTGGCGCCATTTGTCATGCGGCAAGCCTTTTGTCCAGTGACAGCATATAGATTATAAAAGTACCAAATATTTATAGGGCATTTCTACTAAACAACACAAATAAAGAATAAAAATCCTAATTTAAAATTAAATCAAGAAGAAAAACTAATTTTAATAATTATTTGTATAAACTTTTCCAACAAAGAACACTAATAATTTAGATAAAAATTAACAAGAAAATTTTGACTTAAATTAGCTGGCTTTCACTTGTGAGCGTCATCAGAGGTGGCCCACTAGGATGGTTGTCAGTTCTGTTATTGTAGTTAGTGCTGTTGTGTGAATTGGTTGACAGAGTATTGTTTGTGCAATGCAATTGTTGTAATTTGTTCCAAGAGTATATATGATTTAAATTGTGTCTGTTCATTTATAATGTTTTTAGGGAAAGTGTGTCATACTGGAAGTGATTGAGTGATAATTTGTTTCTTATTTGTGTATTTCATTGTGTCATAGTTTTCTAGTTCTGCAATCATGGATCCACACATCCATTTAAAAGCAGCTATATTTTCATTACTCATGTTGCAATTGTAGGTATGTATCAAGAAGATCCTGTGGTAAAATGATACCTTCAACTTGTAAGTCAGAACTTGCTTTGGTCAATCAGAATTTGAAATATACTAATTTCTGTAGCCTTTATACCTCCTTCTTTTTCTTGATTTTCATAACATAATTTTTCATAGACATATTTACAACTGTTCTCAGATATTATCATCATTCTCTTTGTTGAGTCCATTGTTGCATATTGTAACATCACAAAATGTTCCATAATAATAATGAACACCAGAAGGGTGAATAATATACTAAAAGAACTATAAATGAGTAACCAGAAAGAATGTAACAGTAAAAATAATAAACCAATAAAGAAGAAAAGAAGAGAAGGAATTCAAGTAAACAGTGATACATCCACTACATGTACTAAATGACACTATAACATAAAATATACTGAAGGACAAAGACGAAATGACAAGACAAGTTTCCCACATAAACTGTCAAGTGAACTCAATAGAACATTTGATAAATAAAATGACAAATGACTTGAATAGTATTGTACTATATATATTATGAATAAAAAACAGCACATTAGCTGAGCTAAGTCAAAACAATGAGATAACAAAAGACAAATATAGTGAACTATGCTAGGAATAGTCACAAACTGTAAAAAATAATATGAAAGCCAAATATGTAATATTATCAATTAAGAATAACTGTAAATGTAAACACTGTATGTGTTTAAGTAACTTCATAAGTAAGTAAAATGTGTACGAAAGATAATAATAGTCAGGGAATAAAACATTGTAGCATAATGATAACAGACCCTGAATGACCAATTTAAATCAAAGAAATAAGAATTAAATAGAAACCCTACTAAGCATAATGCAGTAGAATCATGACAAAGATGAAAAGAATGTAAAACACCACCACATGCGTGATGTTATAAAAATAAGAGATGAGAAGGACATGCTAAAATAAAAATAGTAAAATATGAAAGTTTATGTTAGTAAATCAACATATGTAAACAGATAATTAATATTGTTCAGCTGAGTACATTTATATATAATAAGGTATTCTTTTTAATCAATTAATCATGTTCAAAGTAGAAATTAAGAATAATTAAACAAATATTAGAAAAAAGTTAATAGTCGGATTTGCCACATTTAGCAGATGACGCATGTAAACACTAATAAGTTTAAAGTAATGAAATATTAATGAAAACTGTGACCAAACTGGCATCAAGCTATGTCAAAATAAAGATAAAGAAATAAGCTCTACAATGATAGTAATAGAACCCGAATTGAGATTGTAATAATTGAGATATAAACGTTAGCATCATAAATTTTGTGAATTTCGAATAAATACAACAAATACTATTAACACTGAAATCAGACGCTTCCAATACAAATATGTAATGCCTATTAATAGAATTACGTCATCATGACATAATTTCGGACCAATCACGAACAATTTTAGTAAGACTTCGAGAGCTCCAAGCGGCTTTCTGAAAAAAGTATATAAACGAGGATCATTGTAAACACAGGAGCATTTTGTCTAAATTCACTCAACCAGCAACAACAAATCCAGGCCAGCTAATCATCAAAATTTAATTATTCAACGATAAAGAAGAAGTATAATTCAATCAGTGCATCAACAATAGTAGTGAAACTTTAACCAGAAGTGCGTGTGAACGAACGAGGTTAGGTATCAACATAACCAAGCAGTAGCTTATTTAAGAAGAAGATTAACCCGTTCAAGTGCGAATATTAGTGAAGTGTAAACACGATCATTGAATAAGATCGTTAAAAGTGTTAATAAATTAATCTTTGCTATTAATCACCAGGGAGTACAGTGCCCATTTTGTTTACATTTTAGTCAATAACAATATAGAATAATACACGAATGTACTGACGCAAAAAACAATAATACTATAAGTAACCAACACTGTATTAAAGTTATTTAGAGGAATTAACAGATTCCGATGTAAGATTTCATATGTAAACGTTTTTGTAACTAACCAAAAACTGATTCAGAACAAACGAACGAGTTTATTAACTTTCAATAACTAAAGGTGTCTAACCTAACAATATGATATATCATAATAGCATTGTAGAATAAGGCAGTGGTGTTCTATTCTGTAATTTCAAAGAAGTCACCCTTGAGATAAATAACCATTATAAATAGTCTATCGATTATAATTAGAGTTTTCATGTTAACTAAGCTGAGCTAGTTAAAAGTAAAGAAACCGGACGATCTGTGATCCGTTTATTATTTTCAAATGAATGTAGTTAATTGAATGTATTCCATAATGAATAATAAATAACAGAATTGTAAAGTAACAGCATTGTCAACAATTATTTCAACTAGTAATTAATCAGTATTACTCATTACTGAGGTGCATTTTAGTAGTAAACATAAACAGAAATTTAATGCATGCTTTTGATCTAACCATTTGATCAATTAGTGATTTATAAAATATCAGAATTAACTATTAATTTATTCAGAAGAATTCTTTTTATGGGTCATTTCTCTCGAAAACCCATATGGTGCCCAAATAAAAATTATAAGTGTTTACAAAAGCTTTTACAGCATTAATATACTGTGCAATCAAAAGCTTGACAGTTTATTCACCACCTGTGACCAACTGAATGTCGAGTACTACATCACAAGTACGTGCAGGTTTGATTTATGTAAAATAACTTTGTCAAGACAATACACTGACACACACTGACGACACTATTCAACAGGAAAGTGAACTAACGTCAAGAGATCTACGCAACAGTTTACATTCATCAACGGATCTACAGCTAAATATTTACTCACAAATAAATAAACAAAAAACGTCAAAATCGAATTAAACAATTATTCAAGTAAATAAATAAAAAATAATTGAAGAAAATATTTTATGAACGCGAGTGTTAAATTCAATAGCAAGTAAAAGTAAGACAGAATTAAGTTTGTAATAAAGTGACACCAAGCAACGTGTGGTTTATAAATAGTAGAAATAAAAAAGAAACTATAAGCTTCTGAATTGTTTGTAATAACATTTATTCTAACAAACATTTGGCAACATTGTCAAGTTCAGATTTAATTTCCTTCTTCAGTGGCAGTCCTAGTGACAGTAGTGCTCTTACTGGATCTTAACTTTCCACATCTTTCATCAAACCTCACAGTGTTAAACCAAGAGTACTCAGGAGCAAATATGAATGCAAGACCTGTCAGTTATGCAGAAGCAAGAGAAAGTATCACGTGATCTGTCAGCACATAAGAGCTAGTCAATCATTTCACTTACATGAGTGCAGTTCGTAAGCTTTTGTTGTATTTGTTGTTACAGTGAATCACTCAATAAGCCAATAGAAATCAGTATCATATACACACATATAAAAATAAACATTTTCAGAGTTAACACATCACATACATATATACACACATTCATAATGCTTTTATCTGTGATTTTAGGTAAGTTTTTGAGTTTTTAGGGGGATTAGAGAAGGTTCTGTCCCATCTCATTTTGGTGAGTGTATATGTTCTAACAGTGCCCTTGGTTCAGCATATTTCAGAAGAGTCTCAGTTGTTACATTTAAAGTTTTGGTCTTGGTATTTGACAGTGAAATGTTGGTGCAGGTCCTTTAAGATGTAAGAAACTTACTTTGATTTTTCCCAATTTATTGAGTTTTCACTAACATGCAAGCAAGCATAAAGAATCATTGTAGTTAACTGTGACAAATTCAGATGCAATTTGTTCTGATGCTGTAATTAAAACATTGTATTTGTTACAAGCGCTTCCACTGATATTTCAGTAGCTAGAGAGTAAGGGTTTGCTGCCGTTTGTGTTTCTGAGATAGGAGCACTGCATGAAATTGTTGAGTTTGGGACAGTTTGTGAATCATCAAAGAGTTTTACCAGATGAATCTCATTATCATTGTATTCCTTGATTGTGCAATATTAAAAATGAATGCCTGGGATGTTACCTTTTGCAAATTCAAATAACTCCACAGGCGTCATTATATTTTTTGATATAGTCATTGCAGACTTGTAATGTTTCCGTCCTTCTTACACTCCTTCCCGAGACAATTGTAGGCACACTTGGGATGAGAAGTTGCAAAAAATATCACTCAGCATCAATTAAAAAATCTTTTTTGTATAAAAATATTTTCAAGAAGTGTCTTGCTGTGCCACACTGCCATTCAAAAAGTAACGTATTTTTTAAACTGAGGAGTACGTTCTTTCAGATGAGAAATTTCAGTTTGTATTTTAGTAATAAAAGAGTGGGTTTTTAATATTCCTACAACAATAACATAATGCTCTTTAAAAGTTGGCAGGTTCAGTTACCTAAAAGTTCTACACATTTCTCGGCTAGCCGACCAGGTGCAGTGTCTTTGTCAGAGCTGTGCACTCAGGTACCTTCACACTGTTTCAGTACTCTTAACTACGCAGATTATGCTGGCATACCACCAAAAGAATGGAAAATTATTCTAGAACATCTGTGAGACCTATATAAGCTTAGTAAGCGACTGGCCTAGTGAGTTAGTTATACCTGGAAAGATTGTAGAGTGTGGATCAAGATTACTGTTTTATAATTAGTGCGGAACTCTTAATAGTTAACATTATTATTGCATGTGGACAAATTTAACTTGAATTATTGTATGAAAGTAACTTGTTGATTTCACATTGTTATTTGTGACTAATTAAAGCTGGTAACTTTAGTGACTTCATTGGTGTCTGTATTTTGTTTCCACTGTACCATATGATGATCTGTGAGACTGTCGTAACAATATGAACAGTTGTTCAGTAAATTTAAGTTACATATCCTACCATTTCACTCACAAACTTCTGATAAAGCAAATACTTGAAGTGTTATCCCAGGACACTCTTTACACACATCTGTGTAAAAATGAGTGCTGGTTAAATTGCATATAATTTTGTATAAACTAGTTTGGTATCATCACCACTTAAAACAAAATTGTTTGATGTGGACCCATTCATCATTAACTTGACATTATGGTGAGTAGTACAGACACAAACTGTATGGATTCCACTTTCCTCACTAAGATATAATTTTTGAGTCACAACTCATAACATTTTGAAAAACCAACAGTATTTGTTGGATCCTGAATCATTATTTAAACATTTTATATATTTTATTCAGGCTCCCTAGAAATAGCCTCTTTTCTAGATTTTTTTTTAATTCTTCATCTCAAACAGCAACAAAATCCTCCTTCATAGGCATTGCTCTGCTCATATTGTCACTATTATAGAAATAAACTAAAAGTTTAGCTGTAGTTATGTCTAAATTCTTCCCTGGGTTTGAACATGGAATAATCAGAATACTCTTTTCTCTTACCTATTTTTAGAAATCTCTGACCATATATTCATGCATTTAAAAACTCATTTTACTTCCATGTTCCATAAGGAAATGGAAGTATGGTGATAGCAAAAAAAAATCGTGTTCGAGATTATTCCATATTCTGATTGTACTACCCTCAAAACATGAAAAAAGTCATTTTTTGATAAGTGTCTGTGTGTCTATCTGTCTATCTGTAGATTTTCTTCTATGGCAAACGATAACAGCCGCAAATTTAAACAGAATCAAATAATGTTTTGTATACAGCCCTAAATTGTAGAGTTCTCAAGACCTATTGTTTTTGGTGAAGATCGGTTAAGGGAAAGGGATAGTTTACTGGCAACGTTTTATGTTTTAACAAGGGTATTTTCTATGGCAAACGATAACAGCCGCAAATTCAAACAGAATCAACTACTCTTTTGCATACAGCCCTGAATTGTAGAGTTCTCAAGACCTATTGTTTTTGGTGAAGATCGGTTAAGGGAAAGGGGTAGTTTACCTGCAACATTTTTTGTTTTAACAAGGGTATTTACTATGGCAAACGATAACAGCCGCAAATTCAAACAGAATCAAATAATGTTTTGCATACACCCCTGAAGTGTAGAGTTCTCAATACCTATTGTTTTGGTTGATGATCGGTTTAGGGAAAATGGTAGTTTACCAGCAACGTTTTATGTTTTGACATGGGTAATTTTTTTTTTTGACGAATGATAAGTGCCATAAATTCAACCAGAATCAAATAATGTTTTGCATACCTTCCTGAGCTATAGAGAAATCAATGTCTGTTGATTTTGGTGAAGATCGGTTAAGGGAAAGGGGTAGTTTACCTGCAACATTTTATGTTGTAACAAGAGAAATGTTTTCATGACGAACGATAACTACCGCACATTCAAATAAAATCAAATATTTTTTTGCATACGTTCATCAATTGTAAAAGACTGAAGGGCTGTTGATTTTGGTGAAGATCGGTTAATGGAAAGGGGTAGTTTACCTGCTACATTTTATGTTTTAACAAGAGTAATTGTTTCTATGATGAACGATAACTGCCGCACATTTAAACAAACAAATAATTTTGTGCATACCTTCCTCAATTGTAGATAACTCAATGAAGATCGGTTAAGGGAAAGGGGTAGTTTACCTGCAACATTTTATGTTGTAACAAGAGAACGTTTCTCATGAAGAACGATAACTGCCGTAAATTCAAACAGAATCAAATAATTTTTTACATATGTCCCTGAGTTGTAGAGGACTCATGGCCTATTGATTTTGGTGAAGATTGGTTAAGGGAAAGGGGTAGTTTACCTGGACTTTTAATGTTTAAACAAGAGTAATTGTTTGTATGGCAAACGATAAGTGCCGCACATTCAAACAGAATCAAATAATGTTTCGCATACAGCCCTGAATTTTAGAGTTCTCAAGACCTATTGTTTTTTGTGAAGATCGGTTAAGGGAAAGGGGTACTTTACCTGCCACATTTTATGTTTTAACAAGGGTAATTTTTACTTCCATGTTCCATAAGGAAATGGAAGTATGGTGATGGCAAAAAAAAATCGTGCAGTGTCAATCAGTTATGAGGAAAGGGTAGTTTACCTGCAATGTTTTATGTTTTAAAAGGGTAATTTAATTGTTATGACGAACAATAACTGCCGCATATTCAAAGAGAATCAAATCATTTTTTGCATACATTCCTGAAGTTGTAAGTACTCATAGTCTGTTAATTTTGGTGAAGATCGGTTAAGGGAAAGGGGTAGTTTACCTGCCACCTTTAATGTTTTAACAAGGGTAATTGTTTCTATGACGAACGATAACTGCCGCACATTCAAACAGAATCAAATAACGTTTTGTATGCATCCCTGAATTGTAGAGGACTCAAGACTTATTGATTATGGTGAAGATCAGTTAAGAGAAAGGGGTAGTTTACCTGCAACATTTTATGTGATAATAAGGTTAATTTTTTCTATGACGAATGATAACTGCCGTAAATTCAAACATAATCAAATAAGTTTTTGCATACGTCCCTAAATTGTAGTGTACTCAAGGCCTGTTGATTTTGGTGAAGATTGGTTTAGGGAAGAGGTAGTTTACCTGCAACATTTTATGTTGTAACAAGAGAAATTTTTTCATGACGAATGATAACTCCCGTAAATTCAAACAGAATCAAATAATGTTTACATATGTGCCTGAGTTGTAGAATACTCAAGGCGTTTTGATTTTGGTGAAGATTGGTTACGAGGAAAGGGCAGTTTACCTGAAACGTTTTTTGTTGTAACAAGAGTAAAGTACTTAATTTTGATAAATAAAGTATCCTGATAAGAAGATCTTAATAATCCACTGTAGAAACGTAGATGAAATATCTATAAATGAAGAGGCTAGTTGAACGGGGTGGGGGTAATTTTGTATAAATGAAAATTGTAGATGTGGGGGGAGGGGATAATTTTTATATGTGTACTACTTTATCGGCAACAAAGTAGTATTTTGTTGTTAAAATTCCTTCCCAGGCTGTTTGGCTGTAGTCTAATGTTTTCTGCTAAACCAGATGTTTCAACAGTGCCGTCGACTGCCATCATCAGTGAAAATCAAGTGCGATAGCGTGTGGTGGTATACGTTAGTGACCACAGTACTGTGGTTAAGGCTGAAGAATAAGTGGAAAGAAGTAGTTTCTATGGAAACATTTCATTTTGTAAATGATTTTAAATATAAATCTTAGATCAATGATGTTATGTATGGTTCTCCATACAGATATTTTAATTCTGTTATGGCTCCAGCTAAGTTAATAAGACATGGTAAGACAGATTATACTAGAATTTTTTTATTTCAACCGAGTGAACATTGAGAAAACTTGTTTTACTGTGCATTCATCCTCCTGCATGCCTTGCAACTTTCTTCCTCTGAATTCAGAGCCATAATAATGTTTTTACAAGAGTTTCTCTATCTTTATAAATTTTCTTTTATATAAGAATTTATGATAACTGTCTTTTCCTTGACAAGGAATTTCCATACAAGCTACAATTTTTATTTATATACTCCAAGGCTGTACTAAAATATGTACAAATATATCTCTTTTCGGCATTAAACTGGTGTAGCATTCGATTCATCTTGTAGGGTAAATTCAGGGTCTTCTTTCTTTTTTCCAAGTTAAGTCTACACATGTATCATATTTCATTCCTATTTTGTACACTTTTCAAACCCATAGAGTATGTCCAGTCACTTACATTCTTCAGCTTACCAGACTTAGAATGTCCAATTTCCTCAAAAGGTTACATTTAACAGAAAATACTGCCAAGTTGGTCTTTTTTTGTTGAATTGCCATATTTCAGAGCTACATAAGAGTTTACACACTTCGATAGTTTACTTGAAATACATTTAAACATTACAAAAAATATAACTGTCTTATACACTACATTCTGTTCTTCAGACCAAAATAAAATTGAATTGTTTTTAAATATAAATGAAATAATTACGTTTATAATTACGTTGAAATTGGAAGTTAACTTGTAAAAAAGTTATAAATCTATAATTAATTATATGATTTAGTTAACTAAAAATCTATATAATAAGAATTTCTAAATACTTTTACTAATTACACTAAATATTTTTACCAAAAAAATGTTAAAAAACACAAAACGTACTCACCAATATTGTAAGTAGAGAGGTTTAGCAATCCGGTGGTTTGTTCGGATTTAATTGTTTAAGTTAAAATTTTACTTTGTTTTGTTAACATTGTAAAAAAATGAAAAATTTGTTTGTAGTGAAAAAAGCTGTCGATGAATTGTTGTTGGTTCTCTCGCAGTATTTCGTGGTTATTCGTAGATCGCCGCAGATTCTGTCCCTGCTAAAACAAACATAAGTTACTTACTTACTGTAATTGAAGTTCTCAACGGTTGACCAGTTCGTAAATAATCGGGTCAGCACTCTACGGTGTCACCTGTGAAAGTATTGCTGAATCTAGCTATTGACTGTACTGTCTAAGTAATAAAAAGTTGTCAACTCTTTTTTCTGTTATGAAAGCTAAATTTTATTAACAATCTGAATAATTACTTTAAAATTTAATACAGGCTGTTTGCCTAGTCAGACATTGACCTTTACTATCTTAAAATTGCTCTTGATCTCAGGGTTTTGAACATTATTTAAATTATTGAACATCATTTAAAATGGTTAACATAAAATTTCACAATAAGTTTAGAACCTTGGTTCGTTATGATTATAGTTCTTCAGTGGTTCCTTTGAGCCTGCAAAATACAATAAGAACAAGAAAAAATGTCAGCGCTACTGTTTAACATTTAGTAGGTGGCGTTAATTATCAAAAAACAATAAACATATTAAGTGGTTTTATATATCGTTACCATTGAATAAATAATATAGTCGACTATGGTCAATCCTATATTGGTTTTACACATAATGAAATAATCCTTACAATAACAATTAACCTGAAACGGTTTCAGAATTATGAACATACAGTCGTAGCATTGGCTGTGATCGACATTGGCTTTACTCTAGGCATACTCATTCAAATATTTAAAAATAAAATTAACCTTGAACGTTTGTATTATAATGGACATGGTTATTAATTAGACTAGTGTCAATGTGGACACAACTTCAGGTATACTGGGTTAAAATAAAACATTAACTATCCCAAAATCGGGTATCATCTTAATCTAAAATCTCAAAAAAGGTTACATAAGTTTAATAAAGAATAATTCATTTAATGTTTGTCACTGATGATTATCTATCTTATGTAGCACTCTAGTAGTTCAAACAATTTATAACCTCTCATTAGTAGTTTGTCATTGATTATTTTATTTCGACTGAGTTCGATAACTTGTAATAAATAAATAAAATTCTTAATTATTTCTATAAAAACAAAATTATATTTGGTTCATTAATGTTTGTTAGTGACTATTTGTCAGTTTGTTTGTTCACTATGAACCTCGTTATTTTGTTATGGTTGTTTCCATGTTTAAAATTTATAATCTGAAAAATCTCTGTTTTTTCATTAATTATTAATAATAATTAATTCACACTATACTCCCTTTTATTTCACTTCAATTGCCACTTTATTGTACACTGGGCAATTGCATTCGCTATAATATAAGCGTTTTAGTTGAACACACGACACTAAAAAATTTGAAGGTTAGGATGTCCCTTCTGTTTACTGTTTACACCGCACAGCTGACAGCTGATCTCTTGAAATCGACTGTATCCGCGTACAGAAATTGGCCGTCATAACGATTCGCTAGTCTGATGCAGAATAATAAATTCTTTGTCTTCTTCGTTGTTCCTATATCAGGAGCACATACCCCCCGGTCGATTTTGATCGATTCCATTGGTTAAAAATGCGGGCATTCTATCCAGCGAGCTCACCCCCTTGTGAATTAATTGAAATTGTCAATGACTTAGGGTTGGAGAGTTCTGTTTGTTGTATTCTCCAAAGTAAATTTAATTTCTTTAAAATTGGTTTAACGTCCTTGTTATTTGAGTTATATGATCACATCATGTTATCACCATTAATCTGTTCTTTAAAATAAGTCCTCACAAGAACAGGTGTGAGTTTAATAATAAGAAAGGTAATTCATTACTTATGACTAGGGGGCGGATTTCTATGACCTAAAACTGTAGGAAATATGCATGCATTTATGACCTAAAAAACATTAAAATATGACCAATAAAATCCAAAATATGACTTTATTAATGACACGTATGTGTTACATTTTTATTTATCTACTTCAAATGAGTGTCTTTAAGATAGTCACACAATGCAGGATTCACGAACTCTTTTAACTGCTTTCTGCAAAACACCACCAACCCTGTAAGGGAGAGAAAAGTAATTAAATAATTTTACTTGCTCAAATCCCATTTAACACCCCTATTAAAAATATTCATACCTGATCTCAGTCTTCATTATCAGCTGAATTGTTGCAGTTGATGACAACATGCATCTTCAGGTTGTGAAATGAAAATCCTCTCCTGTTGTCACTGAGAATGGTCTTGTAGTGAGAAAAACTTCTCTCCACATCACACGAAGTAATGGGGGCGTACTTAAATAAACTTAGGTCAAAGGATGAAAATTCATTTTCGAAGTCTGAACCTGGTTCATTTCCGCACAAAATCTCACTTATGCCACACAGTTGCAAAAATCCAGGATTCTTCTCCAGTACACTCACTAATTTTGCAGGAAATTTAGCTGCTACTATTCACTTTGCATGTTTAACTCTTGTTCTGTGTATTTTACAATATTCAGAGCATCACTTAGTTCAGAACCTGAAGCTTCTAGCTGGGTGATTTTGCTCGGTAAGAAACCGAAGTTGGATTTCAAGTAAGCCAGGTCAGTTTTTATAGTGGAACATGTAAACAAATCTTGCATTATTTTCACTGATGAAGAATCTGTAGTGTCCAAGGAGTTCATGATCTTCTCCATGGTGTCGTAATTGTTGCAGTAATATACCGTAGCTTCAATCCAGGTACACCAGCATGTTAGGACAGGCTGGGGAGGAAGGGGCAACGAAGGAGCTGCATCTTTAAATGCCTGCAGGCGGAGTGATTTCTTAAAGGCCTTCTTTCCATTTGATATTAATTTATCCACTTCCAGGTAGTTATTGCGAATTTCTTCAGCCACTCTACGTAAAGCATGCGCAAGGCATGTTACATGTATCATCTTCGGACCATCTTTAGTCCCTTGGCTGCTTTCATTATATAAGGAGTCGCGTCAGTAATAAAAAGAAGAACAGTCTCTCTTTTTTCCCCATTTGGCCACAGTACATTCAAAGAATCGTCAAATAAGGCAGCAATACTTGAATGATTTGTCTTCTCTAACACTTCACATGCTAGGAGGAATATTTCTTCAGGTCTGTCTTCTTTTAGTGTTCCAACAATCACGTTTGCGACATACCTCCCATCAACATCTGTTGATTCAAAAATTGAAACCCATATTTTACAGTCCCCCACACTACATCTTATTTTATCCAACACCTCTTTGTAATACCCATTCAGATAGTTCTTCCTCAGCGTCGATTCATTTGGAACCAGATGTTTCGTATATTTCTCCAGAAACTGTCTCAAGCTTTGATTGTTAAGCTTTTTCAATGGGATGCTGGATGAAATCATCACCCTGCAGAGATCCTTTGTAAACTTTGAAGTGTTGGAAGATGAAGTTGAAGTACTAGCAGATTTTTCAAATAATAGAAGTTGTCTACTTTCGACTGCTGACTGTCTTTGTAAGCAATTTTTATGTTTTGCTGTATTACAGTGTTGCTGCACAGTGAAACGTTTCTCAGCGGCGACTTTAACTTCACATAACTTGCAAAATAAAATAGTGCCATCGGTACTAAATATTTTATCGCCAAATTCTCGAATAAAACCGCGCAACATTTCATTCACCGAACTCTTTATTCTAGGCTTGATGGAAACAAACTGCAGACACACGGAATGAGTGACTGACCATTACAGGGGAAGGTGAAAGTTAAAAGCGCTTTACAAAATGTAAGAAAAACGCTCCCCCTCCCTTCACTTCTGCCCGGTGGCATTATCGCTCACGGAGGCAAACAATATTTTGTTTGTATTTGAAAATCCGCATTCCAAAAGCACTTCACACCTTATTCACCATTTCTCTGAATATATAGGTACAGGATATATAGTACAGAATATATAGTATTTAAGGATATCCTGAAAGATATTTTTACTACTTTAACACACCACAATTTGTTACGGAACGAATAAATGCAGTTTCGTGTGAAAAATACATGAAAAATGCCATTTTAATCCATTTTCACTGTAAATATGCTGTAAAACTTCATAAATATCTAAATATGCATATGAAAAGTCAAAAAATATAACTTAAATATGCATTTTAGTGCTAAATATGCTACAAAACTTAAAAACTACCGAAATATGCAATTATATGCACAATAAAACATTATCAATCTTCATCAGAATACTTGGAATCAAGTTTAAATCTAGCTGAAACCAGAAATAATGTCAAGGAAAAAAATATGACATATCATAAAAATCTGCCCACTACTTATGACTATTATATTTTCATTATATTTTTACATGATTAATTATTAAAATTGACCAAATGATGATTACATTTCATAATATGGTTCCTTTGAGGTTCACTTACAATAATAATTAGTACCATGATTGTCTGAATTAAATATAGTAAATATAGTAGCAAATTCATAGTAAGATGAATTAAATTACTATATGTGCCCCATGCTTTCTATGGCCTAGAGCATGGTCAGTTAGATTTACTTTATTTTTTGACATAATTTGTCCTGTTCACTTTTTTACAGTGATATTGATATTCTAAGATGTCCATTGCAACTTCTGGCCAGCTTAGTTTTCATTAGAATACAATTATTTGCTTGTTTTTAATGTAACATTTATTGTTCATAGTCTTAGTATGCCAGGTCACTTTGATTTAATTCTGAGTTAATGATATACTCATCTTTATGTGGTTCTTTTAAGTATAAATTGTCTTTACAGTGTAAAGGTTGTTTTGTAATGGTTATTCTTTTATAATTACGTGTGATATTGTTAATAATTCACCAATACTTCTTGTAGCTAGTGTGGTCAGACAGTGACCTCAATTTCCTTAATTCTGGTTAAATTAGGTTTTCATAATAATCATTGTATACTATAATAGTGGTAATACATATTATATTACACATTTAAGACATTGTTCTTCACTGGTTTATATTATTATAGGAATTCTGAGTGTGTTTAACGTGTACACTTTTCTGTCCAATTTCAGTCTGTGTATTTGCATTAAACACCACACATACCACTTTCAATTGATAAAATTGTATCACTAGGTTGGTCTTTATAATGTCTTCTATCATTTTTTCATAACTTACACTAGTTTACATCGTTTTGGTCTTATTTTATACTAATTATAAGCTGATTTATAGCCAAGTTGAGGTTACCTGGGACCCCCCTATAGACAACAATGTTTTGGCTATCTGGTTTCAATGTCTTACAGGTTATTATTTGATACTTTTACACTTGTTAATTATTATCTACTATCTCTTTATAATTTCTACCTGTCTACAGGTGATTACTGGGTTCTTTTATTGTAATTTTATTTGAATTTGCCAGTATGCCTGGTACACTGTTCTTACTAAGATAATTACTCTATTCTTATCATTCATTATTCACATTCATGGTTTTGATTTATTTAATTAATGCTATTCTTTTATTAGAATAAAGAGTTTTTGTCATGGTTTGTCTTTGGTACTGTCTGTCTATGTCTGTGTCTCTTTGCTGTTTCTTAATTCTGTAGATTTTTGGTTTTATTACTTTCATTTTCTGTTGACACATATGCTAGGCACATTATTTGGCATATTTGTTAATTCTTCTGTGTTTGTTATCTTGCTTGTGTTTATTTATTTTCTTCAGTCTCTTGTTAATGCTGAATGTCATTGTACTTTAGTTTTGTCCTCTCACTTACCATATCTATTGGGTCATTTGGTTAATCACATTATTAAGTTGTCTTCTATACTTTCTTCTTTATCACTATCTACTTATTGTTCTTTGGTTTACTGAGTTAATTACATTAATTGTTTTATTGAGTTCTTGAACCTTATATAATACTTTGTACACAGTTACTTAGTAATCATTCCTTTCTTAGGTTTTCTGGTGTTAGTTTATGAGTGCTTCATTCTTTATCTTTTGTTGTTAACTTTATTGTGAAGATATGTACTATTACAATATTTACACACAAATGCTCTCACATTACCTCCCTTTATAAAATAAATTATTTAAATGTAGTTCCAAAATTTACAATAATTTGAATAATAAGAGGGTTCTAGGCACAACTTGGTTTTGAGCACTTACTGAAAGAGAACTAAGCTAAAATTAACTGAAAACAGTTAAATAAGCAGATGAGACAGGTATGTCAATACTTGCATAATGACATACATGTTCAGATTTGACTCCTCCAGAACTGGAAACAATAATTTAATATAAATTTTGGTTTTGTACATTAAAGTCTTGACATGCCTCTCAGCTGTAACATGATATTATTCACATTACAACCAACCCCAGGTTCATCATTGTTCTCACGTTTGTTGATTATAAAAATATGTGCATTATTGTAATTAAAATATTATCTTTATATGAACCTGTAGTTTTTCCATCATCAGAATTGAAAGTACATATCTAACCAACATGTTGAAGATTAACATATATTTAAAAAATCAAAAGGGTTGTTTTTGAGAATTTAAAAAATAAAAACATGGAAACAGGGTCAAAAAATCTTGTTTCTTATAACTATGTTGTGTTTCATGCCAAATTAAAGGCCCTTAAAAGAGCTTTAAATTGAGTTATAGCAGAGGCCTCTAGCACCAATATTTTAGAGTTATATCATTTTTTTGTAATCAACAATCACACAAAATTTTCCATGTTTTCCGATTTTTTACTTTTACTTCCATGTTCCTTAAGGAAATGAATGTATGGTGATGGCAAAAAAAATCGTGTTCGAGATTATTGCAGATACTGATTGTACTACACTCAAAACATGAAAAAAGTCATTTTTTGAAAAGTGCCTGTGTATGTGTCTGTCTGAGTGTCTGTGTGTCTATCTGTGTGTCTGTCTGTCTATAGATTTTTTTTCTATGGCAAACGATAACAGCCGCAAATACAAACAGAATCAAATATTTTTTTGCATGCAGTCCTGATTTGTAGAGTACTCAAGACCTATTGTTTTTGGTGAAGATCGGTTAACGGGAAAGGGGTAGTTTACCTGCAACGGTTTTTTTTAATCAAGGGTAACTTTTACTTCCATGTTCTTTAAGGAAATGGAAGTATGGTGATGGCAAAAAAAATCGTGTTCGAGATTATTGCAGATTCTGATTGTACTACACTCAAAACATGAAAAAAAGTCATTTTTTGAAAAGTGCATGTGTATGTGTCTGTCTGTGTGTCTGTGTGTCTGTCTGTCTATAGATTTTTTTTTTCTATGGCAAACGATAACAGCCGCAAATTCAAACAGAATCAAATAATTTTTTGTATACAGTCCTGATTTGTAGAGTACTCACGACCTATTGTTTTCGGTGAAGATCGGTTGAGGGAAAGGGGTAGTTTACTGGCAACAGTTTTTTTATCAAGGGTAATTTTTTTTTGGCAAACGATAACAGCCGCAAATTCAAACAGAATCAAATAATGTTTCGCATACAGCCCTGAATTATGGAGTTCTCAAGACCTATTGTTTTTGGTGAAGATCGGTTAAGGGAAAGGTGTAGTTTACCGGCAACATTTTATGTTTTAACAAGGGTAATTTTTTCTATGACGAACGATAACTGCCGCATATTCAAACAGAATCAAATAATTTTTTGTATACACCCCTGAATTGTAGAGATCTCAAGGCCTTTTTATTTTGGTGAAGATCGGTTAAGGGGAAGGGGTAGTTTACCAGCAACCTTTTACGTTTTACCAACAATAAAATACTTGAAAATTCATTTAAACGTTTTCAAACAATGGTAATTGTTAAAAATAAAATAATTTTGTTGCCAGGCAATAAAATTATAATTTTTTCATTTTGATGTAAATCATGTATGAGAGAAAATATATGGTTCGTGGCAGGCAAGCATATCTCAGTTATGTAATGTTTACATTTCCATTTTATTATTATGACTACCGCAATAAAAAGGCAGGGAACACACACACACACACACACACACACACACACACACACACACACACACACACACACACACACACACACACACACACACAAAATTTGCGTTATTTCTGGCCTCATACATGTTTATTTTCTTACATTTGCACGCTTTTTAAATGGAAAGTGCCGAAACCCATACCAACATAACGCATGCAAGCCGAAAAAGTGTCCAGCGTGGATAGCGATTTGCTTCCTGTGGATCGCTGGGCAGTGTAACTGCACGTGTTTACAGAGGAACGATTCATAGACAGAATTTTCGTCTTTAGGGAATGAACCCTCTGCAAGATGCTGAGGGTCCATGAGTGACTTCGGAGCGCTCCTTCTTTTCCGCATGTTTGTTCTGTGAAACGTACACTGTAGATTCGCAGCTTTACTCTAAGCAACGCTCAATAGGAAATGTTGAAAATTTTTGTCCACGGTGTACCCTCATACACACTAAACCTGCTCTGATGTTTTAATTACGGACATCATAATATTAAAACTTTGGAAACTTGAGCACTACTTAATGGAGATCAATCATTAACTTATACAAGCCATTAATTTTATGCATATTTTTTATATAAATGTGTACAACGTTATCGGCAACAAAGAAGTAGTTTTTGTTAAAATTCCTTCCTGGGATATTTGCCCGTAGTCCAATGTTTTCTATAAAACCAGACGATTTGGCAATGCCATCGACTTCCATCATCAGTGAAAATCGAGTGCGATAACGTGAGGTGGTATACATTAGTGACCACAGTACTGTGGTTAAGGCTGAAGCAGTAAGTAGAAAGAAGTAGTTTCTATGGTAATATTTCATTTCGAAAATGATTTTAAATATAAATCTTAGAATATGGAAGTCATGTATAGTTTTCCATACTGATATTTTTCTATGTCAAACGATAACAGCCGCAAATTTAAACAGAATCTACTACCGTTTTGCATACAGCCCTGAATTGTAGAGTTCTCAAGACCTGTTGTTTTTGGTGAAGATCGGTTAAGGGAAAGGGGTAGTTTACCAGCAACATTTTATGTTTTAAAAAGTGTATTTTTTATGGCAAACGATAACAGCCGCAAATTCAAACAGAATCAAATAAGTTTTTGCATACAGCCCTAGTTTGTAGAGTACTCAAGACCTATTGTTTTTGGTGAAGATCGGTTAAGGGAAAGGGGTAGTTTACCTGCTACGTTTTATGTTTTAACAAGGGTATTTTATATGGCAAACGATAACAGCCGCAAATTCAAACAGAATCAAATAATTTTTTGCATACAGCCCTGAATTGTAGAGTACTCAAGACCTTTTGGTTTTAGTGAAGATCGGTTAAGGGAATATGGTAGTTTACCTGCAACATTTTATGTTTTAACAAGGGTAATTTTTTCTATGACGAACGGTAACTGCCGCATATTCAAACAGAATCAAATAATTTTTTGCATACGTCCCTGAATTGTAGAGATCTCAAGGCCTTTTGATTTTGGTGAAGATCGGTTAAGGGGAAGGGATAGTTTACCAGCAACCTTTTACGTTTTACCAACAATAAAATACTTGAAAATTCATTTAAACTTTTTCAAACAATGGTAATTGTGTGCTGAGTCTAAGATAGATTCGGCGTGTATACGGTAATTAACGTTTTCGCTAAAAGAAATATAGGAACGATAGTCGGCGGTGGCGTTTTGCCGTACTGTATTTAGCGGTACATACGCATACGTCTGCAGCTGGGATAATCAATCTGCAGCTGTGGTAATCTAGCTGTGCTTGATTGGAGCGGCGCTTGATCGGTGCTGAGCTCTGGTGCTGGATACTGATTGCGAGTTCAGAAAGCCGGAACTGCGTTTCTAAAAATTGTCTTTTGCTGGTCGTTTAACCAAACGCCTCGTGGCATATCTTCTCCGACAGAAAGGAGTTTTTAGTTTACCATCTTCTTCATATATGGCAGGCTAAACTACTACAGATCTGCGGGTCCTCCGCTGAAGACGGGGAACAGCTCCATCCTGAACCATTAACATCCAGACTCTCTCTCTCAACTTCATCTGCCGGAGGAGAATAGCGAGGACGAACCACAAACATCCTATCATGTAGACCAGGAGATCACCACTTCACACCCATGGAAAAAATAAGGTGACATCAATCCATATTATATTTTTTTACACAGTGTGATGTAACCCACTAGAACCAGTGGACATAGAGTCACTCTACAACAATGACTTTAAGTTTTAAACATTTTAATTGGGTCCCCGGTTAACGGGACAGAATAGTGCGTGGACTTGGGGGGGGGAATCTTTTGTACATTTTGTAAATCTGTTGTATAAATTGTGAGCCCAGGGGTTGAAATGTATCTGTGGCTGCTCACCATTCAGACGTGTAAATTTCCTTCTTATTTTCAGTATAAGGGTTTCCTTAGTGCTACTAATTCGTTTCATCCACATGTAATTTCACTGGTTCAATTTAGTTTTCATTTTAGGCATTAAATTCTCATTTTTAAATTCAGTTTGGATCATATAGGGATAGCAGTTTCTTTGGTAGTTAAGTCGGGTCACCAGTTTAATCCTGTATAGGTGCATTTTCATGCAGAGTTGAACATGCTCTTGGGACAGGTTGAGTTATGCACTATCTTGCCTAGGAACATGTCAGCCTTTGGGCCAAATTACTTTTAAAAAGGTTATAAGGTTTATGACACGTTACTATTTTCAAGACTTAACAAAATTTATCAATATTTAAATTCTTTTAATTAATTATGATCACTGTATTCTATTTATAATAAGTCTAAGTGCTCAATGTGGCAGCACTTTATAATAGTATCAGGCACTATGCCAACTCTTGAATTTAGTATGTCCTGGGCCCACTGGTGTTGCATACATAATCAGTTATACACATATAATATGTTATACCCATATTACGAATTAAAACCTAATATGGATATTTATAGATTGTTAATTATGTACCTCATGGTGTGGAAAAGGGTGTGGCAAGAGATAGATGTTATAATTGTCCTGTGTTGTGGAACATGTATATGTATTGTATATTCGTGTGTATTTTAGGGGTTATATATGTATTGTACATTCGTGTGTATTTTTGGGGGGTTAGATATAGGGCTAAAAGAAAATATAAAACATAGTTTTTATATAAATTTATTTTCACGTACCATTTATAAAAAGAGAATATAAAACATGGGTTTTATATAAATTTATTTTCACATAACATTTTTTAAGGAGAATTAATTATTTTCAATTAACATTTTTAAGGTGAATATAGAAAATAAATTTTATATTTATTAATAATTTTCAAGTAACATTTTTAAGGAGAATTAATTTTTTCAATTAACATTTTTAAGGAGAACATAGAATCTAAATGTTATATTTATTGATTTTTGTAGGTAACCATTTTAAAGGAGATATAATAATAAAAAAGGATTTTATTGATTGTTAATTTTGTGAGTTTTCATTGCAAGTCCCATCTCACTGAATCCAGCGCATTTTTGGGCTTCTCTAGGCTTTGGCCTAGTTTTAATTATCTTGTGGCCACTCTTTAAAAAAAAAACTTAAAAAAAATGAAAAAAATTCTTTTTTCAAAAAAAAAAAAAAAAAATGAATTTTTTTTTACAAGTCAAAGTTAAAGAGGGGTTACAATTGTTAAAAATAAAATAATTTTGTTCCCAGGCAATAAAATTATAATTTTTTCATTTTAATGTAAATCATGTATGAGAGAAAATATATCGTTCGTGGCAGGCAAGTATATCTCAATTATGTACTGTTTACGTTTCCATTTTATTATTATGATTACTGCAATAAAAAGGCAGGGAACACACACACACACACACACACACACACAAAATTCGCGTTATTTCTGGCCTCACTCATGTTTATTTTCTTACATTTGCACGCTTTTTAAATGGAAAGTACCAAAACCCACACCAACATAACACGTGCAAGCCGAAAAATTGTCCAGCGTGGATAGCGATTTGCTTCCTGTGGATCGCTGGGCAGTGTAACTGCACGTGTTTACAGAGGAACGATTCATAGACAGAATTTTCGTCTTTAGGGAATGAACCCTCTGCAAGATGCTGAGGGTCCATGAGTGACTTCGGAGCGCTCCTTCTTTTCCGCGTGTTTGTTCTGTGAAACGTACACTGTAGATTCGCAGCTTTACTCTAAGCAACGCTCAATAGGAAATGTTGAAAATTTTTGTCCACGATGTACCCTCATACACACTAAACCTGCTCTGATGTTTTAATTACGGACAGCATAATATTAAAAATTTGGAAACTTGAGCACTACTTAATGGAGATCAAACATTAACTTATACAAGCCATTAATTTTATGCATATTTTTTATATATATGTGTACAACATTATCGGCAACAAAGAAGTAGTTTTTGTTGAAATTCCTTCCCGGGATGTTTGGCCGTAGTCCAATGTTTTCTACAGAACCAGACGTTTCAGCAATGCCATCGACTTCCATCATCAGTGAAAATCGAGTGCGATAACGTAAGGTGGTATACGTTAGTGACCACAGTACTGTGGTTAAGGCTGAAGCAGTAAGTAGAAAGAAGTAGTTTCTATGGTAATATTTCATTTCGAAAATGATTTTAAATATAAATCTTAGAACATGGAAGTTATGTATGGTTCTCCATACCGACATTTAAAACTTATTTAAGAAACTACTGGCCCCAAAATAACTACAATTTTATATATTTAGTACAATTTATGGGTACAACTTTTACTCAAAAATCTTTGAAATCTGAGGTTTCAAGGTTCAGACCCCTGGTGATTCTAAGTGAATGTAAGTTACATATCCTACCATTTCACTCACAAACTTGTGATAAAGCAAATCCTTGAAGTGTTATCCCAGGACACTGTTTACACACATCTGTGTAAAAATGAGTGCTAGGTAAATTGCATAAAATTTTGTATAAACTAGTTTGCTATCATCACCACTCAAAACAAAACTGTTTGATGTGGACCCATTCATCATTAACTTGACATTATGCTGAGTAGTACAGACACAAACTGTATGTAACTGAATTTCAGATGAGAAATTCGTTTTGTATTTTAGCAATAAAAAAGTGGGTCTTTAATATTCCTACAACAATTACATAAAATATCTAGCAGAATTTAACGGATATGACAGAACAATAGTCAGTAAACTCCTACACAAAACACAAAACAGACAAAGACAGAAAACAACAAATTCATAACACTAACATACATCAACAAACAGACTGAAAAAAATAGCCCACAAATTCAAAAAATCAGGATACAGAATCGCTTACAAAACTACTAACAAAACAGAACACACACTGTCAAGACACACACACAAAGCACAAAACAAATTCGATCTACCCGGTGTTTACAAACTAAATTGCTCAAATTGCAACAAATTCTATATAGGCCAGAAAGGACATGGCTTCATACATTGAACACACAAAGGCACTCCACTCCACTCCAGAATCCACCTTTGCAAACCGCCTCATTGAAGCAAACCACACATACAAAAACATCGACAATAACATGAACATTCTACACGTACACACAAAAGGCCGAAAACTAGACACTCTAGAACAATTAGAAATATACAACACACACGAAAACAAATAAAAACGACATCCTAAATGAACAGACACAATTCAAATCGCACGCATTATTCGAACATATCTCACCCCACACACGCAACTTCGATCTTTCGAAATTCGATTCCGTCCAGCGGCAACCTCTGAAGAAGCCTTTTAAAGGTGAAAACCCGGTTCAGGTTGTAAGGTTTTTACTTATAAATTTATGTTTTACTTATAAAAAACTTTGTGTTCCGAGTCGTTAATGTAATAGTTGTATTTAGTTTTAACAAAGGTAATTTTTTTTTATTACGAACGATAACTGCCGCACATTCAAACAGAATCAAATATTTCTTTGCATACGTTCATCAATTGTAAAATACTGAAGGCCTGTTGATTTTTGTGAACATCGGTTAAGGGAAAGGGGTAGTTTACCTGCCACATTTTATGTTTTAACAAGAGTAATTGTTTCTATGACGAACGATAACTGCCGCACATTTAAACAGAATCAAATTATTTTGTGCATACCTTCCTCAATTGTAGATAACTCAAGGCCTGTTGATTTCGTTGAAGATTGGTTAAGGGAAAGGGGTACCGGTAGTTTACCAGCAACATTTTATGTTTTAACAACGGTAATTTTTTCTATGACGAACGATAACTGCCGCACATTCAAACAGAATCAAATACTTTTTTTTATACGTTCAAGAATTGTAAGGGAATGAAGGCCTATTGATTTAGGTGAAGATCGGTTAAGAGAAAGGGGTAGTTTACCTGCCACATTTTATGTTTTAACAAGGGTATTTTCTATGGCAAACGATAACAGCCGCAAATTCAAACAGAATCAAATAATGTTTTGGATACAGCCCTGAATTGTAGAGTTCTCAAGACCTATTGTTTTTTGTGAAGATCGATTAAGGGAAACGGGTAGTTCACCAGCAACTTTTTTTTTAAGCAAGGTAATGTTTTTCTATGGCAAAAGATAACAGCCGCAAATTCAAACAGAAACAAATAATTTTTTGCATGCAGCCCTGAGTTGTAGAGTTCTCAAGGCCTGTTGATTTTGTTGAAGATCGGTTAAGGGAAAGGGGTACCGGTAGTTTACCAGCAACATTTTATGTTTTAACAACGGTAATTTTTTCTATGACGAACGATAACTGCCGCATATTCAAACAGAATATAATTTGTTTTGCATACACTCCTGAGTTGTAGAGTTCTCAAGACCTATTGTTTTTGGTGAAGATCGGTTAAGGGAAAGGGGTAGTTTACCCGCATTGTTTTTTGTTTTAACAAGGGTATTTTCTATGGCAAACGATAACAGCCGCAAATTCAAATAGAATCAAATAATGTTTTGCATACAGCTCTGAATTGTAGACTTCTCAAGACCTATTGTTTTGTTGAAGATCGGGTTACGGAAAGGGGCAGTTTACATGCAACTTTTTTTTTTTAATCAAGGGTCATTTTTTTCTATGACGAACGATAACTGCCGCACATTCAAACAGAATCAAATATTTTTTTGCATACGTTCCTCAATTGTAAAAGACTGAAGGCCTGTCGATTTTGGTGAAGATCGGTTAAGGGAAAGGGGTAGTTTACCAGCCACATTTTATGTTTTAAAAGGGTAATTTTATTTGTATGACGAATGATAAGTGCCGCATATTCAAAGAGAATCAAATAATTTTTTGCATACATTCCTGAAGTTTTAAGTACTCAAGGTCTGCTGATTTTGGTGTAGATCGGTTAAGGGAAAGGGGTAGTTTACCAGCAACATTTTATGTTGTAACAATAGAACGTTTTTCATGAAGAACGATAACTACCGTAAATTCAAACAGAATCAAATAATTTTTGACATATGTGCCTGAGTTGTAGGGGACTCAAGGCCTATTGATTTTGGTGAAGATCGGTTAAGGAAAAGGGGTACCGGTATTTTACCAGCAACATTTTATGTTTTAACAACGGTAATTTTTTACTTCCATGTTCCTTAAGGAAATGGAAGTATGGTGTTGGCAAAAAAAATCGTGTTCGAGATTATTGCAGATTCTGATTGTACTGAAAAAAAGTCATTTTTCGAAAGTGTCTGTGTGTGTGTCTGTGTGTCTGTCTGTGTGTCTCTCTGTAGATTTTTTTTCTACGGCAAACGATAACAGCCGCAAATTCAAACTGAATCAAATCATTTTTTGCATACAGCCCTGATTTGTAGAGTACTCACGACCTATTGTTTTTGGTGAGAGCCTCCAGGTGGTCTAGTGGCTAACGCGGGCGATTGATGCGCTCGTGGTCCCGGGTTCAATTCCCGGCGGAGGCTCCGTACGGCGTGCACTCAGCGTCGTGAGGCAAACTGAGTAGGCGCTGAGATAACAGCGCCGCCTCCTGGCTGTGAATACCGCAACTAGCGGCTGGTGGCGCGTAGTACTAGCCATACACCGTCACACTAACACAAAAGCCGCGCGGTACGCCTTGGTCCTTAACGGACTGTTGAGCGGAGTTTTATTTTATTTTATTTATTTTATTGTTTTTGGTGAAGATCGGTTGAGGAAAAGGGGTAGTTTACCTGCAACGGTTTTTTTTAATCAAGGGTAATTGTTTTCTATGGCAAACAATAACAGCCACAAATTCAAACAGAATCAACTACTCTTTTGCATACAGTCCTGAATTGTAGAGTTCTCAAGACCTATTGTTTTTTGTGAAGATCGGTTAAGGGAAAGGGGTAGTTTACCAGCAACATTTTATGTTTTAAAAGGGTAATTTTTTTGCGAAAGATAACTGCCGCAAATTCAAACAGAATCAAATAATGTTCTGCATACACCCCTGAATTGTAGGGTTCGCAAGATCTGTTGTTTTTGGTGAAGATCGGTTAAGGGAGAGGGGTAGTTTACCGGCAACGTTTTATGTTGTAACAAGGGTAATTGTTTATATGACGAACGATAACTGTCGCACATTCAAACAGAATCAAATATTTTTTTGCATGCATCCCTGAATTGTAGAGGACTGAAGGTTTATTGATTTTGGTGAAGATCGGTTAAGAGAAAGGGGTAGTTTACCGGCTATGTTTTATGTTTTAAAAGGGTATTTTCTATGGCAAACCATAAGAGCCACAAATTCAAACAGAATCAAATAATGTTTTGCATACAGCCCTGATCTGTAGAGTACTCAAGACCTATTGTTTTAGGTGAAGATCGGTTAAGGGAAAGGGGTAGTTTACCGGCAACATTTTATGTTTTAATAGGGTATTTTGTATGGCAAACAATAAGAGTCGCAAATTCAAACAGAATCAAAAATGTTTTGCATACAGCCCTGAATTGTAGAGTTCTCAAGTCCTGTTGGTGTTGGTGAAGATCGGTTAAGGGAAAGGGGTAGTTTACCTGCAACATTTTATGTTTTAACAAGGGTAATTTTTTATATGACGAATGATAACTGCCACAAATTCAAACAGAATCGACTACATTTTTGCATACCCTTTTGAATTAAAGAGAACTCAAGGTCTGTTGATTTTGTTGAAGATCGGTTAAGGGAAAGGGGTAGTTTACCAGCAACATTTTATGTTTTAAAAGGGTAATTTTTTTTGCGAAAGATAACTGCCGCAAATTCAAACAGAATCAAATAATGTTCTGCCTACACCCCTGAATTGTAGGGTTCGCAAGATCTGTTGTTTTTGGTGAAGATCGGTTAAGGGAGAGGGGTAGTTTACCTGCAACGTTTTATGTTGTAACAAGGGTAATTGTTTATATGACGAACGATAACTGTCGCACATTCAAACAGAATCAAATATTTGTTTGCATGCATCCCTGAATTGTAGAGGACTGAAGGTTTATTGATTTTGGTGAAGATCGGTTAAGAGAAAGGGGTAGTTTACCTGCAACGTTTTATGTTTTAACAAGAGTAAAGTACTTAATTTTGATAAATAATGTATCCTAATAAGAAGCTCATAATAATCCACTGTAGAAACGTAGATGAAATATCTATAAATGAAGATGTTATGTGAACGTGGTGGGGGTAATTTTCTATTAATGAAAATTATAGTTGATTGGGGAGGGGAGAATTTTTTATATGTGTACTACATTATCGGCAACAAAGAATTAGTTTTTTGTTAAAATTCCTTCCCGGGCTGTTTAGCCGTAATCCAATGTTTTCTGCAAAACCAGACTTTTCGGCAGTCCATCGACTGCCATCATCAGTGAAAATCGAGTGCGAAAACGTCAGGTGGTATACGTTAGTGACCACAGTACCGTGGTTAGGGCTGAAGCGATAAAGTAGAAATAAGTAGTTTCTATAGTAATATTTCATTTCGAATATCGGTATGATTTTAAATATAAATCTTAGAACATGGAAGTCATGTATGGTTCTCCATACCGATATTTCGATGACGAACGATAACTGCCGCACATTCAAACAGAATCAAATATTTTTTTTATACGTTCCTGAATTGTAAGGGAATGAAGGGCTATTGATTTTGGTGATGATCGGTTAAGAGAAAGGGCTAGTTTACCTGCCACATTTCATGTTTTAACAAAAGTAATTGTTTCAATGACGAACGATAACTGCCGCACATTCAAACAGAATCAAATAATGTTTTGCATGCATCCCTGAATTGTAGAGTTCTCAAGACCTATTGTTTTTGGTGGAGATCAGTTTAGGGAAAGGGGTAGTTTACCAGCAACGTTTTATGTTTTAACAAGGGTATATTCTATGGCAAACGATAACAGCCGAAAATTCAAACAGAATCAAATAATGTTTTGCATACAGCTCTGAAATGTAGAGTTCTCAAGACCTATTGTTTTTGTTGAAGATCGGGTTAGGGAACGGGGTAGTTTACCTGCAACTTTTTTTTTTAATCAAGGGTCATTTTTTCTATGATGAACGATAACTGCCGCAAATTCAAACAGAATATAATTTGTTTTGCATACAGCCCTGAATTGTAGAGCTCTCAAGACCTATTGTTTTTGGTGAAGATCGGTTAAGGGAATGGGGTATTTTACCTGCAACTTTTTTTTTTTAAGCAAGGGTAATGTTTTTCTATGGCAAATGATAACAGCCGCAAATTCAAACAGAATCAAATATTTTTTTGCATGCAGCCCTGAGTTGTAGAGTTCTCAAGACCTATGGTTTTTGGTGAAGATCGGTTAAGGGAAAGGAGTAGTTTACCCGCATCGTTTTTTGTTTAAACAGGGTATTTTCTATGGCAAACGATAACAGCCGCAAATTCAAATAGAATCAAATAATGTTTTGCATACAGCTCTGAATTGTAGAGTTCTCAAGACCTATTGTTTATGTTGAAGATCGGGTTAGGGAAAGGGGTAGTTTACCTGCAACTTTTTTTTAAATCAAGGGTCATTTTTTTCTATGACGAACGATAACTGCCGCACATTCAAACAGAATCAAATATTTTTTTGCATATATTCCTCAATTGTAAAAGACTGAAGGCCTGTTATAGAATCAAATAATGTTTTGCATACAGCTCTGAATTGTAGAGTTCTCAAGACCTATTGTTTATGTTGAATATCGGGTTAAGGGAAAGGGGTAGTTTACCAGCCACATTTTATGTTTTAAAAGGGTAATTTTATTTGTATGACGAATGATAAGTTCCGCATATTCAAAGAGAATCAAATAATTTTTTGCATACATTCCTGAAGTTTTAAGTACTCAAGGTCTGCTGATTTTGGTGTAGATCGGTTAAGGGAAAGTGGTAGTTTACCAGCAACATTTTATGTTGTAACAATAAAACGTTTTTCATGAAGAACGATAACTACCATAAATTCAAACAGAATCAAATAATTTTTGAGATATGTGCCTGAGTTGTAGGGGACTAAAGGCCTATTGATTTTGGTGAAGATCGGTTAAGGGAAAGGGGTACCGGTAGTTTACCAGCAACTTTTTATGTTTTAACAACGGTAATTTTTTCTATGATGAACGATAACTGCTGCACGTTCCAACAGAATCAAGTAATGTTTTGCATGCATTCCTGAATTGTAGAGGACTCAAGAACTATTGATTTTGGTGAAGATCAGGTAAGAGAAAGGTGTAGTTTACCAGCAACGTTTTATGTGATCACAAGGGTAATATTTTATATGACGAACGATAACTGCTGTAAGTTCAAACATAATAAAATAATGTTTTGCATACTTCCCTACATTGTGGAGAACTCAAGGCCTGTTGATTTTGGTGAAGATCGGTTAAGGGAAAGGGGTAGCTTACCTGCAACATTTTATGTTGTAACAAGAGAAAGTTTCATGTCCAACGATAACTGCCGTAAATTCAAACAGAATCAAATAATTTTTTACACATGTACCTGCGTTGTAGAGGACTCAAGGCCTATTGATTTTGGTGAAGATCGGTTAGGGGGAAAGGGTAGTTTACCCGAAACATTTTTTGTTGTAACAAGATTAAAGTACTTAATTTTGATAAATAAAGTATCCTTTTAAGAAAATCTTAATAATCCACTGTAGAAACGTAGATGAAATATCTATAAATGAGGAGGCTAGTTGAACGGGGTGGGAGTAATTTTCTATAAATGAAAATATAGTTGAAGGGGGAGGGGATAATTTTTGTATATATGTACTACGTTATCGGCAACAAAGTAGTAGTTTGTTGTTAAAATTCCTTCCCGTCCTGTTTGGCCGTACACCAAAATTTTCTGCAAAACCAGACGTTTCTGCAGTGCCATCGACTTCCATCATCAGTGAAAATCGAGTGCGATAACGTGAGGTAGTATACGTTAGTGACCACAGTACTGTGGTTAAGGCTGAAGCAGTAAGTAGAAAGAAGTAGTTTCTATAGAAATATTTCATTTCGAAAATGATTTTACATATAAATCTTAGAACATGGAAGTCATGTATGGTTCTCCATACCGATATTATATGTTGCTTTTGATTTAGACCTACAGATGCTTCATTTAGCATAAACTTTCATCTTAATGCGTTACGTAAAGAGTACAAATCCCATGGACAGAGATTTTAAGTGTTAGTTAAGACAATAAAGGAAGTTGTTTCAGTAATTGTACGATTCAGTCATAAAAATGTTTAGCGTTAATAAAGTGAAACTTTATTGTTGGCCTCAAAAATATAGGTGTGGCCTCAAAAAACTGACATTGCGCCTAGCAGTGGTTTTCGCGGACCAGATTTGTCCATGAGGCAACCAAGATATTACTATATTATTTTGTTATATATATGTATATATATTATAACTAATTAAACTTTGTTAACTTCGGGAAGCCCCAAGTTCAGGGCGACATTTATAACTTTACTTAACTTGTATAAATGAATGATTGTGGTGTGTGAACTGACCTACCTGCTGTGCGTTCTTGCATCTTCTTCTTCCGACTAGGGCCGTAGGAATTTGTGATTTGAATTCGCAAGTAGGTTAATTCAAAAGTACAAGCACAAAGTGTATCGTTATAATAATTGTGAATAGTTTTGTGATGTTGGTAGATTTTGAAGTACAGCAATAACAAAACAGTGTTGGGTATAAAATTGGGGTTTATTATTCTAATAGCACATAAATTGAAAAACTTATATCTAACATAATTCTTACGTACTAAAGCGTAATGAGTAATTTGATCAATGTTTTCTTAATGAATATTAGCTTTCAGAAGGAAAGCTTATAAATCGAATTTATATGAACTTGTTTCTTATTACTTTCAAGAGTTAAATTTTTAAATAATTTAATTTTTCAAGACTTTAATATTGATTTTACTATTTCAGAATGCTTTTTAAACTACTCTTAAATAAATTGGCCATGAATCTTGTTCTACGTGCTTTTTATTTACTTTGTGATTGGTTTCACGTATACTGCAGTATAAGTTTCTTAAGTGATTTAATATTAAGATTTGTATAGCGCTTTTTATCTACTCTACTTCTTATCTATTTCTTCTTAATTAACTTATACTTGTTCTACAGATTATCACAATATTGAAGTTCTTATTAACTTAGAGTCTCTGTTTTTATAGGCATCTGAATGAAGTTAACTTTACATTTGATTTTAACAAAAGAAAGAAAAATGTTCTTTTTATATAAAAATGTATAAATGATTTTGACTTTCCTGGTACTGAAGTTCTCGAAGATGTCCTCTGGGGTCCCTCGATGTCCTAGTCCAATCAGCTAGTGGTGATGATTTCCGCTGCATCCTGGATTCCAACAAAGATTTCAGGGATCAGCAACTCGGTTCCTTCAGCAACTGTTGATGGATTTAACGTCAGTGGTTTAACTGCTGCAACTGCTTCAGGCTCTCGGTCTGGATACTCTGCACTCGTGGGTGTGTGTACCTCGTCCCGGGTGTTGTTCTGCGTTGTCAGTTCTTCAGCTCGTACCACGATTGTAGTCTGGCCTCGTTCTGTTGTAGTCTGGGCGTGACTTCTAGTAGTATATGGTCGATCTCTTATATGCATACGCCAACAGTTTGGGTGTATTGCGCTGTACGCTTATTTGTTGATGAATAAGACTATCGCACGTAGACGCCATCACAGTCCAGTCGTTCTAGAAGAGTGTCTGCGTTGTTCAGAAGTTGAAACTTTACAGAAGTGTGTGTGTGTGTACTGGTCGAGTCCTTACAGAAGAGTATGTGTTTACTGGTTGAGCTCTAACAGAAGAGAGTGTGTGTGTTCACAGCTTGATCGCCAACAGAAGAAAATGTGTATGTACTGCGTGAACGTTAACAGAAGAGTGAAGAGCTTTCAGCCCGAAACCAACGGTTGTTCAAAATTTTTAGAATGATCTGATTGGCTGAAACATTCTCCCTTCTACTTAAAATTGAGTCACCTCATTCCGTGAGAACGAAAAATAATTCCCACAGTCCGAGAATTATTATTATTTTTAATATTCTGGAATACACTGGAACCAATTGTCGGTCGGACGTCCGGTTGCAATTTGTATTGCGATTATCTTGGCCGCAAGCCAAGTTATGCTTAATCTAACATATACATTTGATTCGTAATTTTTACAGTTATAACATATCCAAATCTGAACTCCTTAGCTCTCTTACTATGGAAGTTATTTAAATAAAATGAATTAGCTCATTAACTCTTTAATTATATTTAATGAAATTCGCACACCGTATTCTTAGTGTTTCGATAAACATTTTGGCTATTTTGGATTTTGCCAATATTTATTCGTTTCCGAAATATTAATGTTTTAAAGTTAGGGCGTGTCCCTAATTTATAACGGTGCGTGTGCATGGTTACATAACGCCAACGGAACATATCCGCTGTGCGTTTACAATTGTTTGGAATGCTCGCTACAGCGCGAGATATGGTTCTATCGATTTAAATTTATTTTATACTTGATTTTTAAAACTTTCTACATATAACTCCAAATCTATGGGATTTGGTACATTATAATATATATTACATTTAATATTTATAAATAAATTTACCTCAAGATATACTTTTTTTCTATTAGGAACATGTTTCGAGAGCTCCCGTGCTCTCATCTTCAGCCTTCGCCATCTTGCATCTGGTGAAGTATTTGTGTGTTTGCTGGATGCTATTAAGGTTGTTTGTTGGTCTCTGGTATTTTAAAGTTGTATTATTGTGTGTGATTGTGGTATATATATTTGTATTTTGTGTATTTTCGATGTTGAGTGCTTTGAATATTGTGTCATGTTTTGTATTGATTTGTATTTGTTCAGGTATTAGTTTGTTTTGTGTTTTATGTTTGTATATTTGTAAATTTTCCCAAATGTTCATTATGGTGCCTTTGTGTGGTATATGTTTTATTAGTGTCACGTTGGTTATGTCTGGGAATTCATGTCCTGTGTTTATTGCATGTGTGGCTAAATTAGAATTATATATTTCTGGTTTTTTGTATGCGTTTAGGTGTTCAAAATAACGTTTTTTCAGCTGTTTTTTTGTTTGTCCTATGTAACATTTATTGCAATCTTGGCATTCAATTTTGTATATGCCGTTAGTTGTTGTATTATATTTCTTGTGTGAGCTATTTAGTTTTTGTGAATTATTTTTATTAGTTTTGTATGCTATCTTTATATCTGTGTTTTAAAATAGTTTTGTTAGTTTTGTCATTTTATTATTTATGTATGTGAATGTGGTCCATTTGTTGTTGTTATTATTATTTGTGTGTTGTTCATTTTGATTAATTCTTAATTGTTCAGTTTTTATTTTATATTTGATTTTATTTTCTATTTTGTTTACAGTATTTTTATTGTATCCATTTTCATAACCAATTTGGTATATTTTATATATATATATATATATTGCAATGATACGTTTAGCATAAGTATATGTATCAACCCCTGACTGAGGTATGATAACATACGAACGCACGTATGAGGCATATAAGATATAAATAATAAAAATAATGTAATAATTAAGCATTAGGTATAAGAGATAATATAAGAAATAAACGTAGTATTTAATTTTAAAATAAATAAATATTGTAAGTGAGCCTGCATATGGAATTAAAAGCTTAAATGGTTTTTAATCGTAGCGAAGGGGAGAAACCGACACGCACCAACTGGCAAAGGTGATGTCATAGCGACATGCTGCCGCTTGTGTATCAGTCTGCGTGTGTGTGCTAGTGTACATGTGTAATGACACATGGTTGAATTATGCAAACGAGGGTGGAAAGTTTTACACAGCTTTTAAATACTGAACGAAAACCAGAAGTCACACGAATCAGCGACATATGTAAAAGAATAGCTAGCGCCTGGCACTATCATTGAAGACTAATTGGTCAATGATCGTGGGAACCGTTCAGCCACCGTGTGAAATTTTGCCATAACTGCCATAATTTACACACCTTAATATTCATAATTTGCATAAACGAAGTTTAATAATATACCTGACGATTTGTGAAATAATATTTACAAAAAAGTGTGCGACGCGTAGGTTGTAATTAGCAATTAAATCGACGCGTGGACCTGTTCAATATTGTCCAAACAGTTTCCAACAGGAATGGGATGGAGGCAGCAGTATTGTAACTCTACTCAATATTTCTATAAATTCTATTAGTCCCTAGTTTGGACGTCACTGTAAATATACTCACTTTTATTACACTTTATTTTTTAATTTAATTTATTTTAATATTTGTTTACTTGCTTTAACCCATTTTCCGGACACCATCTTTATTGATACCAACAATGAAACCTAAAATTTTCTTACCTTCGGGCCAGTTTCGTTTAGGCGAACGGGAAATAGCAGAACAAGGTCATTTTCAGTAAATTGCTCTTAATTTTGTTGTTTACCAATGACATTCCCTTTTTATTTTACTTTTAACACTTATACATTGAATCCTACTTTGAAGAAATGAACTACTATTCCGCCATGAGGCGCAATTTATCAAATCAAGTTAGAAGTAATTAATCCCATTAGCATTTTACATTCCCAACAAAATAAAGTACAATTAATCATTAATTATATTATATATATAATCACACAACCCAGCTCTTCTTAAATATAGATTTTTCCATTCACGCAATCACGCACTCATTCATGCTGTACGCATTTTATATTCCCCAAATTGAGCTCATTTTTAATAAACATTTCTTTTATAGAATTTTAAATTGTTTGAATTTATCTGATTGACTGATTGAAGAAGCTATCTGATGTTTCGTTGTAGTACTTATCTGGTTACAGGTGTGTAATATCCGAGTTCGTATAATATTTCACATTTTGTTTGGGTGCACCCGAGATTTAGTTTCGTAACTTTTATACGTGTCCGGCCGGCACAAGAGGTATTACGTGACTGAGAACGAATGCACTGCGTTACTTTCTGAGGTGGGGAGGGTGTCACGTCACCAATCTCATTGTCTGCAGACTATGACGACTCAATTTTTAAGGCGAGGCGAATTGTGCACTGCATTCCATTGACGTATTTGCAGGCTTGGCTTGATGACTTAATAGGTCAAAGCTCGTCTGGCGAAATAGAGTTGTTGTTTTTTCGTATACAATGTTGACCTTGATACAATTTCCACTCGCTTGATATTACATCGTTATAAAACTTTACAAAACTTTACCATTATTTATGCTTTTGAATGAACAATAAAATTTATATATGTTTTTCCCCAAACCATTATACGGACAGAAATGTACCATTACAGTATAAAACCCCAGTGAGCGACACACTCTTTCTCAGATGAACTCAGATAAACTACGTGAAATCCACGCATCTCGCAACCACGAATTTTACAAAGTCGAGTAATGTTTTTCAACAGTATTACATAACTTGAAGTGCGATGGAACCGGCAGTACGTCGGTGTGAGTATTAATGAAAAACGAGTTATTTTAAAAGACTATAATATCGAATCTACGAGAAGTTGTAACCACGATGAACTTCAAGAAGTACGCATAGAACTTCGAGACATCCACGAGGGACATGACAAGAAGAGGAGAGGAACCAGAGCAGAATACGAGAGGACGCAGGGACAGCCACATGCATCTACATCCAGCCATACATCTCATAAATAAATGGTCAATATAGAACCATATTTTATTATATTTTATATTTTATTAGAGAATTAAACTCAAGTATGAGAGTTATGTAAATTGATGATTTTTAATTAATTGAGACATTAATAAGATAATTAATAAAAGTAATAAAATGTTCTCTATTAGTAATTTTTAATAATTGAATTAATTAATTGTTATTAAGTGGTATATAATAAAAAACCACACTTGCAAAGACAAGATAAATAGTCAATTTCAGACATGTGAATCACGTATTATATTAATATATGTGTTATGTATTATATGTCTGTGTAAATATTTCAGGTCATATATGTTTTATGTTTGTATATAACATGTCTTAGAATATAAGAGATAAGATTTAAACAAGTTATAACTACATCATATTCATATCGAATATAAGGGTTCAAATAGTAATTAACCCACACAAAATAATAATTAAAATGATAATTTGAATTTTTAAATAATAAATCAAATGAATGTGATTTTATTAACACAGTCGTACTAATTTCACAACCAGTACTAAATCCTCTGTATTCTTTACTTGTATTAAAATTATATAACGATATTCACGTGCTTATCCACACTCAATCAACGACCAAAGCCTGCGACCCAGCCGGGGAACATCAAAGTAAATACTGCAGAAGAAGAGTATACCTTCGAGACGTGGGTAATTGCGCACAAATGAGTAAGAGCATATGTGCAAAAGTAAGTGTCTAAAAATAACGTTGTATAAGAATTGGCGCTCCAAGATCATGGGGCTCGGCAAACACAAATATATTTATATATGTTAATTATGGTTGTGTCATAATTAATGGCGTTTCAAATGGGTTGCAAGATATATGTTAATTATCATTACAAGTAAATGGCGCCCAGAATATAAAGAATAAAGCACAGAATATAAAGAAAGTCTAATAAATAATTAGCACAAATATTGTAGAAAGAATTAATAGTCAATTAATTTATGTAATAAATAATATTACAAATTGTTAAATTAAGTACAGAGAAAAAAAAGAGTTGTGAAATTAATACTGATAAATAAAATAAAATTTAAATAAAGAAATATAGAGTCACGGTGGACAAATAATTAAAAATATAATTCATATAACGAATCAGTTAGGACACCGTAGTCTACAATGGCGAAGCCACCAACAATGGACTTCGAAACGATGTTTAAACAACTTCAAGAGGAGTTGAAAATGAATATTGATGAAATTAAAACTCAATTAGAAAGTAGCAATGAAAAATTAGAAAGATTAGAAGATAGTAATACGAGATTAGAAAATAAGATTGATAGTAATAATACGAGATTAGAAACTCAAATAGAAGATAGTCGTAATAGATTAGAAATTACTATTGAAGAAGTGAAAACTCAGTTAGAAAGTAATATACAACTTGTCAGTAATACTTTGAAAACAGAGCTTACTGCACGCGTTGAAGCAGTCGAACAGCGAGTTCAACAATCACTTAATGAGCAAGCTGTAAAGATCGATAGCAAATTCAAAGAACAGCGTGAATATACTACACGTGAAACAAAAGAACACATTCGACAACTGGCTGAACAATGGAATGAGAAATTTAAAATTACAAAGCAGGAGCAAGACATCAGACACAAAGATGTAAATGAGCACATCCTGGATAACACCAACAGAAAAACGGAACTCACTGTGAGGCCGAGACAGTAGAAATAGCTGAGGAGGAGGTCACTAGAAAAACTACGCACCACTCCATGGAAATTAACAATATGAAAGATGGACTGCAAGAGGAGGTCGAAAAACTACGAGTGGAAGTCAAGAGACGACCAAGTGCTATAATGATGTGTGCTGCAAAAGTAGACGATCGAGAGAAGATCAGTTTTAAAGGTAATAAATGGGAGAACACCATAGAATTTTCACATAAGTGTGAACGAGAAATGGCAACAATAGGAAGCAACCTAAGCGACAGAGACCGTATAGATTTTGTAAGTCGACATTTCCAGGAAACAGCATCCAAATAGTATACGATTGTTCGGGACCAAACAGAAACTTATGAACAGTTCAAGGCATCCTTCGAAAATCGGTACTGGAATATACATACCCAGAGAGAGGTACGAGACCAGCTGGAGTATGGGCGGTATTACGTCAATAGCAAACGTTCCATGGAAGACTACATAATACAACTCGTCGAACAGTGTAAGCATCTTAGACCAAGATTTCACGGAGCACGAATTAGTATTAAAACTAAGTTATCATTTTGACAGACACATTAGACTTGCCGTATATACCCAAATAGTTAAAACCATTGAGGAACTTCTTATCCTTTTAACGCAATCATCACAATTTGTTAATAAAGAGTACGAAAGGAGAGACATCCGGCCGCAGCAGCAGCAGTACTCTACACCAAATCCAATACACCACAAATCGCCGCAGTTCAAGAAGAAAGAAGATAAGTGGAAAGAATATAAACAACACTTTTAAAAAAGTAACCCAACTCCAAATAAAGGAGCGTACGCACATCCAGGTACGTCGAAAAAATACGTAAAACCGCACAATGCAAATGTACATAACGTTAGTACAAATAATAATCATAATAATAATAAAAATAATTATGAAAATAAAATTGTGCAACAGGCAACACGCCCGTCAACGTCCAAAGAGGGAGGGGGTGATCGTAGCACGGCAAGTGACAAGAAAGCTGTATGACTGCAGAAGGGTAACCAAACGCCAGCTCGGACAGGTTTCAAAAATGACCTGTACACACACAAACGCCAGCACGGACAGGTTTGTTAAACGACCTGCTCACACATGATTTGCGCGACGCCCTAAACAATACACAACAGGAAAGAGTGTTGTCTAACACCTATTGTCCTACAGAAGGGGGAACAATAAGTAGTATAAATAAGTGGAACGATGTTCGAATATTAAATATTACATATCAAACAGATGATAGGGTTTTTGGATACCTACCTGAATTATAGAGTACTCAAGGCTTGTTGATTTTGGTGAAGATCGGTTAAGAGAAAAGGGTAGTTTACCTGCAACGTTTTATGTTTTAAAAGGGTAATTTTATTTTTTATGACGAATGATAACTGCCGTAAATTTAAAGAGAATCGAATAATTTTTTGCATACATTCCTAAAGTTGTAAGTAATCAAGGTCTGTTAATTTTGGTGAAGATCGGTTAAGGGAAGGGTAGTTTACCTGCAACATTTGATGTAGTAACAAGAGAAATATTTCCATGACGAACGATAACTGCCGTAAATTCAAACAGAATCAAATAATTTTTTACATATGTGCCTGAGTTGTAGAAGACTCAAGGCCTTTTGATTTTGGTGAAGATTGGTTACGGGGAAAGGGCAGTTTACCTGAAACATTTTTTGTTGTAACAAGAGTAAAATACTTAATTTTGATAAATAAAGTATCCTGATAAGAAGATCTTAATAATCCACTGTAGAAACGTAGATGAAATATCTATAAATGAAGAGACTAGTTGAACGGGGTGGGGGTAATTTTCTATAAATGAAAATTATAGTTGAAGGGGGAGGGGATAATTTTTATATGTGTACTACATTATCGGCAACAAAGTAGTAGTTTGTTGTTAAAATTCCTTACAGGCCTGGTTGGCCATAGTCCAATGTTTTCTGCAAAACCAGACGTTTCGGCAGTGCCGTCGACTGCCATCATCAGTGAAAATCGATTGCGATAACGTGTGGTGGTATACATTAGTGAACACAGTACTGTGGTTAAGGATGAAGCAATAAGTGGAAAGAAGTAGTTTCTATGGAAACATTTCATTTCGTAAATGATTTTAAATATAAATCTTAGAACATGGAAGTCATGTATGGTTCTCCAAACCGATATTTTATTATGTTCTGAGGAATTTTGTTACTGTTTTTCTTCTGATAGGCCTACCTTTTTTTTCCCAAATTGTTACTGATACATTTAAATTTACATAAGTCCTACTGGTAATCTTGATGTCCTCCCAATTCCTCCTTTTAGATCATTTGTAAAATAAAATATAAGCATAGTGTGAGTTAGTAGTTTGTTTTTAATTCTTCCGTCCTTTACTGAAAATTATCCCTGTATCTTTATACTAAGGAAATTTAAAAAAATTGGAGTTTTTAAAAACCTATAAGACTTTACAACCTTATTCCTTTAAATACATAATTAGTGAGGCATTTGTCAACATGTTGGGACTTCTAATAGGATGCAATTAATATTATAGAAATTAATATTTCTATTAAGATTATATAATAAACATCAGTTTATTGAACCTGTGGAATGCCAATATTTTTTTGGCTCAAGTATCTACGATGTTTTGAAAAATAAATTATTGGTAAAGGAAGTCAACAGTTTTCAGTTTGAGAGATTTTAATTGAGTAGCTTATTTATTTAACATCAATTCATTACACTAAATTAGTGTGTAATTTAATGTTAGCTTTGCTGTACTATTAAGCTGTAGCCATTAAAAAAGTTAAGTGGTGTAGTCTCCCTTTTGACACATCAAGACCATACTACTAAAGATGACTTCCGCACATGAAGTTGAAACATTTTACTTTTTTATAATAGTCCTTGATGCAGTTCAACATTGACTCCCACCAGAAAATTTTAAAATTGTGTTAACATTTACATTGTGTAACATTTTAACAGTGATTTTAGTTCATTTATTATGATACCATGCAACTAATGATAAATAAATGAGACATATCTGAAAACAGTTTTTATACATTCATGTCATCCAATGGAGTAACAATAAACAGAATGAATTAACCTTCTCATGGAAGCTACTATTGGTGGCTTGCAAAGTCTGACATTTTTACTTTCTCACGAAGCAGGTAAAAGCACTTCCAACTGTAATTATATAACTTGGTAGAATACTAAATTTACTGTACCTTCATGGAGAATGTAATTTTTGTATTCTTCATGAAGAATGTATTTTTGTCAATAAGGAATATAAGCAACATAATAACTATGCTAACTTAATTAATTTCCACTACCTGTGGGTAATCAAAATACACTTAAAATGTGCTTATTCAGATTGATTTTACGAAAAATTCATTGTCATTTGTGGGAAGAATTATATAAAAGTCAATACTTAATTTTAGTGGAAAAAATTAGGTTGTTTAAAAAAAGCCAATAAATATTGTCTAATCCCTTGCAGTTTTCAGTTTTATGTGAGATATACAGTATTCAGATTTACTAGTTTTATGAAGAACGACCTACCTACCTTACTTTTAGGGACATATGTTATATATAGAACACATAAATGTGTTCAGATTTGTGGTGTTACAAAAATTATTTTCCGCAAAGAGCGTTTATTCCAGTTTGTATTTTGTGCCCATCCCACCTGGCATACAACTGCAGTCAGTTAATTCGTGAGGTGGTATTGTAACGTGGCACTGTCCGTCTAAAAGAAGGCGTATCTAGTAGAAATAAATCACGTAATAATCACTAATTTTTTTATTAGTTATGATTACTGTTTTTTAAGAATTAGAAAAATACAATTATATTAACGTATTACATCTGCCATCTTTGATTATTGTCGGTGTGGTCGATCAGCTGGAGTATTAAAATGTGTTTTTAGCGCATAAAAGTTAGTTGCAGAGTGTGTGTAAACTTAAGAGTAGGTCTTTAGTTAGAAAAGGTAAGGACTGTGCATTACAAATGCTTTTCCTGAGTTATATGTTAAGATACATTTTTGTGCTTTGATGTTTATAGGCTAACCCCTGTATGTTATGCTGTTGGCAAGTGACATGGCTGCCTGTTGTAATGTTAAGTAACGTCAATTCGTTAAATGAAAAAAAAATGATGTGGATACTAAGTGTTACCTCCAAATGAGTGCTCTGTATTATGAATGAAATTTGTAATACTAGTGTCCGTAAAGTCATTAGTGACGCAGAAAGATAATTGGTGTTGCGAGCGAGTTTTGAGGTACATGTTTGAATAAGGATTATGGTTTAATAAATTTGTTTATATTCTTTAGTTCGTCGTAACTGTAATCAGAAATAATAGTGAACATTATTAGTAAATTGCTTTGCATGCTGGGTATCTAAGATATTTGTAGAAAATTCTATTTAAGCAACATCATTGTAAGGTTAACCTTATGGATAACTGTACCTACTCTCGGCTTTGTGAAACATATGATTTTAAAAAATCGATTGGAATTATTAGCTTCCTATTTTAATGCTAGTTCTGCAAATTTTGGTATTATCACGTTAGCTAGAGTTAGTTTGTAATATTTACGTAATGTTTGTTATCTTGTATTTAACGTTTTACGGCCACAGTTTGTTGATAAATGCGTCATACATTCCTTATCTGTAGGAACTGCGGTTGTAAAATTCTATTATAGGTTAGGTTGTTTAGGAATTCTTACCTCTTTTGAATTAGCACCCATCATTGGTGTTGGATATATGTTTCTTTTTTTAACGATGGTAGAAGGTTATTCTTTATATGGTAATTTAGTCATTCACTGTAAAAATATTTTGGACACTTTCGCTTTAAAATTTTGTTTTGTCAGTTTTTGTTAGTGAAGCTTTTACAGGAATTTGTACATATCACTTTCAGATTGAAGCCTATTACATTTTAAAACAATACCCAATGAAGAGCAATTTGATTATATAACATCTGTAGCTTGATTAATTTACAGTATATAAATACAGTGAGGTAGATTAACATTAGATACTAGAAGTATTTTGTAAGTGATGTAAACAATAACATTGTCAGTATTCACCAATCGTACATCATGTAAATATAACAGAATGCTGTAAAGTAACCAAATATGAAAGTTTTTTAAAAGTGTGTGTGTGTGCACGTGGGCGCACGTCCACATGTATGTAACTGTGTGATTCCCCAGGAAACACAGAATATTTTGGATTTATAAAGCCCATTATACCTTGATTATTAATCTTTTGGTCATAGACATTTTTTTGGAATATATTTGGAACTTACATTCAGAGCAATAGAATATATTCAAAAGTCAAGATTGTCAGAATTAATAATTATAATTGTGGAGCCAAAATCATTATTACCATTTAAATGTTGTTATTGTTAACTTAATGTGGCCATAGGTTTGAAAAAAAATTACCGTATCTTTTTTAACAAACTCTTCCACCTTTCAGTATTGGGTTTGAGAAAATATTTATTGAATCATGTTTATTTTGAATTTGCATGTATTTGTGTATTTGTTTTTATTTTATTTATTTTTTAACTGGTGCTGTTTATTCATGTCTGTTTGCCTACGTATTTGTCTCTCCATATCTACGTATCTGAAAACACTCTGTGGAAAGAAACTCTGCTGTCTTGTCATTAAAACTAGTTTTTGAAGACCAAGTATTTATTCCTTAAATACCACATTGACTTACCTCTCAATATGTAAAACCAACATGGTAAACAAACAGTACAGCGTGACTTACTATTGATAGTTACAACTGAAGTTTGAAGATTATAACTGATTTACTATGCTACTGAAAGTTGTATTAGCACGCTTTACCAATGTTTATACTGTAGTGAGTAGGACGACACAACAAGGTACTGACACAGAAATTGCTCTTAATATAGAAATTGGTCAACTTTTATACCCATCCATATCAGTGCTGTCTTTTAATAAGAAGTAATAATTAGTGTTGTATGTAACAGTTGTGATGGGCCGTGTAATGTGTAGGCCTAGGTAGTAAAATATTAATTATTTACACCATTTTATGTTCTACAATCTGAATCTTATTTACCTAATATTTGTATAGATTTAAGCAAGGATTGTTAATTATTCAAACTATACTCGAGAAAATTCATGTGAAGAACAAAATGCTCCCATATCCATGTTTCTGTGGTTATGTTTTTGATAGTTGGATATTACACAAATTGTCACATTTTGCAATTCATGTGCATGGAGTATGCTGTTATTAAAAAATTATTGTATCACTGGGCACACAACAAAATTAGTTGTAGGAATTATGCAACAAATTCCATCAAACCATTCAGTATATCATTAAAAGATACGCTCACCAAGTTTTAAGAATTATATATTTGCACATGGCTGTGCAACTGTTGATACAGGAAATCCATCAGAATGATTTCATTCAACACCAATTTTGTAAAACCTGTGGTAGCATGGATTTATAGATTCAGCATGCTTGAAGTTGACTTGATTATTTCACCATGTTCAATTTGAAAGCTCTCGGAGCAGTAGAAATTCACTGTAAAATTATAAATTAGGGCTGTTGCAACATTATATAGAAGCTTCAAAATATATTGAGTTATTTCAGTTCTTTATAGAAGATTCAGTTCTGTAGCTAGACAATAAATGCTGTTCCTCTTATCTAAAAGATGAAGCCAGTACCTCCATTTCATTTTGTTATTTGATAGCCACTGTCAACAAAGACATCCTCATTGCCTAATAGCTCAAATAAAACTGATGAGTAAATTGTTTCAGTGGTGTGCACCAAAATGTGAAATTAGTTATGATAATTTCCCTATCAGTTTTGTTTGTGTGCAATTCACCTTAGCATTGTGTAAATATCCATATGTTTTTTCTGATCCATGCTGTTAAATGTAAGAATTAGCAGGGGAGCAGTCAGGATATCCTGGGAAGGGTTTAGGTTTTTTTAAAGTAAACCTTCAAAAATATAAAAAAGAAGTCTGTTTGAAATTTATTTGTTTTAATGTAAGTAAAATACCTTGGTTATAAAATAAAAGATAATAATAAACCTTGGATTATAATAAAAGATAATCTAAAATTTAACAAAGTCATGACATAATAAGAGTGACATCTTACAATATACATCAAATAAATGACATTAGGAACCTGCCACAAATTTTCTCCCATTGCCTGCAGACACTGGTAGTGATAAATGCCTTGTAGGCATATGAATTTTTTTCTTAAACTTTTCCTTAGTGCATATCTGCGTATATTTGCAGAAAATGAAATTAAATCAATCTACTCATTTTCCCATGAATAAGAGATTGTCATAGAATGGACATGACAGGGTCTCAAAAACTAATTACTGTATTCCAAAGATGTGATATAAGAGTGTGCAAATATGTAATTGGCTGCTAATTTTGTTGAAACTGGCATCCAATCAGTTCATCAGTATAGGCTATGGAGAGCTAGTAAATGGTGCGGTGTTTTGAATGCAGTGTTCAGTCTGTTTACATGTGTACGGAATAGCAGACATGTTAATTATTGGTTTGTTTCTAAATGGTAGTAAAGCACTAAATTAAAAAAAAAGAGAAAAGAAAAAGTTATTAAATGTTGATCAGAAAACCATGTGCAACAACAGACACATGTTTCTATAAGCTTTTAGTAGGATGGTAAGTACTGTTTAACGTAAAACATTTTAATTTGCTCTGGAAAAATTAATGCACTATAAATACCATAAACTTGTTAAATACATTGTGGCCTAGATAAACATTTGAAGGCTACCTCTCCCCTACTTGCTAAGAGGACATGATCTCAAAAATTTGAACCATTCCCGAACGATCAGACAACTAAAACTGTTTACACAAGCAATTTTGTACTCACAAGATAGCTATAGTATACTGCATTTAAATAAACATTTTTATACTCATATAACTAATTAGCCAAATTATTTAATTTGTCTTATATGACTACTTTTTTAGTTGCACATTTTTTTAATTTTTGAACTTTCTTTTTTATTTACTCTCTGTTGGTCGGGTGGGGGGTGGGGGGTAAAATCCCACTTCACTACACCACAGAATTAGTAATTGTCTAATGGCCCTTGTGTAGTGGCCATTCTCATGTAGCATGACCTATGTGATTGTTAGATTTCAAGCATTGTTGAGTAAATGCAGACAGGTTTGTTACATCTTTTCGGAATTAGGTGTATCAGAAGATTGCCATGGAAGAATATCTTCTCTTGAAGTATAATTTGTGTTATTAATTACTCAGTCAGATAATTTATAAGCAGAATTAGCCAATATCAGTTTTAAGCAGCAAATTTCGAGTTTGACATATTATTTGTATTTTGTGGTGGTAAGATACATTAATATGCAGGTAGCAAATAGTGAATAAGTAGCATATTTATTCATGTCTTATATTACCATTACATTTTCTTAGTACGTATCAATTCCTTAAGTAATATTCCTTACCTAATAATGTTCAGCAAAGAATTTTGTGAAAATTGTGTGCACATTACCTAAGTAATGGTGTATTTGCATTAACTAAATCTGTTTTCGTTTATACTCAGGCACTGGAAAACAGACTGGTGCTATTATGTAATCACTAGCTTAACAAATTGTACAAACACTATTACAGAAATCCAGAAGTTGAATACATTGACATTGTATGAGGAATAGACATTGATTAATCATGATAAGGAACGCTTAACTTCTTAGGCCTTCTTTTATATTACAAAAAATAATTTTAGAAAGTTAGCAAGAAATATTTGCATAATTAAGGTGACTGGCATTTATATCACAGTCATAAACCATGACTTGTTTAAATTCACTATATAATTGATTTTTGTGTTAAGGAGAGCACTAATTGGGATAATACTAATTGCCTGGAAGATGGAATAGTATATGCAGAAATACTTAGTATTCCTTTTCACACAGTATACAAAAAGATAGTATGTGACAAGGAAATGTAAAGAAAGAAGTAATTATATAGAAAATGAGTATCGATTAAGAACAAAATGTATTTAAGAATGTATTCCATTGAGAGAAAAGTGGAAGGATAACTGATGTTTTGTTTAACAGGGTGTGTTAAGGAAACATTTAAGGAAAAATATTTATTTTAAAAAGGGGAAATAAGTTAATAAATTTTTGATAATATGGATAATTGTTGGAGATGTAATATCGTTTTTGTGTGTTCACTGTGTGTGTACATGCATACTATGAAAGTGGATTAAGAAAGATATCGTGTGTAGGAAGGTATTTTTATATGTGTTAGATATGTTCTCAGAACAGCTGAATATACTAAATGTACATCAAATAAATTATTTTCATATACAATACAAATTGTCTGTAAATTGCTACAGTACCAAATGTTATGGTTCTCTCTCCTCCTCTCACTCAAATAAAAAAGTCAACATTTTCATAATTTACACTGACAGTTGTATTGTAACTAAACCATGAGCCAGTATCTTTGAGTCCATGGGGAGCGTCTGTATTTCCAAGTGAGACAGTACATCAAAGTAGGAAGGAGCACAGTCAGCGAAGGTCTCAGCCTTCTGTTTTCCATTTGTGGAACATTTAAGACCTTTATTTTTGCCTTGTTTATTGTCAAGTTGCATTTATCTTTTAAGGTTCTTGTTCATTTGGTGAAATGCATGCTATAGTTCTTCATCATTGTTTCCTAAAAACACAGTGTCATCTAGAAAATGGATGGCTTTATACTATTCACCATGAAAAGTATCATTGTTGGTTACTGTGAAATCCTTCATCGCATACTCTACATATAAGTTGAACAGTAGTGGGGGTAATCCATAGCCATGTATAACACCTTTTAATATGTTTGCTTTGAGTCCATCCTTACTTATGAAAACTCTGTGTTCTTCTTATAAAGTTGCAGAATTATTCTTCTAGCCCTGTAGTCTATCTTTGCACCTCTGAGGTCTTTGAATGTTATATTCCAGTTGATGTCAAAGGTCTACAACGGCTATCATGATTCCTTTGTTCAGTCTCATGAGTTTTCTCCATAATTATTTGCAGCAACAGTATGGCTTCTTGTGTTCCCCAGTTTCTCTGGATACCAAAATGATCTTATAAGTTCTCATCAGTTTTCTTTTCCTTTCAGTGATAAATTATTCTAGTATCATTGATGCATGTGACGTTAGGCTCAGAGTTCTATATTATTCACATTTCTGTGCAATACTTATCTGGGAAATGCCTATCATGTGCATTAGTTCTGAGGTATTTCTCCGTTTATGTACATCTCATTTAACATGCTAAATAATGTGTCTTTGGCTTTTAATCCAAGTGACTTCAGAATTTCCCCAGCAATATTTCAGGTCCTGGAGTTTTGTGGCCCTTCAGTCCATTAAGTTCCCTATCAAATTCTCCCAGTTGTTGGCCTAATGTCTTCAACACTAACCATATTTCCTAGAATGTGTTCATATAAATCTTGTCCAATGTATAATTATATATATTCTTCCCACTGTTTTAGAATTTTGTCCTTATCATTTATGACTTCTCCATGTTCTAGAATATCCTTACTAGCATCTTTGTTCTTCTGTTGGACTGTCTTTTTATTTCTATGTATGCATGTTCTTTGTTGCATCTGATGATGTTTTCATGTATTTCCTTACATTTTCTTCCAAGCCAGTCTTCTCTTGCTTTCTAAGTTTCTCTGTTCATCATGTTTCTGTATGTCGTACAGCCAGCTTGATCTCCTGATAACTTGCACTTTCTCCTTTCCTTCATGATGCTAATGTGATCTTAATTTATCCACGGATTGTATGATATCTTTTCCTCTTTCCCAGGTTGTAGATAACTGGAATCTCAGTTTTCTTAATTTTAAGTAGCCTACTGTAAAAATTGAAGAACGTATGTTAATTTAATATTCAGTTTTCCTAAATATCACAATGCGTATGCACTGCTATAACAACTCAAACTAACATCAGAGCCTGCTAACAAATTAGGTAACTCAACATTCATATGTATCACTGTTGACCCCAGCACTGGAGTGGCAGTATTTAAAAAAACTGGACATCTCTCATAAACTTATGGAACAGAAGTGATAACTGTAATGAGTAAAGTTAGAATGTTATTATTTGACAGACAGTTAACTGACAGGTAACCAATAGCTAAAATAATCTCACACCTTGGTATAGCATTTGTTATAAGTGTATTAGTGTTAGGGTAAGAACATGCCGAAGCAACATTATTGGTAGACTGCAGCTTACTGTAATACATATGCCTACAGTATGACAGTGATGTCATAACAAATGTATAGCTTTAAATAGGAGTGAGCATGTTGAAGATGGTTACTGTCTACATTACTGTGCAGCTTACTGTTAGAGTGACACAAGAACAAATTATTTTGTTTTTACCTCACTGTAGACAGCAATGTAGTGAGGTAGCACGCTACCTGATCGGTTCACTAGAATCACGCGACTTTCCTCCCTCCTATGGTGCCTCACTCAAAACATCTGTATATCAAAACAATATTGAGTGTTTCAATTATGAAAACACTCAACGTCCTCAACTAGTTGATCAAATACCTACTTTGGATGAAACAGCTTCTTCAATATTGTCATATTACAGTTAATCTAGTAGGGGGAAATGTTTATAAATAAAACGTTTATTTCACACATAATAATAGATATTTTTATAATATTGTATTAAATTTGATTGGAACAGAATTTTTTAAGGCAAACAATTTTCAAAAGTTTTGTACAAATTTTAGTAAAATAAATTACTGTACAGTATTTGTGAAATTATAATATATATTTTTTATCTAAGTTTATCTAAGTAATTATATAAGTTTTTTATCTTATATTATTTTATCTTATGTCAAGACCAGTCTTTTTATTGCCAAAACTGGATTCGTATGGTAGTTCTTGCATTTTCCAATTTTCATTTTGATTCTTTTGTAAATTTATTCAACTGTATTATACGTCATTTTCATATACACATAATATCTCTCTGTATCTATTTTTAATTGTTAAAATAGGTAATGATGTTTGCCCAAATCTTGTTTTCTCTAATTTTTGAAGTCAGCAGTTTGAGAAGTTAGATATTAGTCACCATTTTGTACTTAAAGACATATACGTGTCATCACTCTCACTATCACTTGATAAGATATTTAGTTATACTTTAATGAGTATATTTCAATCAATAAAAACATATGTAAACACATATACATAACAGTAAAAAATATAAAGTTTCTGAATAGAGAAAACGGTCACTTCTCTCCTCTGCGACAATAAACAGTAAGAATAAAATCTTCGGTATGTTTGGCAGCTGACTTGTCGCAATGTCTCATAATATCTCATGACATGTCTCATACTACAGTAATGTCTTACAGTAAGCTGCAGTCTACTAGTAAAGGCTGTGCCGGCATGTTCGTACACTTAGTCTTATGAAGCTATGTCATCCATAAACTTTTCCATTACACTATCCATACACTTCCATTACACACTAAATGAAAGATCATGTCACTTTCTTTATCAGCTGTGTTGTTTCCACCAACTACTCAATACTGCTAACTTAAAAAAGTGTTTTGTTTTAATTTTTGCAGCCCCTGTAAATCTTGTTTGAAATTGACTTTTGTACTTAATCTGTGTAGAAATTTTGTATTTCTTGTGCATTTTGAAATGCCCGATACTGTGAATGTTGTTTGTCCATAAATCCTGCCAGAAAAGTATACGAGTATATCTACATATCCTCAATATATTGCATGCACACAAATATTTGTTTGTCCATGGTGTTCGTTTAATTTTCCAGTTATTTAATTGTTCATTATTCCTAAATTTGTGTATGGTCTAAATGTCCAAAATTTTGTACTTTTAATTTCCTCAACATATATTCTCTAACCTTGTTTTCAAACATCAGTGTTATAGGCAAAGGCTGTCTGTCTGCCAGTATATATATTGTAAATGTAGTGTTTATTAGCAGCTACTGAAGTTGATTATGAGGTAAGTGTTGGTTAGGTTGTTGTGTGTACCAACGTAAAGTGTGTTGATTTTTCCTTTATGCTGCCATGTTTCTGGAAATTTTATTTTAACATGCTACCATAAGTAAGTAATTTTGTATTACACTGTATTTGAGATAAGAAAACATGTATTTTTTATTCTGTATTGCTATTCTCTCTCTCTGTATTTTGCTTGCGTATAGTTCTAGGTTTTTTGTATTGATTTTTCTGTTTGATCCCTCTATATGTTTCCCTGTGTGTTTCCATGTCTGTTGCAGTCCTGCATTGAGCTAGTTGTACACACTTGCTACTATATCGAAGAGGAGACATGAATCCCTCTGATCATGGGTATGCCTTTATATGTAATGCACAGTCTATATATAATTATCACTTGATATAATAATTTGTCATCTTATTCTGTACTGAATTACAGTTAACTTTTGTTCTTCAAGTTGATTGTGAAATATATGTGTATGTTTTTATTTAGTATATTATTTATTATATACTAAATAAAAACATACACATATATTTCACAATCAACTTGAAGAACAAAAGTTAACTGTAATTCAGTACAGAATAAGATGACAAATTATTATATCAAGTGATAATTATATATATAAATAATATATAATATTATTTATTATTTAGTAATATTATTTAGTAAATAATATTTGGTGTTTTTTTTATTTTTCAAGAAATGTTTTTTGCGGTCAGATTATTTTTGTATTTGTATTAGTTCCAAAATTTTATGTTGGTGGTGTACAGTGAGTGGAATCTACTACCAGAAATTTTCTGAGGTTCTGCAAAACCATCATTTTCATCATTCACCCGCACTTGTTATTTTTGAAGTGCATATGATTGCATTATGTGATGTGTTTCTTTTACAGTCATTTCTTTTTCCATTAGGTTTTCTGTAATGGAAAAATAATATCCATAGATATATAAATAACATGTAAAACATGAAACAAAACATTCGTCTCCTTAATCTGTTGAGTGCACTTAATACAAACACATTTAAATGTATGGATTCATTACTAAAAGAATTGCAGATTTTCTTGTATCACGTTTATTCATAAATCGTTTAAACAGATTTCATAATGCAGTTTAATATTTTTAGTTTTTGCACAACATGTGTATAAAATCAATCAATAAAATTTAATGTATTTTAATATTTATAAAGTTGCTTAAAACTACCATCATTTGTGTTATGTCGTCATACCACCAAGCTGACAATAATGAACTGTTATTGTGGGGTGTGTGTGTGTGTGTGTGGGGGGGGAGCACTGTTTATGTTTATGATTGCTATATGTCATGAGTGAATTGTTTAAATGTGTTATTAATAATATTTCAGAATTAAATTGTGGATTTGTGTATTGTGTGAAACCGCATTTAAATGTATGAAGAAAATGTATTATAATGTGGATCACGATTGGGGGGGGGGTAGGATTATGAAGCGTAAGGGAAACATGAAACTCTAATGGAACTGGAGTTATGAAATGGAGTTTAGATATATAAATTATATTTTAATGTAAAACATAAATTAATGTAATTTTAATGTACGTCATGTAGAAAAAGTAGAAGATGAAAGTGTGCACGTGTGTTTCATTCTGAATATGGTTTTGTAGTAACAATATAAAGGTATTTCTCTTTGTCCATTTTGTTTATATTTGTGCCCATTGAGACACTTGTTGCAAGTGTTGGGTATTTAAATGTGCATGTAGTGATTGTTAAAGTGGATACGTACGGATTATATAGATGAAACATTAATTTTTATAATACATATTGGTTTATGTCAGACTTGTGTACTAATTAGTGCTCTCTTATTTTTGTTCTAACAGTTATATTAAAATGAAATACTAAAGCATTAATGTGGAAGTCACCACAACTTGTTACTTAACCATTTCAAATCTGATTCTGGTAACCTTGTTGATGAATGACATTCCTGAACACTTAGTGGAGGGAACCCTCTTGTAGGAGTATTTGAGTTCCAGTCACTATTAATAATTACGGTCTTTGTCCAAATCAGTTCTGCTGTATATTTTGCAAAACTCTTGTATCTTCATGTAACAGGCCTAGTGTATGTAAAGAGTGTATGATTTGTGACAGAGAGACGTAATAGACAGTTTTGTAGTGTGAATAGATGATAGATGCTTGTGAAAAATATAAGCAGTATAAAATTAAAAGTATAAAATATAATTTAAGCATTGATGAAATGAGTTCTTAAGTGTGGCTTCATTCATGATATAATAGTCTCCTTGAAACTTTGTATCCCCATTTTTGTTGTTAGTTTTGTTTTTATTAATGTTGCATGCTGCAGGTAAAACCGGTATAGCTATAGTCCTTTGAAATTAACATGTAGACTAAAAGAACGAGTAAACCTGTATTTAGATTGCATATGTAACCAAAATAGCTGATTTAGTTGGAATCTGCTTTTACAGAGCCTTGTCAGCTTAGCTTTGTAGATTTGTTGTGTATTATCTTTTCTGACTAATGCGGCCTTGTAACTTTCTAACAGTTAATTATTTGTTAAGGTCTTACAATAAATATTACATTTTACCTAGACATATATTTGACTGTATGTCTTGTGCACACAAAACGTGTACTACTTTTAAGAGTAAACGTACTTGTATACTATTATTTTCTTGGTGTAATATGTATTGGATCTACAGTATATTGGTATTAGAATACAGACATCAGTGTTTTTTCAGGAAAAAACCAAGACTTGTAGCTTCGTGTGTAGAGTTTTCAAGATAATCATTATTGCCCAGACTTTAAAAAACACAAAATTAAACTCATACTTTGTCTGCACATTTTAGAAAAAAATCAAAGTAAGAAAATATATAAGAGAAACGTGTTTGAATAAGGACAATGGGAATAACAATTTTCAAGAATGTACAAAATATTTTACCATTTAAAATGAAAGATAATTTTTAGAAATATAACCAGTAATCACATACCTTTGTTTGATGATTTTGTTTTAATTTAAAATATTTCTCATCTTTGAAAGTTAATTCAGTAATGTTAATCTTGCATACTATATGCATTCAGAACTGTTGTTTACAAATTTGATACAGCTTTTATATCTTGGTTAAAAAATTTGCAAGTTTTTGTAATTTGTGTAACATGAAGGTTCCTTTAAATATGCTCCATCACTCCACCACCATGTCATAATCATAACCTGAATCAGTAGCACTTGTCTTGACTGCTGATTTCTTTGAATGATATTTCTACAGCAATGTTATCTAGTTCCCTCTACTAGGTTATTTAACTACATTATCTGTCTATATCACAAAGGATTGCTGTCATGGTCTTTGCCTCCAGTCTAGCAACCTTCGTTACTATCTGCTCATCTTCTTACTTTGTCATGTGCCCTATCCATATTCTTTTTTATGGAAATGCTATCTTCTCTAGTTGGTTGTATATCCATGTTTCTTTGTCATTGTTCATTTTCATTTCATTCTGCTGTTCACTGTAATTAAAAACTGAGCAGTTAAAAACTTGAATATATAAATTTAAACTTTCTCTTTTAAAGTACAGATAATTTCATATTTTTCATGTGTACTGTCTTTCTATTTCGATTCATGGTGATTTTATTTGATTTGTAATTAGTACCTCTTCATTGTTTGTTATCCAAATATATCATGCCACTAGTAGGATTATTTTATCGAAATATGTGACACCACCTATAGGCGTCAGGCCCTTACATTCAATTTTTCAGCCAGTACAGCCATGTTAAACCAATTGTACATTTACAGTTTATATTATTAAATAGTTTTCTTTATTGACTGTATTTTCACTAAACAACACTAAAAAACTTAAGTCTGCAGTTCTCCAATTTAAGATATATTGTATGTATTTTAATTCAGCAGTTTTTCCTTTCTAACACAGGTGGGAGGCTGTTCCATGTCAGACTATTCTCTGTTGGCCCTTCATTTGATAAGATATTAATTTGATTTGAGCTACATGTGTAGAGAGATGCAAACTGGTCCATCAGAATGTATTTCAGATAGAATCTCTAAATACTCATTCTGTCTCTAGACCTTGTAAAGCTTCCATTACATGTTATATACAGATTTAATATGAAACCTTTATAAAGTTAACAGTATCATACTTCATGGTTTGCTGTGCTAATTGGGACTTTTTTTGAAGTTTGTTTAGTGCCTATAGATGGTAGTTTGTTTATTATGACGTAGTTGTTTCTATAATTAATCAGCTTCTTTCAAGAAATATATGGCTTTCTTCAATCTTTATTATTCAGTTTTGGGTATTGAGAGTATGTGTTTCAATGATTTTGTACTCTGTCTCCATGTATATACATCTTTTACAGAATCATTCCTACACTTTTTGCTACCTTCTTTTTGACTCTTTTTATGTCTCCATTTTTATCTGTAATGGTAGTCATCATTTGATTAACACATATTTTTTGTCCTAGTCGTAATGTTTCAGATAACTTATTTCGGGCCTGTCTTGTTTTCTGTGTCTTCCATTTTCTATCTTGTTCATTATCTATTTTTTTAATTTCTCTTCTTTTCTGCATTATTCATTTTATGTATGATAAAGTTTTGAAGAATTTCCTATTAATAGTTCAACTACAGTATTTCTTTTGTTGTTGCACCATTATATGGTTTATTTACTTGTTGACTCCTCTTTCATTTCAACATATTTGGGGAGGTAAAGATATTATTTTTTGCTTGTATTTCATAATTAACTTTTTTTACTCGAATGTATTGATATTAATTATCATCTTGTTACTTTTTATCATATCTGGTAACTTTATGGCAAACCTCTTTGATATTTTTGCTGATACAAGTTGTTATTTGCTACCTATATGAAATGTGTTCATCTCATATACACCTCTTACATTTTTTTTCTGAATAAAACTGAAATCTGTTTTATTTTGGTTGACCTGTTGGGGCGTCATCTTGTCTACGTACTGTTCCATTTTTTTCTTTTACATAACACTATACAGCATGCGCATGTAGACAGATACACTCACACACATTTCTGTTACTCAGTAATAAATTAAAAATTTAAAAACAATAACAAAAACATTTCTAAGTTTGAAAGTGAAGTGAGGCAGGTGGGTCTGGCTTCAGTCTGTGACTTGAACAAGTGCACAGTTGTGACAATTGTAAAAAACAAAGAAAGCAGTTGCTGTGGGAAAGGGAGTGACCAGGGTTGATAGACACAGATCCTCAATTCACAAAGAAATGAAAAATATTGATGATTTGGATCAATCACATGCAAATGCAAGGACAGTCCATTAACTAGAAACTCATCTCTGATAAGGCAGATAGAATCTTCAGCGAACTGAAGGAAAAGACACCAGACTGCAGCTTATAAAGGTGATGATTCCGAGGCTAGCAGGGGATGGTTTGACAGATCCAAGAAGAGGAAAGTCATCAACAGTATCGTCAGGCATCGTGAGGCAACCAGTACTGACAAGGAGGTAGCTGAAAAATTTTGTGAGAATATTCAAGACACTTATATTGAAGATGGCCTCCCTCAAAATGTAATAAACTGTGATGAACCTAATCTCTACTGAAAGGAAATGCCAAGGAGGACTTATATCATCAAGTAGGAAAAAGCCTTGACTGGGCACAACCCCTCTAAGGACAGGATCACCCTGCTGTTTGCAACTAATGCCAGTGAAGACTTGGAAGTTCAAGCCTGTGCTCTGAAACATCCAGAGTGTTTAAGCACAACTCGGTAACTCCAAACTACCTGTCTTGTGGAAGTACGAATACCAGACCATGGGTTTCTCAACTGTTCTTCAAAGAATGGGTTGTGGAAATCTTCGCCCCCCCCCACTATGAATCCTACCTGGAGGAGAAGTGATTGCCAATAAAGCTCTCTTGATTGTGGTCAGTTCCTGGCCACCTAAAAGAGCTTGGGGAAATAGTAGAAAATAAATTTGCTTTCTTGAAGTTTGAGTTTCTGTCTCCTAGCACCACCTCCATTCTGCGGCCTATGGACCAGCAAGCTGTCTCCATCTTTATGAAACTGTACACCAAAAATCTCTTCAGAAAGATCTTTTATCACCTGCCTGGCTCAGCCACCGTGCCACTGATGAAGTTTTGGATGGAGGAATTTAACATTTATTGATCCATTTAAAATTTAGGACATCAAACTCTTCAACAATTCATGCTCTGATATTTCACAGAGGTATCTAAATGCAGCCTGGAGGAAGCTGTCCCCAGCCTTTGTCCTGGGAAAGGAATGGAGTTTGTGCAACAAAGTAGTAGAGGAGTTTGTCGGTATTATAAATGAGCTGGGCACGGAGGTGTATGTGGAGGTGCTCACCGAAGAACATGGAAAGAAATGGACAACAGGTGAATTGACTGAGATGCTCTCCATGCAGCATATAGAGCAAGAGGAGGCTATTGTGTTTGGGGAGCAAGAGAACATCAGCTAAGGACCAGTGCCAACACTGCTGTCAGGTGTTAAGTATTTAACATGTTAAATATGGCAGGAAGTCCAAGAATCTGTGATAGAATGGGACAGCAATCCAACTGGAGCCAGCAGGGTGCTGGAGACGTGTGATGACAAAGCCATTTACCACTTTCGAACTATATTGAAGAAATGAAAGAAGCAGTTTACGTGTTTATACTGGACAGATTCTTCATGTTTTAATCTGCCAAGTGTCTGAAAACTCAAGAGCCAAGAACTAAATGAATCCTCTGCCATAAAAATTAAAAAAACATTGGCTTAAGACATTTTTTTGTTATTTTAAGACCTATTATTATATATTGTCTTGTCATTTTTGGCCCTTGAACGGTTTAAAACTTTTCCCATATACGAACTATATTTCAAAACGGATTAAGTTCATATAATGAGGAACTACTATAATATTGAATATTAGGTACATACTGGTTAGTGTAGGGAGTACCGTTTTCTTTTGAACAACTTGTCACTTTTTAAAGGCAGTTTTTCTGTAAATTGACCCAAAATTAAGAACAACCAAACCAACATTCCTTCATGTTTATCATTTTTTGGAAGCTACTAATTTTTTGAAAATCATATCTGTGATATGTCATACTACTAATTATACTTATCCTTTTTTGTTTTTCTGTATACTTTTTTCTGCTCAGTTTGAAAACATACCACACACACACACACACACACATGAGCATAGACATTATTGGTTACTGTCATTGTACATTGAATTTATTTAATGTGCAGTAAGATAATTGTTATATAATTAATATAGGATATATAATTATATTTATTGTTATAGGGTAATATATATATACCAATGTAAATATCTGTTGAGATAGTAAATAAAGATGGAGGAAACAAAATGATTCATTAGCTGTTCAGCCACTTACTCAACTTAGTGCCCAGTATTCATATAAAAACCAGTGCCCCATTTACAAAAAAAAAATATATATATCAAATATCATTGTACTCTTCTATTGTTTAATGTAATTATTGTGATTGTTGTTCAGACCATTTATTATTTCATGTTTTTATTTTGTTTTTTGATAAGCAACATCGTTATGTTTAGTATATTGCATGTGAGGAGATATAATTTGATTGTTGAATATTTTTTGTTTGCTGTATTTACTGTAGAAGCCTTTCTGATATACTGGAAGTTGTGCATACACAGATAATCCTACTTTTTATATTGGAAGTACAGTAGACTCTCGGCTATCCGACTCCCGACTATTCGACCTCCGGCCTATCCAACCCGCTGTACTAAAAAAAAAGGTATTTTTTGAGTACGGTACGTATGCAGTATTTCCGATCCAATTACTAGCGCCTTCAAACGTCATGTGAGCAATCCCGCCACGTGGGTGAAGGCGCTTACGCATGAATCACCAGTTACAAATACAGTACGCCAATTGATTCATGTTGTGACAGGAAAGTTTTGTGTTCCTACTTGAGTGTGTAACAGGTGCATCAGTCAGTCTGTATCCAGAAGTCAGTCCGTGCGGTTCAGTCGTTCATGGATTGTTAATTTGTTATAAAGTGTGTATACAGTATTGTTGGTGGCTTTTATTTTTAAGTGAAATATGAGTGACAAACGAAAGAAAGTGGTAGTAACTTTGGAAGAAAAACTGCAAGCAATAAAAAGAATGGATTCTGGTGAGTCGGTAAACAAAATTGCACTGGAGTTAGGAGTTGGAAAAACTACTGTGGGTGATTGGGGAAGAAATCGCGCAGAGATTGAAAAATGGTGTTCTAAGCAAGCAAGTGGCAGTGGCGTGAAAGTTAGAAAAACTATGCAAAAAGGAAAACGTGTGGAAGTTGAAGAGGCTTTATATCTGTGGTATGAAAATGTGAGGGGGAAAGGATTGACGGTTTCAGGCCCCTTGCTCCAAGAAAAAGCGATTCAGTTTAAAACACAGATCGAAGGAGACGATGGTGATTTTACTGCCAGTGACGGGTGGCTTGATCGCTGGAAGAAACGTTTTGGTGTTCGTCAGATGACGATTAGTGGTGAAGCATTGTCTGCTAATAAGGACGCTGTCCCTGACTTTAAAAAATACTTTTTTGACCTGCTTGATAAGGAAGGTATTTCCGGAGAACAAGTGTACAACTGTGATGAGACGGGTTTGAATTACCGTATGTTGCCGTCTAAAACACTAGCGTCTAAACAGGAAAGGCCACACCAGGGTTCAAGAAGAGCAAGGACCACGTTACAGTTTTAGCTTGTAGTAACGCAACCGGAAACCACAAGTTGAGACTGACCTTGATTGGAAAATCTCGCAAGCCTAGGGCTTTTAAAAATCTTAAAGATTTAAGTTCTTTGCCCCTGCATTATACCCATCAAAAAAAGGCGTGGATGAATGGAGAAATTTTCAAAAATTGGTTTGAACAGGAATTTGTGCCACAAGTTGAAAAACATTTAGCTGAAAACAATTTAACAAGGAAAGCAATCATAGTTTTGGATAACGCTCCTTCACATCCAGCAAATGACCAATTAAAAGATGGAGACATAAAAGCTTTGTTCTTGCCTGCAAATGTTACATCTATATGTCAGCCAATGGATCAGGGAGTGCTCCAAGCTTTGAAAAAGAAATATCGACGTGGGCTACTAAGCTATATCATCGCGACAGTTGATAATACAGAAGTTGCGACGGCACTACAGTCAGTAGACATGCTTGACGTCATCAGATGGGTGTCCGAGGCATGGGATGAAATTCCATCTTTAACACTTGTGTGATCGTGGAAAATTTTGCTGGATCACAGAGCCAGTGATAAGTGGGAAGAGGTAGAACAGCAATGTGATATGGAAAATGCAACTGATAACACTGCGCTTGTATCGCTGTTAGAAAAAGTTCCCGGATGTGAGGAAGCTTCATTGGAAGACATCACAGAATGGTTGGCAAAGGACGAAATCGAAGAAATTGCAGACGAAGATATTGTAGCGATGGTATTAAATGAACAGCCGATTGAAGAGGAACAAGGTGATGAACCCTCCGATCGTATAACCCACTCCGAAGGCCTGAAGGCGATCGAGACGGCAGTGGAATACATTGGCCAGCAAGAAGAAGCAATACCAGCAGACATCATATGTTTACGTAAGTGGAAGGATATAGCGGCGAGGAAATTAATGCGAGGAAAGAAGCAGGTCTCAATTACAGACTTTTTCAAACCTTAGACAATGTAAGTTTCACTTGTTCTTTCATTATACAGTACGTAGTTTTAGGTTATTATAATTTGATTTATATTAACAACTAATTTGATTGAAAGCTTTCGTATAAATTAAAACTCATAGTAAAACTCATTCAACTTATTGTTAACTACACATTTTGTTTCGTCCTTCAAATAAAGGTTTTGTGAAAGATACTGTAGTTGCGAATTCTTATTTCATTTCTTTCCAATTCATTTATTACTGTATGTCATTTATAAGGACAAACTGATATGACGTACGCATCCAAATAGCAACAAGTACATTCAACGCAATAGGGTGGCTGTCATTGACCTTACAGAGGCTGGTATGCCTACGGCTCCGGTGTATCCGACTTTTTTGCTATCCGACCCGGCCGACTGCCACATTAGAACGGATAGTTAAGAGTCTACTGTAGTTATAAGTCACATGTATTTGAGGGTGTTGTAAATTATTATTACAGTTGATTGTGATGGCGCAATGTTTAGTTTTGTAGTTTTAATTTTACTGAGCAAACATTTTGTTAACAATGGGAGTGGTATGAATTTTCTTAATTTTGCTTTTTCCGTCTTATTTGTCAGATTTGAATGAAATTAAAAATTTATTCAAAATTGCAGTCCATACAATCAGGCTACAATATACAAATCAAACGCACAACATGCAATAAAACAATTATAGTGATATGAAAATTGAAAATAAAAACTCTAAAAAGCCGTAACAAATATACAATTGTCTAAAGACTGTCTATAACAAATGCACATAATATTAATTAAGATTAGTAATTTAGATTAGTATCTCATACTAACCAAAGAACAAATACACAATCAGAACACAACAATACATCATAACAGCAAAGTAAACTTAATTTCTGAGAGATGGGGAGGGGGACAGTAAAGAATACAGAGGTATGTTAAGAACAAGAAGAATCTGCGAAGCCAGACTGAAGTTAGAAACATCAACAAAAAAGTAGTAGTTACTGGAAATGCTGCTGAAGTGAATGGAAGAAGTATCTCATATCTAACAGTAAAACAAATTAGACATTTGTGTGTATGTGTGTGTGTGTTGTAACATAGTGCATGGTACATAATTATTGACTGGCGTGTGGTGGTCACTAGCATTACTTGTTAAGGTACAAGGTCTTTTTCTGTTGACTGTGGGCCTAAACTATAAATTTGCTTTCTTAAGTAATTTTCTATTTGCTTCCATTATTGCTCCTGCATTTTTGGGTAGCCCTGTTCAGTTCTAATAATAATTTTTTGCCATAAATGGAGAATTTTGGGTTTATGATATTTATAAGTAAGTATTTGTAGATTAAATTTGAACATGATCTTTAGAATTCATTGATATATATTTAGACATTGACTGCTATCATGAATATATTTGTATTTCTGTCATGACTTCAACTTTGTAATAATTCGTATTCACACATTATGTCCCGTATAAATGAATTTGAAGTCCAAGGTTTTCATTGTGTTAGAACTGGGTTCCAGTATCATTATAAAATAAGTGAGAACAAAATTATATTCAGTTGTACATAGACTTTGTGAAATAATTCAGACATTTATGGGAATAATTATTCTACATACTTTATAACAAAAATTGTAATGCACTGAAAAATCCATTATGAAACTAATCTGAATAATTAAAATGCATCTTTTAACTTCCAAGGCCAATGCAGGTAATTTTTAATCAAAGTCATGCATGAAAGCATCCAATAAGTATGCAAGTAGTGTATGTTTTTTAGTGCATATACAAAGTAAATCAGAAATGGATAAAACATTTGATATAGTGATTGGTATACTGAAATAATTGTCGTGAATTTAAAAGTAAAATATATGGAAATAAAACAAATAATCATCCATGGAAAACGACAGATTCACCTTTGTCGAACAATATCACAATGGAAATTAAAAACACTTGAAAATTACAAAATGTTTACAGTAAATTCATTTGAGCTGAAGGCGCATATGAATCAGATGTGCAGAAGCAATGGTTTACACATCCCAAACAGTGAATGAATGGTTTATACTGTAACGCTGCGGCCGTTACATTAAATTTTAAAACTAGGCATTTGACCTAGATGGAAGAAAAAATTGTGCTGGAGCCCATTGTGACAGGACTTGCAATTAAACGCTTATTCAACGGTAACAACTTTCTTTTTTATTAGTGTTTCATCAGTATACAGACAATTGATTTGTGTAATGTTTACAATAACAGTTTCCATAATTAATTTCATAGACAAATAGAAGTACATACATATATAAAATATGTTCATATTATCAGTGTTCATTAATCAGCATTACTAATACTATCAATAATGAGAAGTAGTCAAATAATATGCTAAATGGATGTTCTTTTAACAGTTAATAATAAAGTAGCAAATATGTACAGTGGAACTTGGTTATTACGGCCTCGGCTGTTACGTCAACTTGGGTGTAGCGTTATTTTGTTGTAAGTCCAGTCAAACTGATATCTTTAACATTATAAAAATTCCCGGTTTTAACGTCACTAAATATTGTACTACTCTTGTTATAGCGTCAAAAATTTCTTATATTTTACTCTAAATTTCATATAAACGTATATATGTGCGCGCGCTACGCCATGGCAACAGACATACGTTGTATGCAAGCGATAAGCATTGTAACAGGACCGCCGGCGCCAGCCGGTGTCTGGTGACTGACATGTCTCCCCACCACTCTCACCGGGTCAGTAGCACTGCGCGTCTCGAGGCTATTGTTCACGCCACGCTGTTACAGTATTTACTGTACAGTATTGTTTATACGTAGTCTCGTCTCTGTTTTTGGTTGTTATTGTTTCTGTATCTGCTCGTACTGTGACAGTTTCTTTTGTGTGTTTTATAACTTAAGTTTCGGTAGCCACTGTTTATAGAATTTTATACGTAGGTCTACATTTTTATACAGTAATCATGGCAAGTACTAGTACAAAAAGAAAGGTTCTGTCTATTCAAGAGAAAGTACGTGTAATTAGATCATATGAAAGCGAACGTAAAATAGCTGATGTATGCCGTGAGTTTGGTTTAGTGAATTCTACTGTAGGTTCAATTTTAAAAAACAAAGACAAAATTTTAAAAAAATTTGAGGAAGATGGAGAAAAAATTAAAAAAATTAGGAAATGCGAACATGGTGATGTGGATGCAGCATTATTGAAATGGTTCAAACAGTGTCGATGTTCAGATATTTCTGTGAGTGGACCAATTCTGAAAGGGAAAGTTACAGAATTCGGAAAATTGTTTGGTATTGATTTTACGTGCTCCAACGGATGGCTAGATCGATTTAAGGCCCGACACTCAATTTCCTTTGCAAAAATTTGTGGTGAGGCAAAATGCGTAGATCTGAACGTTACAGGCGATTGGGTGCGTAACACTTGGCCAGAAATTAGACGATCATATAAAGATGAAGACATCTTTAATGGAGATGAAGCCGAAATTTTTTATAAATTAACTCCAGATAAGACTTCCAAATTTAAAAATGAAAAGTGCGTTGGTGGGAAGCTCTCTAAACAAAGAGTTACAGTTTTTGTTTGTGCGAACATGACGGGAACCGAAAAAAGGAAACTTTTAGTTATCGGGAAAAGTTTGCATTCTAGATGTTTTAAAAACATCAAAAAACTTCCTGTTAAGTTACACTGCCAACAAAAAAGCGTGGATGACTTCTAGTATTTTTGAAGATGAACTAAGAAAGTGGGATAAAGAACTGTCATCGAAAAACAGAAAAATTCTACTTCTATTTGACAACTGTGCAGCCCATCCAAAGTTAAATTTGACAAACATTAATCTGGTCTTCTTACCGGCCAACTGTACGAGTGTCCTGCAACCTATGGACCAAGGCGTCATTAGAAGCCTAAAGTGTCACTACCGCAAGCAACTTAAAAAAAAAAATTTCTGTATGGACACGGCACAATCTGCCACAATTTCACTCTTAGATGCAATACAATTCCTAGACGACTCTTGGAAGAGTGTAACACAGAAGACGATAGCAAAATGCTTTAGTAAAGCACAACTCGTACATGAAAATTTACCCGATGATGATGAAGACGACGACTTGCCGCTCTCGGAGTGGATTAAGAAATTCGACGTAAGTGAATTTGGAAATGAACTTGATTCCTATGCATCAGTGGATGACCAAGTAGAAACATTCCAAGTGTTGAGTGACGCAGAAATTATCGCGGAAGTAAAAAACATAGAAGCAGAAGATAGTGTTGAAGAAGATGCTGAGCAAGAGGAGGATGCCGACATCGTTTGTCCGACAGTACAGGAAGCAATGAGAGCCGCCGAAACTCTTTCATGATTTTACTGCTTTAGAGAGACGTCTGACGACACGTTCAATGCAGTGCAGCATCTCCACAGCACAACAGAAAGAATTTATTTTTCAGAAAGGAGCGTTCAAAAGAAAATTACGGATTACTTTTGACAGTAAGCCTAAATGTAAGTTACATGTACTTTCTTTTTGATGTTTTAAAATATTCTTCTTGCTGTTTGTATAAATGAAATGCAGTTTGTAATAAATTTAGAATATTTAGAATAAATATCACGAATAATGTTAATAATGCAAAGATCTTTTTTTTTATTTCTCCCCTTCCTTACTAGTGATTAAAAAGGGTCTTTTATAACGACTCTTTTATAACGTCACTCGGACATAACGTCATTATTTTTTTGGTCCCTTCAGTGACGTTATAACCAAGTACCACTGTATACACAGGACAGGTTTTGACAAAATGTTGCTCACTAGCAATATTAAAAAAAACTGTTTATATATATATATATAAATATATATATATATTGTAACAATATAACATTGCAAATATAATATAATTTAAATTTGTGATGCCCCACATTGGAAGCGACATTTCTTATGCAACGATACAACTGCATATATAAATTTATTTGTGTTTGCGGAGCCCCACGATCTTGGACGCCATTTTAATTTGCAATGATACATATACATAAATACAGTTTAAATTGGGTTTCAGATGTATCTGTAATAAGAACTCTATGTAACTTGTAACGGTATTTCAAATTCATTTGATATTAATAAAATTGTGCACATGGCACTTACTTCGACTTAAAACATTCGTTATTATTTTGTTACTATGCCGTAAGGCTTATGCTATATACATCCTTACCGACTAAATATTCTATTCTACTAATTATTGTATTAAAAAAAAATCTCATTTCCAGACTACTCAGTCAATTAGTGTGTTTCAAAATATCGTTGTTTAAATATTTTTTTTATATATTGTAATGTAACTCAAAAATATTAATAGTTACTGAATTTATCTTTCTTTTCTCAGTACTGATTTATATAAAACGCTAATTTTTACTTAAATGCTTTGCATTCTTTTCATTTCAATACTAATTTGAGCTCTTGTTTACGTTAATCTTACTTCAATAACATCTATGATTTTCATTCTATATTTACAATAAACATTGGCTCTTACTTTTAAATAGAACAAGAATGTATTTAATTGTCTTTGAGTTAATTGTTCAATTAAGAGATAAATAAGTTGTTTATCACATTATTGTCGTCAATCATACTCAATCATTGGATCCATCTGTAATCGTCCTCGTCTCGAACTCCAGCATCACTTCCTCTTGTCCAGCATCGTCTCCTCTTGTCCAGCGTCGCTCCTCTAGAGTCCAGCGTCGTCTCCCTCTTGTCCAGAATCGCCTCACTCTTCTCCTCTTGTCCAGCGTCGCTCCTCTTTTGTCCAGAGTCAACTCTCTTTTGTCCAGCATCGTATCACTCTCTGGAACTTCTCCTCATGCTGTTTCGGACGTCAGTTGATCTTCTTATGTAATTTTGTTACTACTTAAAAATTGTTTGTTTTACAATCCAGTTACATAAGTGTATGTAACTGGAAGGATGAAACTATTAACAAAAAAATTTAAATATTCAGTGCGGACGGGCAGAAGCTCCCGCTGCACTGTGGGTGACTGAAGAAAGAGAACAACTGTAGCGTGTGTGTCCTATTTATACCCATGTCTTGGTCAACACCTGCAGTTGTACGAAATCGACATGTCAGAAACTGTCTCTGGGTTCAGTTCCCTCACTCTTTGTCAATTTCGCTATTTCTTATATTTCTGCGAATTGCAGAGTCCTGTAAGTATACTCTTATACTCATCTTATAACTATTTTCACTACACATGTTCACTGTAATTTTGGACATTGCAACTTAACCCTTTCGATTTGTACACAGTTATTTCAATACTACACTCGTACGGTGTGTCTTTTTCACGTGGTTTTTGTACACAGTATTTAGTAAATTTTATTATATTTTATTGTGTTTTTGGATTTTACTCCTTAATTATAGTTTATGAATAATTACGGAAAAACAGTAATTATGCAATTATTCATCTTGGGGTGGTAAACTCGCCTGCATAGACCTGCGTTCACACACACTAGCAAAATACTGGTGTACACACTTTCAGTTACATTTGTGTGTGTGTGCACGTCGATTCAGGTCGAAACACCTGTTCATATTTTTGTCTGAGCCAAGCGTGCAATCCCTGACATGTTTATTTCTAATACATTATTCATTATTTACAGTTTATTAGGTATATTTAAATTTTTATATTCAATGCTCAGTACATCACTTATTTGTACTGTCGCATTATCCCTCTGCTTGGTAATAAAACAAAATTTAATAAATTAAAAATTTTTTTTATTATTACAATTGTAAAAAAAAATTGTAACAAATAATAAAGAATAATATTCGTCATTTCACCCTTAATTGGAGTGTATACAAATGTCTTACCTCCCCTCTTCACACGCTCACTGCTCGTGACCTTGTAGTAGGGTGGCTTTAACAAACAGCTGATCTGACTGGTTTCATTGACCTCGTTGTTTTTATGTGTAGAACTTCCTAAATGACGTTGCGTGGAATTTACCAATTTCTTTCTTCTGTATCTCATCATATATGATGAAAGTGTGTTGTCGCTGTTAAGACAGCGAGTCTTAACGTATACGGTCCATTATAAAGTCTGAAGAATTTCTTCGCCGTATTATCACTTCGTTTTCCCACTGGATTAGCTTTGAGTAGTACACTTTCTCCCACGTTGAATTGTTGTAGCTTGTGAGTTAGATTAAATCTCTCTACTCTCTTGTTACCTCTTTCTATTATCCGTTGCTTTGCGTATTCAGTTTTCACACTTGTTGGTACAGGTACATTCTGGTTATTAGGGTTGTGTATATACTTGGTCCAAAATCTGTTTGGCTTCTTATCTTCTTCCAATTCCATTGGAGTATATCCTGTTGCTTCACTATAATTTTCGTTGATGGCTTTTTCAAGAAATGGTAAATATTCTGCCCATTTATTGTGTTGATCATGGCAGTATATTCGTAAATATTTACCTAATTCTTTGTTAACTCTCTCAGCAAGGTTTCCTTGAAGATGTCTTATGGATGTGAGTACAGGTTGTATTCCATTTTCCCTTAACGTCCTCTCCCATTTTTCACTCTGGAATTGTACATCTTGATCACAGAGTACCTTCTTCATTTTTCCATATGATGGAATATATTTCTGCAGTAGTATCTTTAGAACAACTTTGGTTGTGGGTCGCATAATTGGGTACAGTCAGACTGCCTTGGAAAACACATCGATACATACCAATATGTGCTTCACACCTCCACTTGATCGTGGTAGTGGTCCCAGAAAATCCACTGCAATTAGCTCTCCCTTGTTTTCTTCTGGATGCTCTGCATTTCTACGTATGTGTGTAAATTCGGTCCTTAATTTTACATTATCTTACTCATACATTCTTACCTTCGCTTCTAATCTTCCTTAACTCTTTTCTTAACATGACATTACTTTATCTAATACATTACTTATACAATACATTAACATTACCTTTTATTACATTTCTTTAACATTACCTTTCTGATCGCTATTACTTTCCTGAAATACACTTCCATAACAGAATACTCTTTTAGCTTTGTAGTGTGTCGCATGATCGATTACAGAGGAACTGTCTTGGAAAACGATATTTTTCTCGAAGTCTTTAATCCTAAGTAGTCTCTGCCCTTTTGACTTTTCACTCTTGCTTTCTTCTGTGTCCTTGTATCTCCATTAAGTGTTCGCTTGATCAGCCGTCCTAACAATTATGGCATTGATTGCTCATCCCTAATCCCTTCTTTATACCAATAACAACAATAACATCTTTTACCATTACTTTCTTAAATATTTCTCTACACTATCATTCCTTACCATTAATAATACATTTCTTAATTAACCCTTTAAAATAATATTCCTTATTTCTTTTCACTACTATTTCTTTTTATTTTTTATTTGCAATCATAACCTTAATAAATAACATTCCTTAATTATACTCTTATCTTATTATTATTAATAATTAATAGTAATATTATTTTTCTCATTTAAAAATAATTATATATTTTCGGGTATTGAGTTCGGTTCGGTGTGTCGTTAGAACTGAAACCCCTCATTATAACCATTGCATTGTCCGTCGTCTCCCGGATGTAGATTAGTCGATGTGTACAGTTATTTCCGTCGCACACCCTCATTGTGTTAACGTCCCATTGTATTGCTGCGACGTTTGTTTTTATCGTGGAAGTCACCTGTTTATAGGATGAGAACCTTATTCTCCCTCTCTTTCTCTCGTAACGGTCGCATTCCATCGCAACAGTTTGCTCGTGGCCCATATAAACAGTTGAACCTATTTTCATGCGTCTTTTATGACAATATTCATCGTAATTACTATAATTATAGTTATAATTATTGTTCACTTTATATTTCTCGTGCTTATACCTACCGTCATTTTTACCACAATTTTGTGTAGTGTTTCGTCTAGATAATTTACTACGTTTCTTGTTAGGCCTGCAGTGATATTTATCTCCATAAGTGTGGTGTCTTGAGTGTTTCACATGTGTCATCTTGTGTGACTTACTTGTGTGTGTGTATCTCACACTTGGGATATCGCTATTAATAAGGTACGTTTTATTAACCTTAATTTGCTTCTCTACCTTAATGTTAATTACTTTATAATTATCGTTAGTAATTACACACGTATATTCAGCTACTACGAATTCTTCACATATTATCTTTTCACATATTAGCTCCGTTTGTTTATTAATTATTCCACAGACATTTTATGCGATCGTGTCAATGCGTAAATTTGTATTAACAATTTTTTCGGTTAACTGTGCAGTACCGTTTATTATACTTTGTTTTATTTCAAGATTATCAATTTTTAACTCTTCTAGACTTTCTGAAATTTTTATGGTGTCTTGTCTAAAATTTTCAGTTTGTTCTTCTAATTGTTTCTTATTAGATTCTTTTAATTCGTCTATTCTAGCATTTAAATTTTCTGTCTGTTTATTTAAATTTTCTGTCTGTTTTGTGCTTAATTCATCGACCCAGGCACGCATCATCGTCTGGAATGCCTCTACGTCTAAATTTCCTGGAGTCGTCATGTTGAAGTATTATTAAAATATTTATTTAGTAGTAATTCTTTAACAATTATTATTGATAACCGTTCCCTACTTATTTATTTATTTCTTTATTTTTATTAATAGTTATTATTTATACGCATTACAGTTACACCTGTTACATAGACAAACAATATTATTTGTGGGCGCCAGCTGTGTTATTACACAACAATTAACATTACATTCAGTTACTGTTTAATATAATTAATTATTACATATAATACATTTTTTATTTAACACACTCTTATATTTTAGAGCAACCATTTAGCTACATAAAAAATTTTAATAGTTAAATGGTGGGGATCGGGCCATACGTTCATGGGCTACAATTTATGTAACAAATTTTTGTACATAAATTTAGGCATGTCGTGCCCCACGTCCAGGGTGACATTTCTTATGTAACAATATAACATTGCAAATATAATATAATTTAAATTTGTGATGCTCCACGTTGGAAGCGACATTTCTTATGCAACGATACAACTGCAAATATAAATTTATTTGTGTTTGCAGAGCCCCACGATCTTGGACGCCATTTTAATTTGCAATGATACATATACATAAATACAATTTAAATTGGGTTTCAGATGTATCTGTAATAAGAACTCTATGTAACTTGTAATGGTATTTCAAATTTATTTGATATTAATAAAATTGTGCACATGGCACTTACTTCGACTTAAAACATTCGTTATTATTTTGTTACTATGCCGTAAGGCTTATGCTATATACATCCTTACTGACTAAATATTCTATTCTACTAATTATTGTATTAAAAAAAATCTTATTTCCAGACTACTCAGTCAATTAGTGTGTTTCAAAATATCAATGTTTAAATATCTTTTTGTATATTGTAATGTAACTCAAAAATATTAATAGTTACTCAATTTATCTTTCTTTTCTCAGTACTGATTTATATAAAACGCTAATTTTTACTTAAATGCTTTGCATTCTTTTCATTTCAATACTCATTTGAGCTCTTGTTTACGTTAATCTTACTTCAATAACATCTATGATTTTAATTCTATATTTATAATAAACATTGGCTCTTACTTTTAAATAGAACAAGAATGTCTTTAATTGTCTTTGAGTTAATTGTTCGATTAAGAGATAAATAAGTTGTTTATCACCTTATTGTCGTCAATCATACTCAATCATTGGATCCATCTGTAATCGTCCTCGTCTCGAACTCCAGCATCACTTCCTCTTGTCCAGCGTCGTCTCCTCTTGTCCAGCGTCGCTCCTCTAGAGTCCAGCGTCGTCTCTCTCTTGTCCAGAGTCGCCTCGCTCTTCTCCTCTTGTCCAGCGTCGCTCCTCTCTTGTCCAGAGTCAACTCTCTTTTGTCCAGCGTCGTATAGCTCTCTGGAACTTCTCCTCGTGCTGTTTCGGACGTCAGTTGATCTTCTTATATAATTTTGTTACTACTTAAAAATTGTTTGTTTTACAATCCAGTTACATAAGTGTATGTAACTGGAAGGATTAAACTATTAACAAAAAAATTTAAATATTCTGTGCGGACGGGCAGAAGCTCCCGCTGCACTGTGGGTGATTGAAGAAAGAGAACAACTGTAGCGTGTGTGTCCTATTTATACCCATGTCTTGGTCAACACCTGCAGTTGTACGAAATCGACATGTCAGAAACTGTCTCTGGGTTCAGTTCCCCCACTCTTTGTCAATTTCGCCAGTTCTTATATTTCTGCGAATTGCAGAGTCCTGTAAGTATACTCTTATACTCATCTTATAACTATTTTCACTACACATGTTCACTGTAATTTTTGACATTGCAACTTAACCCTTTCGATTTGTACACAGTTATTTCACTACTACACTCGTACGGTCTGTCTTTTTCACGTGGTTTTTGTACACAGTATTTTGTAAATTTTATTACATTTTATTGTGTTTTTGGATTTTACTCCTTAATTATAGTTTATGAATAATTACGGAAAAACAGTAATTATGCAATTATTCATCTTGGGGTGGTAAACTCGCCTGCATAGACCTGCGTTCACACACACTAGCAAAATACTGGTGTACACACTTTCAGTTACATTTGTGTGCATGTGCACGTCGATTCAGGTCGAAACACCTGTTCATATTTTTGTATGAGCCAAGCTTGCAATCCCTGACATGCTTATTTCTAATACATTATTAATTATTTACAGTTTATTAGGTGTACTTAAATTTTTATATTCAATGCTCAGTACATCACTTATTTGTACTGTCGCAATATATATTGCAACAGAACACAGGATGATAAGATATGCTGTTTATATCAGAGTACATGAATGATGAGCATTTTCTTGTTTAAATTTGTTTTGTGTAATATTTTTTCTTTTAGTCATAAGTTTTGTATTTAAAAATTGATAAGCATGTAGGTTACACCAAACTCTTCATAAAAAGATGTACTATATTGTCATGTATTTTTTGTATGAATTGGTGTGCGTGTGCGGGTGTGAAAATCTGCGATCGCTATTGCGGCAGTGGTAGTTAACCAATTTACATGAAAATTTGACAAGGAATTATTTAAGTAAATAGCTTCGATTTGTGTATACTCTGAGGTTTGTAACTATTTTAGAAATATGGTTTTTTAAGTAAAGCAAAACTCAAGTGTAACTCTTATCAGTTATAGGGTAATAAAATTTGTAGATAATTTCCATGCAGGACTATGCTAAATTATACAAAGTTTTTCATGAAATTTGTGTATCTGGTCGTTCCATCAATCATGTGACTTGGGCTTGGCCTATCAAAATACACCAAATTCAGTGAGATTCATACGTTGCAGAGCTAGGATGGACACAGTCTGTTTGTCGACGTTGCTAGGGGAAGTTGTGCCCGGGTAGGAGCGTTGTTCTCTTATAAACATAGAAATATCTTATATAAAATAAACTATAAACTTTGAAATTCTTAACGAAGTTTTGCGATAAGAACCGAGAGGGTAAATAATTAGATAAAATTTAAAATATAATACAGTGCTGTTTCGTGTAAGTTAAGATATCCGCTTAGGGAACTTAAAGACACTACAAGATATCGTGGAAGCAGTCAAACATAACTACGAGACTCTGTCAAATATCGCCGCTGGAGCTGCTTGCTGTAGAAGAGGACGACGAGACGAAAAGGACGCCAGGACGAAGAGGACACCAGGAAGGAGGGACAGGAAGAAGAGGACGCCAAGATGGGACCGACGAGACGAGAGGAGGACGTTGCAGCAAACAAGTAAAATCGATTTATATTATCGAACAATACAAACAATTAAATATAATATCAATACATGACAATTTAAAATACATTATACATCTTTATAAACAATATTGGTATATAATAAATAATTTTTCATCTCCTCCATAATAGACTTGTATTGATTTTTACACACTCACAATATCCTTATTAGAATAATAAAGTTTGATCTGTTGCAATATATATATATATATATATATATATATATATATATATATATTACATTTAATATGTATACATAAATTTACCTCAAGATGTTATTTTTCTATTTGGAACATGTTTCGGGTACTATCTTGTACCCATCCTCAGCCTTCCGGTTTTTTTGTCTGGTGAAGTACATATGTGATGTTGGTTGACTATTATTATTGTGCTTCCTGTTGGCTTCTGGTATTTCAAGTTGGTTTTATTGTGTGTGATTGTGGTGTGTGTGTTGGTTTTTTGTGTATTTTCAATGTTGAGTGCTTTGAATATTGTGTCATGTTTTGTATTGATTTGTATTTGTTCAGGTATTAGTTTGTTTTCTGTTTTATGTTTGTATATTTGTAAATTTTCCCATATGTTCATTATGGTGCCTTTGTGTGGTATATGTTTTATTAGTGTTACATTGGTTATGTCTGGGAATTCATGTCCTGTATTTATTGCATGTGTGGCTAAATTGGATTTATATATTTCTGGTTTTTTGTATGCATTTAGGTGTTCAAAATAACGTTTTTTCAGCTGTTTTTTGTTTGTCCTATATAACATTTATTGCAATCTTGGCATTCAATTTTGTATATACCGTTAGTTGTTGTATTATCTTTGTTGTGTGAGCTATTTAGATTTTGTAATTATTTTTATTAGTTTTGTATGCTATTTTTATATCTGTGTTTTTAAATAGTTTTGTTAGTTTTGTCATTTTATTATTTATATATGTGAATGTGGCCCATTTTTTGTTGTTGTTATTATTTATGTGTTGTTCAGTTTGATTAATTCTTAATTGTTCAGTTTTTATTTTGTATTTGATTTTATTTTCTATTTTGATCATAGTATTTTTATTGTATCCATTTTCATAACCAATTTGGTATATTATATTTCTTTCTTTGTCAGTTTCTTGTTTGTTTAGGGGTATTTTGTACATTCTGTTAAATAACGAATGAAATGCTGCCATTTTATGTTGTGGTGGGTGGTCAGAATGGTTAGGTATAATGATGTTAGTGGAAGTTGGTTTTCTATATATTGCATATTGTATGTGTTTGTTGTATCTTGTGATGGTTATGTCTAAATATTAACATCAATCATAACAAAATCATAACAAAATCAACCCACCACAGATTAGTAGAGGTAATCACTAAGTGAAATGCTATACACAGGTACTGTAACATAATATAGCCATTGCCATTTAATTGAATCAGCCATTTTATTGAAACATATAGATGCTAAACCATAATATGGTAGTTTATTGTGTGCCCAATATTGAATCAGCCACCTGGTTAAATTAATTTCTGAATTCCCAACACGAGTCTAATAAACAGAATTGGCTATAATCTAGGGACTATAATAAGCCAAAGATCTAGGGACTATATAGAAATACTAAATGGCAGTATTCGGCTCACTTTTTAATAGAATGTACAATATAGTATTATATGGTAACCAAATAAAGAAACATTGGTTTGGTGGAGGAAATAGGTAACTTAAAACATAATAAACAAAACATTCTGTGCAATCAAACATAAGTTTAAAATAGCACAGATTATATGAAAAATGATCCAGATAAGTAAAATACAGGCAAGTACAATAGAAACGTAGTGACAATATTCATATTTATGTATAAAAAATGAACAAACTTACCAAAATGCTCAGACTACATGTAAAAGTAGTGTATACAACATAAGCTAACAGCTTGCAAGAAACATTATATAGTGATGTATAAATAAATGAATAACAAATTAGAATGTAAAGATTGCAAAACATTTTTTGAGGTTCAGGCTTGAATTGTTTTGAATATCATAAAGTCTACAATATAGACTTTATCTACAAATTAGCTACAAATTCCATAAATTTTTTACAAACTTCTAGGCATTAATAATATGACACCATTAAAACACATTAGCAGTCAAAACCATCATCATGAACATACAGGAAAACCTACAAAAAAATTTGGTACTAATTAATAAATTATTATTATTAATAAATAACACTTTTATTGGTGTTAAATTCTGTATTAAGTTGTAATATTCTGATGATGATAGTTTAAACTATCGAAACACTGTAAAATATTCAACAGTTATGTTGGACTAACTGATTGTCGTATGGTACAGTGGAAAACAAAATACAAGACACTAACGAAGTCACTAAAAACCAGCTTTAATTATCACAATTAACAGTTTGTAACGAACAAGTTATTCAACAAGATTATACTTGTACAATAATTCAAGTTAATCCATCCACACAATAATAATGTCAACTATAAAGAATTCCACGCTATAATCATTTTTTTTTCACTAATACACCACTTGGGACGCACTGTGTAAATCACCCTACATAACACTGAAAACTAAGCGGCAGGTATGGGCTATTTATAGTCTGCAGGGTTCCATAATATGCATCTTTAACAAACACGTGAAAATTTTAGAGAATACTACAGTGCGGCCATAGCAGAAACACACCGCCAGGGCTAGTCAAGAAGCTTGTAGAACGACACCATCGAACGCACAAGACATTCTGTATTACATAATACTGTCTTGCACATTAAGCATCACGTACGCATTACAGCTGCAGGAAAAGAAGCTGAGAAACATGTAGAACATTCTGAGATGACATAACACTGCCCCCTCCTATCAACTGCATGTCCATGTCTTGTCCATCTGCACTTTCCAAAGCCCTTTTCAGCAATCCGTTCTCTAAGGTAAGAGACTCCCATTGTGCCCAGTAGCCCTTCAGCACTTCGGAACCATAGCAGATATCTTGCTAATCCTGGCAGCGACCTTCCTCTTTTGCTATCAAGATTGGTCCAATGTCTTCACCAGTCATCTGTTCTTGTCAAAATCTTGCATCGTCCAGCCGTCACGGTCTTCGTGATAAGCCATCTGCATTACCATGCAGGCGCGACCCCCCAAATGTTGTACCTGGGAGTTGTACTCTTGCAGATGTTCGAGCCACCTTGCCAACTGCCCTTCCGGATTTTAAATCTCAAGAGCCATGCAAGCGCGGCATGGTCAGTGCGTAATGAAAATTCCCTCCCATAGACGTATTTATGGAAGTGCTCCAAAACTCGGACGATTGCCAGCAACTCTTTCCTTGTAACGCAATAATTTCTCTCTGGTTTAGAAAGCGTCTTGCTGTAATACGCTATTACTCATTCTTCACCGTTTTCCAATTGAGTAAAAACTGCTCCTAGACCAGTATTGTTTGTGTCTGTGCCTATGATGTACTTCCCTTTGGAAGCTGGGAAAGCGAGAATTGGCTGCGAACATAATGCAATTTTCAAAGTCCTAAATGCTTGATCACACTCTCTCGACCACTGGAAGTTTCGTTTCTTTTCTGTTAGCTCATGCAGTGGTTTAGCAATAGTAGCAAAGCCTTTCACAAAACGTCTGTAATACAAGCACGCCGCCAAGAAACTCTGAACTTCGTGTTTACTCTTTTATTATATACAGTCTCTAGATCGCATTAACATTTAATTTAAAATTTATAGTGTACCTTTATTGTAATCCATGTTGCGATCTTGTAGTTATTTTGTACACTACATGTTTCGGAAATAAATTCCCATCTTCAGGTGAAAAATTTTTATCCTCCTGTTATATAGGAATCGTCAGTAAAAATATTACACATACACACAAATAAACAACACAATCACAACTGTTACAAATAGCATAATTAAAACCATTATAACCACACAAGTATTGTTTAGATCCAGTCCGAGTGGACCAAAAAATGTTAATGGTGCGGCCCGTGGGACCACATAAAATGTTAAGTAAGAAGTATTCGTGATTTACTGTAGTAATTAATTCATCAGGATGCAGAAATGATGAAGAGAAAGTGGACTGTAGTTAATACATTTATTGAAAATTCTTCACATATATAGCATTGAAATTGTTAAGTGTCACTTTTGAATAAGAGATTGGCTAATGAGCGCATCGTAAATACAAGTCGTAATGTTACATTGAAATTAATTTAATGAAAGGGCCTAAAAGGCCATATATGAAGTCTTGGGCCTAAGGCCTACATTAATTGTCGCGACAAAGAAAAATGTGACAGTATAGTAGCGGACGCAAGGCCGACCGCCGCTAGCGAACGTACGTAACGAACTGTGCAAATGTACGGACATGAATTGAGCAACTTAAAAGCGCAGATTAGCCAACATATGAATGCAAAATTATCGCGCTACTGTACATAACTGTCCGCAAAAATCAATAGATTTTTTAATACATTTTAGTAACTTATTATATACATTTTAATAACTTATATAAAATACAGAGATCTTAATAATGAAAGTTAATCTCAATAGGCTGCATTGAACCTTGAGTTGTAATCTTAGATAACAGCTGTACATTAATTGTTTAGCGATAAGCTTGAGTAAAGATGAGCTTTAATAAAGATAAGCGTTTAGTAGGCCAAGGTTGGCGTGCAAAATGATTTTATGCATGAATGAAAATGTAAGCGCTGGCAATGTATTGCCCAAATATATTGTATGTATACAATATTGAACGATATAAAACATGAAAATACATAAATTGACAATGTTTAATAATGAATGATCGGAAACTCATCACATGATGGCCCGATAAATTGTAACCCTATGCAAGTCATAGATGGTTACCGTGAAATAGTTGAGGCCAGTAGACCTGTACAGAGAATTGCTTACAATGAACAAATAAATTGTCACAATTTATACATGTTTAGACGTAAATCTAGCATGGCGTCATAAATTTGAACGAGTCATGCTATACCTGAAGTTTCAGGAATTTACAATATATTGTTGTGTGAGAACAAGCTATAGATAGCTGACTGATTGCGAGCGCATATGTAATGACATGTATGTCATAATTAATCAGGAATAATAATTGTGCAATGCATAATCACAAAATACAAAATACCATATAAAAATACAATATAAAAATAAATCTAGGCGTGGCATGGTTACAGACAGTAGACGCAAAAAACAATATGTTTTATATAAATGCATGTTATATGATAATACAATAAACACCAATTTAGTTAATTACAAATATGAATAAGCTCAATAGCATAAGTAACAAATACAACACTGTGGTTACAAATGTAATACATGAGTTGAACAATTGAGAAATACATTCATAGAACAATAAATCACACATATTAACAACTGTGCAAGAAATCCATACATGGTTGTATAACTGCAAATCATGCGAATATTATGTAACAAATTTTTATAAAACAATACCACCGAAAACATGACACATACCCAATACCATCAAAATGTAAATGTGTAGGACATAGTATGCCACACAGAATATTAACATATAAATACAAAATAGCAAATATACCACCATGAAACTATGATGAGTATAGAGATGATACCACAATGCATGGTTGTGAACTTACAAGTCACATGCAAATTTAGTATAGAAACACGCAATAGTGTAAATTGTCATGAAAATGTTGTGATGATACATATCACAATTAAGTTGACCAAATGGTCATATAATAAAGTAATAAAGCCAATGGCCAAGTAAAATAGCATTGTGCTACATGATCATAATAACCTTGTGTCAAGTCTCGTCCTGCACTGGCAACAGACATAGCTTATGTACTGGTCTCCGCAAAACACCAGTAGGCGTGCGAATGTCTACGACTCTAATTAAGTTATCTGGGCCGGGAAGTGTGGCAGTGATTACACCAAATTTCCAGGCTAATGGAGGTAGGTTATCCTCAATAAGTAAAACTAGGTCCCCAATGGAAACATTATCCTTAGCGAATTTCCATTTGTGACGTTGTTGTAATTGGTGTAAATAGTCGCGAGACCAAGCCTTCCAAATGACTTGGACAAACTTCTGGAGAAGTTGCCAACGTCCAAGACGAGAGAGAGGAATATGAGATAAGTGTGGGTCCGTTATCACCGTTAATGGTGCGCAAATCAAAAAATGGCCAGGTGTAAGAGGCACCGGATCATTTACATCCGAAGAGATGGCAAATAAAGGGCGAGAGTTTAGACACGCCTCTATCTGAGACAAAACTGTCGTAAATTCCTCGAAGGTGAGTATAGACTTGCCTACCACGCGGCGCAAATGAAACTTTAAACTCTTTATGCTGCTCTCCCAAAGACCACCAAAATGAGGTGACGAGGGCGGAATAAATGACCATGAAATACCCTGAGAGGCCATGAATGATTTGATTGATGAGGTGGCATCCTTATTATGCCAAAGATTGTAGAGGTCATGTAAAACATTGCGGGCCTTCCTAAAGTTTGTGCCATTATCAGAATATAACTGACTGGGTATGCCCCTGCAGGACATAAAACGACGTAAGGCAGCTATAAATGCACTGGCTGTAAGGTCGGAAACCAATTCCAAATGAATGGCCCTGGTTGCTAAGCAAATGAACAAAGACACGTATGCCTTAGAGAGAGTTCTGGATTTCTGCCCGACATGACGAATCATGAAGGGACCACCATAATCAACCGCGCAGAATAGAAACGGCCGCGATGGAGTGACTCTAGGAGATGGTAAAATACCAAGCCTCTGAACCTGCTGTTTGGCACTAAACCTGAGACACTTGACACATTTACGAATGATGGAGCGAATGACTAACCTGGCATTAATAATCCACCAACGTTGACGAAGTGAGTGATGCACGAGTTGAGCACCAGCGTGAAGTAGACGAATGTGTTCGCGTTCAATAATAAGGCAAGTAATATGATCCGATGGGTGCAAGACAATAGGATGTTTAGTGTCGTAAGGTAATTGCGACTGCTGTAATCGCCCGCCAACGCGTATTACTCCAGACTCATCAAGAAACGGGTCGAGAGAAGACAACTTACTCCTGATAGAGACAGAAGACCCATTACGAAGACAATTAATCTCAGCAGCAAAGTGGATCGACTGAGATTGTTTTATGAAGAAATTAAGAGCATGATGAATTTCGACGGGGGTAAGAGCGCCCGTTATTTTGTCAGCACTGGAGTGTCTAATATTTTTGATGAACCGAAAACAGTAAGCGTATACGCGTGTCAGATGGTGCAACGAAGAAAAGTCCATAGAAAGGTCAATAGCCAGGGTAGACATTAGAGAAAGGTTGGGGGTTTGTTTCTCTTCCGCAGTGACTTCAGAAGACGACGGATTAGAAGGTAAAAAGGGTGGAAAAGGATTGGACTCGGAAGATTGAGACAAACAAGCGGGACCGTGCCACCAAAGCGAACAATCGCGCAAAACGTCAGGGTGACACCCCCTAGAGATAATATCAGCAGGATTGTGTCTAGAATTGATGTGATGCCATGTATAGGCTTGCGTAAGACGCTGAATCTCGGCAACACGATTAGCGACGTAGGTTTTTCCACCTCGTGGACTGGGCATGAATCCAGTAAAGAGATACCATGGAGTCAGAATATAAATGAACACTATTAATAAACGAATAAAGCGCAGGAACGACCTTAGATACGAGTCGCGATAACAACAAGCAAGCACAGAGTACGATAATAAAGTTTGTGTAATCGCGCGCAAGCTTAGAATCACGCCTGAATCGGCGTTCTAAATTCAAAAATCTTGCTTCAGCATTGGTATAAGATTCCCCCAACTGGAGATGTTCGGACTTAAATGGTAGTGAAACAATGAACCTACCCGCTTGATTGCGATGAGTAGACCCCACGAAATGCTCCTCACAAGCTGACTCGTTATCAGGTGTATTATCAGGGATAGTTTCTGCCTCCCAGAATTTTTCGAGAGACTGCAAAATTTGACCGTCATTGTTCCTAGCTAGGAACGAAACCGCAGGACCCTTGTAACGGCAATGTTTGGGCAAATTGCCTGCCAAAATGTAGCTCAACTTCGTTTCCTGAATAATGGGAAAATGAGGACCGCGTACGTATTTGTTGGCTAAAATTAAATCTAGGTAGAATTGCGCCCCTAACAGTATGTCGATTTCGGATGATATGTTCAAATTTGGGTCAGCAAGAAAAATGTCTGGAATGTTAAATTGGTTTATGTCAAACGATTGTGCTGGCAGATTGTGGGTTAATGCAGATAAGGTAGCACATTTTGCCTCGAAGCTAAATCTCTGATAACGAGAAATAATGCGTATAGACGCGAGATTAGTGGCATGACACGCGGTATTATTTATACCTGTAATCGGCATGTTGGATTTAGTCAAGTTAAGCCGTAATTTCTTGGCAAATGATTTAGTACAAAAATTTATTTGTGAACCCGCATCCAGAAGAACTCTTGCCTTTTGTCTGTTGCCAGCCTGGTCAATGACAAACACAATTGCCGTTGATAAAAGAATATTATCAGAATGATCACAGTTGCACACCACTATATAAAAATTATCCCGATTAGCGCTTTCAAGCCTCACAGCCCATCGTCAGATCGGAGTAGGCAGAAATTATTTTAAAACAACCCTTCACCCCTCTCCCCCACCCTGCTCACACACACAACAAGCTATAATATAAATGACCCTTCCCCACCCCCTAAACCCTGTCCCACCATCTGCACAGTTACATATTTTCTAGCAAATTCCTTGTGTTTCAGTGTGTGTGTGTGTGTGTGTGTGTGTGTGTGTGTGTGTGTGTGTGTGTGTGTGTGTGTGTGTGTGTGCATCCTTTTAAACTTACCCTCTTCCTCTCCACACACGTGGGTCAGTCACACACCCTTATTTTAAAACATCCAATTAGTACTATGCAATATAATTCTTAATCTTATCTATCTGTCCTCTATCATTTACTTCTTAATCATGTTATAAAATATTTCTTCATTATCAAATTTAATTTTAATATTAATTAAATTGTCTAACCCTTTTTCTCTTTCTTTCAATATTTCTAACTCCTCTCTAAGCTTCCTTTCAACTGTGTTATTTACTACTTTTACAATTTCGTATTCTTCCAAAGGATTAACAAACTTATGGTTGTCTTCTATGAAATATCTTGCATATAACGAATTGGTTGTTCTATTACCTTCTCCACGTTTGTGGTCAGACAACTGCATACGAATTTTCGTCCTGTCTCACCTAGGTACACTTTGTTGCAGTCTTTACATTTTAATTTATAAATTCCGCTTTTCTGTAATACTGGAATTTTTTCTATATTCTTATTCCTTATCTTATCAAATACCGTTTCACATTTTTTAATAGCTATATCTACTCCATATTTATTAAAACATTTTATAATTTTTCTAGTATGTGAACCTATGTATGTCAGTGACCCTGCATAATTCTTTTGTTCTGGTTCTATTTTAGCTTTTTGTATGTTAACCCGTTTTAAAATAATTTCTGCCTATTCCGATCTGACGATGGGCTGTGAGGCTTGAAAGCGCTAATCGGGATAATTTTTGTATAGTGGTGTGCAACTGTGATCATTCTGATTGTGATTTCAACCACTAACACAAATTTCTTCATTAAAAGAATATTATTCGTGGATTGTAATTTGAGTGAACAATAATTACTACTGCTGGCAGAGATTGGCTTCGGCACATTGTTTATGTGCAACAATGTATGGTGTCGTTTTGAACAGATCTTACATGCCTGCTTAATCTTACAATTAGATACAAAATGATCTGATCTAAGACAATTGGTACAACATTTGTGATTTGATATAAATTGTCCTCGCTCAGCGGTGCTTAGTGCACGGAATTTATCACACATGTAAATTGGATGATTAGATTTACAACACAAACATGAATAATTACTTGACGCTGAGTGATAACTCTTAAATGTAGTACTGCCAGCAGCGTTTCGTGATTTATGTTTGTCAGATTTATTATTGAATCTTAAACTTAGCTTGTTGAGTTGCTGTCCGGCATCGATAGGCAGTGTATTTTCTAACAGCTGTCTACGTGCGTTTAAAAAATGAGTGAAATCTTGAAAGTTAGGAAGATTATCAGGGTCTATAGACTCCTTCCATAATTTAAAAGTAGTATGGTCGAGTTTTGCTGATAATAATTGTATAGTGATAAGTTCGAATGAATTCACTGACAGTTGCATTGCCGCCAGTGAATTAATGGAAGACGTTATTGTATTTGTGAATTCTGCCAAACTTTGGACAGAGTCTTTAATTGTTGACTTGACTTCAAGTAAATTTAGAATGTAGTACTTTGCTAGTATGAACTTGTTGTCATACCTTGCGGACAGCAAACTCAACGCTATCGAGTAGTTTTCATTACAAATAGGTAGTGATTTAATTAAGTCTAATGGCTCATTTTTTAGAGAAGAATGCAAATAATGTAGTTTCTGCACTGACGTTAGATCAGATCTTGCATGCACCAAGTCCGAAAAAATTGAATAAAAATGCTGCCATTCCAAGATATTGCCTGTGAAGCAGGGCAAACTTATCGGTTTTAATTGCATATGGCCCGTTAATACGGGAGGTACAGTCTGAACATTAAAGGTATCAATTAATTGTAAAATATTAGCTTCTGTGGAATATAACATTTCTTCGACCTCAACTCGGTCTTCTTGAGCAGCGTTTATGTCTTTGCAAATAAGTTCGATTTCGGACTGTACCTCATCGTATTTCGTTGCCAAGCCTTTCAAACTTTAAAGTCTGACTGTTAAAAAGTGTTTTGTATTAGAGTTTCTATCAAAGTTACTGACAGCTGATTGTATACGCACTATTGCAGACTTTAAGCCACCTCTCTTTCTGACTAACACTTTGAGGCCTTCTTCAGCCATTGTACGCACCTTGAAATGATGTTAGTGAGGTGATACCTTGTGGGCGATGTCCTGAAGCGTCGACGCTGTGGAGAAGATGGCAAACACACAGCTCGGAGAGATGACTGCCTTGACTGACTTACTGAAGCTAGCAGGTGTAAGCTCTTGCATTGATGTCGTCAGGAGGCTCAAAGGCGACGAGCGAAATGCTGGATGAATCACGCCACGGTCGTATCAGCGGATATGCTGAGTCGCCCGTGATGGCCAGAAATTGGGGCAGAAAATAATAAATGGGTGAATGATGTATCCGGGAATCCAGGTCCGGAGGACCAAAAAATGTTTAGATCCGGTCCAAGTGGACCAAAAAATGTTAATGATGCGGCCCGTGGGACCACATAAAATGTTAAGTAAGAAGTATTCGTGATTTACTGTAGTAATTAATTCGTCAGGATGCAGAAATGATGAAGAGAGAGTGGACTGTAGTTAATACATTTATTGAAAATTCTTCACATATATAGCATTGAAATTGTTAAGTGTCACGTTTGAATAAAAGATTGGCTAATGAGCGCATCGTAAATACAAGTCGTAATGTTACATTGAAATTAATTTAATGAAAGGGTCTAAAAGGCCATATATGAAGTCTTGGGCCTAAGGCCTACATTAATTGTCGCGACAAAGAAAAATGTGACAGTATAGTAGTGGGCGCAAGGCCGACCGCCGCTAGCGAACGTACGTAACGAACTGTGCAAATGTACGGACATGAATTGAGCAACTTAAAAGCGCAGATTAGCCAACCTATGAATGCAAAATTATCGCGCTACTGTACAAGTATCGTAAACAGTGCGCACTTGAAACACATTGCGCACAGTGCTCGAAAACATTTCAGCAGTTGAAATGTGACAGTCGAGCAGTGCGCACTGTTTTCGATACTTGTGTGGTTATAATGGTTTTAATTATGTTATTTGTGACAGTTGTGTGTGTGTGTTATTTTCGCCGATGATTCCTATATAAATAGGAGGATAAAAATTCTTCACCAGAAGATGGGAATTTATTCCCGAAACATATAGGGTACAAAATAATTACAAGATCGTAAGATGGATTAAAATAAAGGTATATTATAAATTTTAAATGAAATTCGTTTTTACTCTTCGGAACTGGCCAGTCTCTTATGGTGTCTGTGTTATTAGGATCCATGCTAACACCCGCTGCTAAAACCAGATGGCCCAGATACTGTACTTCCTTCTGGAATAGAGAACACTTCTTCAGGCTCAGCTTCAGCTGGGCACTGTGAATTATAGTTAGAATGTCCTTAAGGTTTTCCAAATGGTCTATGAAAGTCTTCACGATGACTATGACGTCGTCTAAATAAACAAGGCAAGTTTTCCATGTCAGGCCTCAGAGTACCAGATCCATCAATCTTTTGAATGTTGTGGGTGTATTACAGAGATAGAGTGCATTAAATTCATGTAAAAACCGTCTGAGTTCTTTTATCTCACCACTTGAGAGGCCGTTAGAAGATCTGTTCAATAATTCCTGCATTTCTTTTGGTAATTCGGAAGTGTCCGTATTACCCAGGCCACAGGAGTCAATTTGCATAGGAGCGTATTGCTTTGTAAGTGACAGCGTGATCCAAAATATTCACCACTCTAATAGGTACATTTCCGGTTTCCTCAGGTTTTATTAAACTTCTGACAATTAGTATGCCTGGTGTGCTGACTACCTGGGGTTTGAGTATAGAGTACTGCTTGCTCCTAGTATCTACCTCAGTTCTAACCATGATGATCTTCTTGGAGTTTGGCAGGACAGTTATCGCCACTTGATTTATCACATCCATTGATTTTTCTGATGTATTCATTGTGGAGAGCATTACCTCTTCCTTTCTGATTCTCAAGACATTGTTTTTGAAGTCAACTATAAATCCATATGCATTCATAATCTCCTCATCAAGAATTGGTTCATCCACAATGTCTGCAACAAGTACTTGATGATCAAACTCAAGTGGACCGAGGCATAGGTGTATCTCCACCTTCCCAAACACTTTTACAGGCCGTCTAGTAGCTGTTTGCAAGCTGCAAGAGCACCAGATTGGCTTGAGATTTTTCACCACATCAGGGCGCACAACGGAAACTTGTGGCTGTGTCAACTGTAATCGAGGTTGGCCTTCCTTGAATGAATCCGGTAACCATCAAGCTTCTGCTATTTTTCTGAAGTTTAGAAATTGTGTATTGTCTAGGGGCTTCGTTCCTCCAGTTAGTCAGCACACACCCCCCCATTGTAGCGACTACTGCTCATTTCCCTGCTGCTGAACTCTAACCCGACAATCTCATTGTGGATGTCCAGGTTTCCCACATCTATAACACTTCGGTCTTCCATCCTTTCTTATTTTATTCTGTGGCGCCGCTCATTGGGTCTCTGTTCCTTGCTCTTCTTCTTCTTCATCGTCTGTGCCGTCGCGATCTTTTAGCGCGCACTTTATGACTTGTCCAACCAGACGCTGACTTTGCAGCCTCAAATTGCAAAGCATATACCAGGGCATCCACACTGTTCTGGTGTCTTGCTATTCATAACACTTGCTGTAGTTCATTATCTCGGACACCATCAGTAAATGTCTGCATCGCAAACCTCGTTCGATAATCTTCTGGCGCTTCAGGATAGGCCAGTCTAATTAGTCTGTCGATACTTGCTTCAAACTCTTGAAGACTCTGCCCAGGATGCTGTCGCCTTGCTCTCAACTGAGTGCAGTACACATCTCGTAAATGTTTATCACCATACCGTAATTCTAGAGCTTTTATCAATTCAGCATAGGTGTTCATGCTGTCAAGTGGCACTTTCTGTAGTAGTTATGCTGCAGGTACTTTTAATGCGAGAACAAGTAAAAGTGCCATCTCTTTATCTGTCCAATTATTTGCGCACGCGGTGGCTTCAAATCGCCTAAGGTATGTTGCCCAGTGTATGCTTCCATCAAAGGTTGGAGCCGTGACATTAACTGTCCCAACCGTTGGCAAGGTGATTTCTCTATTGTCTTTTCTGTCTTTATCATTGGTACAGTCTGTTCAGAAATTTGTTTTGAGTGTATCTTCATGAACATCCTCAACTTCACTCTTAATCTGCTCTTTCATATTTACAATTGAGTTTTCTATTATTGTTGATGTAGCTTTTTCCACACTCAAGACAGATTTTTCTACTTCAGCTATTTTATTGACATGGATTCTTCTACTTCAGATATTCTAGTACTCTGGCCATTGAGCTCATCTCGTAATTCACTCAAATCACCACCTAGGAGACCCAGTTTGCAGTAGGATGTTCTTGCATCTATTTCTGGATAGCTTCAAAAAGAGCTTCCGTTTTATCGTCTTGTCGTCCTTCAGATGCCAAAAATTAGTGCTTTCTGTCATTCCTCTGCTTCTTCTGCCTCTTTTTGTCACTCTAATTTTTGTTGTTCCTGAGTCTGCTGCAGCAGTGCTTGGAAAGCTTCCATCATCTGACTGGTGGCCATGTTTACAGATTAATTACAAATTACACTAGTCTTGTACAAAGTGTCCACTTTTTCCACTGTTAACGGTTCTGTCCCACTTCCGACCCACTGCTACGATGATCTAACTGATTGTCATATGGTACAGCGACAAAATATAAATACAGAATACAAGACACCAATGAAGTCACTAAAAACCAGTTTTAATTATCACAATTAACAGTTTGTAATAAACGAGTTATTCAACAAGATTACACTCATACAATAATTCAAGTTAATCTGTCCACACAATAATAATGTGAACTATAAAGAATTCTGCGCTATAATCACTTTTCACTAATACACCATTTTTGACACACTGTGTAAATTGCCCGACATAACACTGAAAACTAAGCGGCAGGTATGGGCTATTTATATTCTGCAGTGTTCCATAATATGCGTCTTTAACAAACACGTGAAAGTGCTAGACAATACTTCAGTGCGGCCATGGCAGAAACACACACCAACAGGGCTAGTCAAGAAACTTGTAGAATGACACCATCAAACACACGAGACGTTCCGCATTACGTAATACTGTCTCGCATGTTAAGCGTCACATACGCATTACAGCTGTGGGAAAAGCCGAGAAACATGAACATTCTGAAATGATCTAACAATATATACAAAAATAATGTTAGCAAATGTAAATGTAATTAATAAATGAACAAATTCAAATCAATACAGAACACAACACACAGTATTTAAGTTCTCATTATAGGAATTGCACATTAAAAGTTTTCATGAAATCGGTATACAACACTGCAGTAACTGAGACAGAGTACTCATTATTCCTAGTACACACATATTTTGTACATTAAACATGGATCAGCAGTGACAACACGTGGTCATACATAACGATTGAAAGTCATACGTCATATAAATATTACTATAGATCTGGACACTGTTGTATAGGTGGGTACTATAGACTGTTACATTAAGTAGTCACACATTAGTGTTGTCTATTAGGATGTTTTAGTGATTATAAAAAAATGCATGTGAATTTCTTGATTGTTATGTGTGATATGTGCTTAAGAACCATTATTTGTTTTGGAGTAATGTCGTGTATAGTGAATATTGAAAAAAAAAACTACAATTTGTCAACTTCTTTATGTGTATGATACTTTGTGTGTGCGTGTGTGTGCGCGCACGCATGCACATTGCGTTTGTTGATAACAAGTATTTATGAATGTCTAATTGTTATGGTTACATTGCGTGTTGTAAATAAAAAATATAGTTGTAATATTTTGTCATTCATTGATATGTCTCAAGGCACATGTTATCATAAACTGGCCTGTTGATATGTTTGTTTTATTGCCTACAAAGTGTAATTAAACAAACTGATTCTATATGATGAATTTGTGAATTAAAAATTGTCTAGACTGGCCTTGGTAGTTAGAACACTGTAAACAGAATCAGAACTAATGAATATATAAGACATTATTACCTTTTAATTATTTAGACAATAAGTTAGTAATTATGACACCTTAGTTAACAAAAGTGGTGATAATTATAATAAAATAGTCTTGTAATAATGTAAAATTGGCCATTTTGTGTGTGTGTGTGTGTGTGTGTGCGCAAGTTGTAGATGAGCGAATAAAAAAAGGGTATATGTTATTAAAAAAAATGCTAAAGATTTATTAAGGAATCTTAGTTTCCACAAAATATAATTCACTTAGCTTGTAGTGCAAACTGATTCAGAAGACTTATCAGTCATTTTGTGGTAATAATTTTCAGGGGTGCCCACAGGGGGGGATCATAGCGCAAGTTGCGCATTGAGAATTTGGGGGGGGGGGGTCGGGTGTATAAATGTAAATGTCTCTACCAGTACAACTAGTAGTAAATTTTGTTTTGGAATTTGGAAAACTGACCCTGGCAGCCTGCAGCAACATCCTGTCAATGAGTCAGAGGGTACGTGAATAATAAATCGTGAATGTAAAAATGTGTGCGTGTGCTAAGCTTGTAGACCGATGGGCAGTGAGGGGGACTTTTCAATTGGGGGGGAGTGCTGAGACTTTTCGGGGGGATTTGCGCATTGGGCCGTGGGGGGGGGGGGGGGATGGGCACCCCTGATAATTTTGTCTTGATAACTTGAAATTGTAAGATAGAATTATGTGTATAAAAACATTGCAACTTCTGCTCTACATAAAAGTCTCCTACACACAGAACAAATTAATTTTCAAATTAAACAAATTGCATATTATTCGCAAAAAGCAGAATCCATTGAATGTATAAGAATATAGGACCATTGTGTTACATGTTTTACATTTTTTAATTTCAACTATCAGAGTGAGTTCAAATGTGATACCAAATTTAAGAATTTTGTTTTCATTATATAATAAAGAAATAGAAACATACATAAAATTTATAAAACATGAATTAACATTTTTTTAAAACAATATCTTTGCTTTTTTATGCCAAAATTAAAACCCCTATTGTTTTGTGTTACAGTCCGTTTTCCAAGTGTTACGAAAATATTTATAGTTTTAAACACAGTTAAAATTAGAAGCAGTTCTGATATTTTTGAACAGAAGGGTAGAAAAACTACTTTTCCATATATGTGTATATATGAACCTTTCTTCAAGTCAAAATGTAGTGTACTGTGGCAGATATCATTAAACAGTTTGGCTGGGCAAACATCGAGGTTGCTAAAAATCTAGTCAAGGTTTTTATTGGGTCACAAGTTAATTGATCAGTGCCCTGTCTACTATTGAAATTGTATGTTAGGGTTCACATACTATATAATTTTCATAATAATTATGTAAAAACAAAATGTATCTAATATCATAAGCCAGAGTCGTTTAGGTTTTTTGTCCTGAAAAGTGATATATCAAATTCTGAAACATATTTCAGTGCCAGAGTCTATTAAATATATAAGATACATAATGCAGGATTTAAAAAATTAATTTAATTCTATTATTAAATCAGGATTAGTTCTATTTAATTTTAAAAAGTTATAGTTCCCTAAGTGTACAATTTTATACTGTACAGCTGTGTCCAATGTACAACTTGATGGATGTTTTTTCCTTACTTGGAATATGTTTATTGAGCATTAAGCAATATGTCCATCAGCCATCTTTGTTATCAGTCTGAACATGGTTTTCCCATATTCCAAGTAAGGAAAAACATCTTGGTTGTATATTAGTGTAATATTAAGTAATTTACATGCCAAGAAAATAACTAGTGACAAGTGTTTGAATATTATAAATATATTGTAATGTTTCAATGTTTATTGAAGCATGCATATTAAAATGTTTCAGTATATTAGACCCAATAAAATGGTCAAACTATTCAAACCTAGGCATATTGATGCAAGCAAATGCATGTTTTATCTCCTCCTTACATATCTTACATATGATAGGAACTATCTCTTCATACGTATTCTGTGTACATGTTAGTAGTATAAATCTTAACTGTATCGTATTGTGGGAGTAGTATTTTCTTAATCCAAATGTGTATAGGGCTGTGTCTTTGCTTAGTTAAATTAATTAATTCAACAAAAAGATGACTTACATACTATGTGGAGATAGAACAGTGGCAAGTAATTTAATAACTGAAATATGAGATACAAGACATAAGTTGTCACACCACACCACACCGCTATTTTATTTGTGTAACATGACTGTTTCAGCTGCACTCAACACCAACATTGCCTACATTAATGTTCATCCAAAACAAGGCTTAAATTTAAAAAAAAGTTGTTTGTGAGTTAGTGATGCAAACTGCAAATAATTATACTAATTATTATAAAATTAATAATTATATAACATATCTTCTATGTTTTTGTTTATGGTTGTCCTAATCCAAAAATCAGACTTATCAAGAGTGGGTGCGCATGCGCGTGCAACAAGTGTTTGCTTATGTGTGTTTATGTTAACAATTCTATTCAAGCTTTATAAGTTTCAGATAACAGATAATTTTTGATATAACTAAACTATAAATCAAATTTATTTAATTTACTCCTTTTGAGTATGTACATATATAATTTAGGCTGAAGTGATGAATAGTGCTGAAAAAGTTGTTCTGTTAGGCAAATAAATTGGAAGTGTGACAGCTACCATCTTTTATTTATAAGATGGAAAAATACTACAACTTCTGAACCAGCAGTATATTTTGTTGTGATATATTTAGCAAATGTATTAAGTGTCATATTAGAAAGCTCATAGTTGGAAAATATGACCAAAACATAGGCGGTTAGTCAAAGACCATTTTAGTGACATCAATCTTCACTAGTTAAATAAAAATCATACTTGTTTGTATAATACAATTATTATTTGTCTATGAGGATAGTTTGAAATGTTTTCAGCCTAATGCAAAATGGTGCCAGGGGTATCAAATGGGCATGGGTTTTCACAAGTTCGATCCTCCAGGGAGCATACTATGTAATTTAGACAGATGTGTTTTGTAGTTTTGGGCAAGTAAACCAAACAAGATTCTGTGTTTGTTAAAGAATGGTTAACATTGAGTGTCACACAGTAATAAAATACTTTGTTATGAAAGGTTTAACACTAATAGAAATAAAAAATGAGCATTCACTTTAGGAGACTTGTCACCATTGTTTTCACAGTAAAGAAATGGGCTCAAACATAGTTGTTCATCCATACGTGATGAATGTTCAGGTAACTAAAAACATGGCGAAAATCCATAGTGCCATATTGAATAGTTTTCATGTCGTAAGTGAAACTGTACGAGCTTTGCTGATTTTGGGAACATCTTAGTAGATCATGTCCATAACCTCTCACATGAACAATTACACATGAAAAGCTTTCAATATCATGTTTGCTAAAAGTTGATAGAAACACATTTGAACGTTTCTTAGACGTCGTTGGACACATTTAAATTCAACCCAACTGTGTTTTTTTAACAACTTATCACCATTATTGAAATGTCAGGGATGAAATGACAGTTCAAACGGATGGAAGCAGGTGGAAATGCTCGAAAGATGATAAAAAGTGTTCCATCCAACAGAAACGTGATAGCAACTGTTTTCTGGAATTTGCAACGTGTGGTGCACATATCTAGGAAACGGCAAAGTGTCCACATTTGGCAAAGAAAAAAGTGCTTTTCTGTCATGACAGTGTGCTTGCTCACACTTCAAAGCTCCATTAATTATGCTTCAGATTGCTATACTCACCAGATTTAGCCCCCGGTGGCTTTTCTTGTGAACTAGAAGAAATTGTTAACTGGAAAAAGATTCACTTCAAGTACATAGGTCATTGCTAAGAAGAATGCTTAATTTGGAGAGTTAGAGAACTTATATTATACCATAGGCATAAAGAAGTTAGAATATTGGTGGTCTAAGTGTATTGAGTTGAAAGGGATTGTGCTGAAAAATAAAAAGGAAATTGTCAAATTATGTGTTTTCTTTGACAGGCCAAAAACTTCTCAAATTACATTGTGTACACAAAAATCTTAGGCTAACTCTGAGGGTGGATAATAGAAATTTAAGTTTGAATTTTTTAAGGGAATATTAGATACCTTGTACTTTAAGTGAGTATTGCAGGATTTGAACTGTAGTGTTTGAAATGACTATTAAAAGGAGAAGGTTATGAAGACAAGGAAGAGGGAGAGTGTGTTTATTTTTATAAGGTGATTTAGACTTATTGTGGAACTTAATAATTTCATTGACATATGTGATATGAATATAAAATTAACAATTAATCTATTACAGTTTTTGTTTTGCAGTGTTTGTGTTTATGCATGTAACAGCATGATGTGTGTTTTTGCAGGTTTAACCCAGCCTTTAATATGGCTGCTATTAAACAAGTCATCAACGATGCTGTTGAGAGAGGTTAGTACTTATCCATTTCATAACAACATTATTAACTGTCTTTATTTTTAAGTGTTTGATAAACTGTTTATTTAATACAGTGAAAAGTGTACAATATGTTTTCTTCATACCTTGGTATGTATTTTTATCAAATATAATTAAGAACAACATTTCCCCCCAGAAACAGAATTCAGCTTGAGTAAATATAATAAATAGGTAAGAAACGTTATGTAGACATTACATTGAATGTGTTGAGTTTTTCAATATTTTTAATTTTAATTTTTTGTTGTAATTTTAATTACCATATTTTTTAGTATATAAAGTAACAATTTAAATCTGAAGTGTGCTTTTAAAACCTTAGGTCAGCTTATACTTAATGTATGAAATTGTAATCAGAAAATTTATAGTATATGGGTCAGTGTTATATAGTGAAAATCTTGTTTTAACATAATAACAGGAATGTACAATATAATATTGTAAATAGAATGTGTTAAGGAATAATAAAAATGTATACATTTACAGTATAGTGATTAAATTTACAGTCTTCACTATCAGACAGCTGAATGTATCTCTTGCCACCTTCAAATTTCAATAAAATGTTTATTATACATTTCCCACTTGCATCTGACATATTATAGTTCATTCACAAAATATTACCCTCACCATTCATACAGTTTGAACTACTCCTTTTAAACAAGTTTATGATCCTTTTATCATCAGTTTTATTCTCCACATTTATCACAAACTCACACAAAAATTAGCGAATATGGTCTACAATTTTCACTTTTAGTCAAACTTATTTACCATTCATAATTCAGTCATCTAACTGTTGCATAATTCATGTTAAAGAACCTGAGATAACAAGGGTATTTGTGTTAGTTTGGCTAATACAGTCTTTGTTTTATCTGTGTGCGACTTATTATTTGTATACACTAAGTTGGCGTCTGGGCCGGCGACTACCTAGGCGGCCCAGACGCCAACTTAGTGTATACAGATAATACATCTATCCCAAACCAGTAAAGGTTTTTAGTGAACCATGTTGTGTATTCCAAATGTAATGTTTTCTGTCCAAAGTTTAACTCCATTTTCCCCCATTCAAATATTTTGTGTGTATATTAACAAATATTTCAGACAGAAATTTGTTTCTCCACATTGTTTTTCTTTTCAAATTACCACTTGCTTTAACTTTGTTCCGTTTACCGTGCATGTCACTATAAGTATAAAATAAGTTTTTTGTGTCCAAGAGTTTCTTGTCTTCGCTAAAACTGTTTCCACTCCTGTAGAATTTATAGTTTGATCCCTGACATGTAAAAATTCATGAGTACTTCATCTATATTTCTAGTATGTGATACTGAAAAATTGTGTTCCTTGTGAATATTTGATACAAATAGCTGGAAGACAGTAATTTTATTTTCCAGTTTGTTTAGAAATTTTTCAAGTACTTTTGCCTTTTAACATAATACCTTGTCTTTTCTATCTAAAAATGTCTGCATCAGTTTTAATTCGTTTGAATTTCTTGTTTAAATGTGGGTTACATTTGTGCATTCAACTGCTTCAAGCACAAAGGGAATTTCTTATCACAATATATCCACTCTGGAATTTAGTTGATTCTCACTGTAAAAGGTTGCCTTCAAGCTTAGGCCAATGATTATTTTCCTCTCTTATAGCACATTTCATCTTGGGCACTTTGTATTAGTGCTGTTTATTTTTACAGTTGCACACTGATTTTTCATTTACACCAAATGTTTTGGCTGTTGCACTCTTGTACATGATTTTATAAATTCTAACTTTGAACTTGAACCAATTATCATACTTTATTCTTTTTGAATGGAATGTCTTATCTGTTTTGCAGAAGTGCACATTAGTATCACAATTGCAATATCAAATACACTGTAAGACAAAGTGATGCTATTGAAGAAAAACATTGTCTATTTAATGTCTGTACTCTAAATTGTTTACCAATATATATTGTGATTATCAGCATACTACAGACCAAACGCTATTCACTATTATTTGAAAGTACCAGTAACAAAAAGTAACACTCAGACTAATTTTTTTACAAACCAGTAACGTTACTTATCAATTACCTACTTTATTAATACTGGTAGGAACTAGTACCAGGTACAGAATACAGAAAATGGGTCAGACAAATTCTGATATTTGGCACACTAGGAATTTCTGTTTGCCCCAACAGTAATCATCTGCACAAATACTTCTGTTTTTATATCAGCAATCAGGTAATGGTAACTAATGTTTAAACATGTTTCAGAATTTACAACTCAGCGTATGGAATGGGTATGACTAAAATATGCTAATTTTTGTGTTGCAAATAAGGAGGGTCGATTATTTAAAAATATGCTGACCACCAATAGAGTATTTAATTTAATTCATCCCTCTCCACCATGAGGTGTTGGCTAACAACAAGCGTAACAATACCATCAGCTGTCAAACCATAGAAACAGTGCCATTACAAAACAAATCATATAGTAATATAAAATAGATCATTATATTTATTAGATCTTAATACAGCATACAGTAAAACATTCCACTACATAGGTTGTAAAAACATGTAAGTGAAAAGTTTTTATGTTACACTACTAAAATAAAGTTTGTATATTTCTTTAACAGTTTTTTTTAATACTTTTCTTTTTTTGTCAACTCTCTCTCTCTCTCTCTGTCTTGTGACATCATCTTTATATCTCCCCATAAAATATTCCTCTCTAGTCAATAAAGGAATAGGCTTCTCATATAATGTGAACAATTTAGGCTTCTCCTTCTCTGCGTGTATCCCTGTATCCATGTTGTGCTTTTATTCCTTCCTTCCTTTTGTTTTGTAACCCTCTTGTCTTTTAAATCTCCTAGTGGCTCTTCCATCATCCACCACACATTTCTAAATCACCTAAGCTATCCTGCTATTTTCCATATAGTTCCATGTTAAGTTGTTGTCTTATTACTTGTTTTATATTTTACTCCTTCTTATCATAAATATTTTACCCCCTCTATTTTTCTTAAATATTTCTTGTCTATTTATTTAGCTTTGATTTACAGCCAATGTCCATACTGGGGCATGTTTAATTTTGTTTGCCTTACAATCTTCTTTAACACCTCCATATTAACATTGTTTAGATTTTCTCTCCTGTCTAAAACAAATATTTTTTATTACATTATATATTATGTCTGCTTGTTGCATGCTTTTCATCTGTTTCTCTGTCCATCTTACCATTCACCTCCATTGTCATTATGAAAGTGTATTGCTTAAAATATTTTAAGCTGTTTGTACTATTTAATTTTCTGAATATTCATTTCATATTGTTAGACTCGGGTGCACGAACGAAGGTGACGGATGAGGCGCAGTGAGAGACAGAGCGATTCACTGCAATGTTGCCAGACTGTTTTCGTCAACTGTCACTTTCTTCTACTGCTAGGCACTTCTTGCCTGGGCATTTAGCAACGCAGGAACAAGCTCCGGTTTCTGACTCCGCCCCGCGCTTGAAGAACTGATAGATGCGAAATACAATTTTCTGAGCTTGTTTGTGCAACACTTGGTGTGTTTTGTCTTTGTCAGCCATATCTAACAATAAAGTAACTAATGAAACTTACAACACACTAAAACAGTAAAGCAAAAACACTAAAAAATAGTCACCAAATATCGCTAACGCGGCACGAAGTGCACTCACCCAGCTTAAATGAATGACTGACACCTATTGGCTCACACGATCACGTGATACTCCTGTGCTGCTGGCATACAGCCAACCCTCATCGCCTTCGTTTGTGCTCCAGAGTCTAGTTCTCTTTGGTGTCATCCACAAACAACAGCTCTGCAAATGTGTATTAGCAGGGAACAGGCTGACCCTTAGTCATATCTGATGAGCTTGTACAAGAAGATTAATAAGAAGATAAATCATGCTGTGCATCATTTGATGATTTTAAACTTCTGCATAAATTTCTCTTGTTTAGTGCAAGTTGGAACCAAAACCTAAAGACTTCATGCAGCTTTGAATTTTGTTGATCACTATAGTTATCAACATGGGGATAAATGTCTTGACAGAATAATTGGGGATGAGATATGAGTCAAAGTTCATGAATGTAGAGATCAATCAGTATTCCAAAGTCTAGATATAGAGGTCTCCAACAAAAAAGTCCAGTTAATTCTGCAAATAGCATCAGAATAACAGATAATAGGTACAGTATTGTGCGAATTAATGTGAACACATCATAATTATCACAATTTTACTTTTTTTCACAGTTGGCAACACTTTTATGTCAAAGTAGCGGCCATTTTGTTTTACTGTTCTGACAGTCAGTGAGTAATGAGACATAGCAAGCTACAGACGCGTTGCGTTTTTTTTTTTTTTTTTTTTTTTTTAGAATTGTGTTTTTGCTGAAGTAAGCTGAACTAAGGCTTTATTTGCTTTTTATTTTTTAAGATGGATATTACTCCCAAAAAGTGCACTAAAATTGTTACTTTGAGTGAACACACATCAATGACTCAAAGAGTTATTGCCAAGGAGTGTGGTGTGAGTTTAGGAGCTGTCAACAAGATTTTGAAACAAAAAAAGGACACTGGGACGATTGAAGTGAACAGAAAAGGGAAATGTGGAAGGAAAAGAAAGACAACAGCAAGGGATGAAGCTTTTTTAATAAGGGAAAGTAAATTAAACCCTAGGGAAACCAGCCAAGAACTTCAGCAAGACTTAGCACACGCTGGAGTTATTGTTCATGACTCCACCGTACGAAAACGACTTATAGAAGGAGGAAGAAAAACAGTCAGACCTCAAAAAAAAACAGTTATTGACTGCTGCCATGATGACAAAACAATATGATTGGGCAAAAAAAATATGTGAGCTGGACTGTTGAAGATTGGAGAAAAGTGTTGTTCTCAGATGAGAACCATTTTTTGGTACAAGGACAGCGATCTCGTTTTGTTAGAAAAAGTGACAACGAAAAACTTATGACAGCTCATATTGATCAAACAGTTAAACATCCGTTAAAGAAGATGTTCTGGGGCTGCTTTTCTTATAAAGGTACCGGATGCCTTGTGCCGATCGAAGGCATGATGAACTCGCAAAAATACAGAGACTTGCTAGAACACAGATTGGAAGCTGAACTAAGAAAAGTTGATGCCAACGGTCAAGCAGTTTTTCAACAAGATTCGGCTCCATGTCACGTGTCCAAGATCATGATGAAATATTTCAAGGACAAAAAGATATCATGCCTTGAATGGCCAGGAAACTCACCAGACCTTAATCCGATTGAAAATCTGTGGGCTATTGTAAAAGCTAGACTTCGTAAAATAGATTGCACAACAAAAACAAAACTGATTGAGTTCTCAATCAAAACAAAAAATCCACACATGGTTTCGAGACCAGCAAATATCAGAAAACTGTAAAAAACTTGTTGATTCTATGCCAAAACGTGTTGAAGAAGTTATAAAAGCCAAGGGAGAACATATTTCCTATTAAAACAATTTAAATTGTATTCTTTTATCTTTTTTCTTCGTCTATAACTAATAAATGTTGTTTTTTCAAATTATCACTTGTGTTCACATTAATTCGCACAGTACTGTATATTGTTTTGAGGTGCCACAGGAATTCTGGTGACTGAATGCACAACTATCTGAGTAAATTCAGATGTTGAGGTCTGTGGATAGTCAGTCCACCTATAAGACAATATAGCTATAATTGGGACAGTACAAATAGGACTGTCTCATTATAGCTGGACTTAGCACTGAGTGATTGCCAAGTTTTCGATAAAATGTAAGTGTAGTGATGACATATACCTTTTGTAGTGATGTTCTTTGACAATAGAATACATGGTACAAGTACATGAATGTGGATGGCAGTAATGTGGAGAAGTAACTCATATAGTAGTATGTAACTTTTGTATGTATTAAAACATACTTCCTTGTGATTTTTTCACTATCAAATCATAAGGTAATTTTTTAATATCTCTTATACTTATGTTGATATTATGACCAGTGTATATGATTGGGTGTTAGGAGATGGGACTTTTTTGTTTGTGTAACAGTTGATAAATTAAAAATAATTTCAAGTTATCAGTTATAAAAACGTACAGTGTTTCAAGTAGTTTTAAAATAAAGTCCGTATTTTAACACGGTTTTTTGTAACATGGAATCAAATTCAAACATTCAGAGTATAAAAATACAATTTCTGTCAACATTATAGAAATTAATAGATATTATATTTACGAGTTTGAACATTACTTCTTGTAAAATCAGAAATAGAAAATTGTTAGGTGTATACAATAAGAAGTCTATAAATTGTATACAGTGACTTTAAACTTTGATTATGTGAAACAGATAAAGATGGAATATATGGAGCAAAACGTCTTTGAAAGAGTTTCTGGTTACAAAAATATAATTTACTTTAATAATGGAAGCTGAGAAGAACAGCATATAGTAACAAGCTATAACGTTCTGTACTGTTGATATACGTATATAAAACATTTGTGATATTCAATATATATAATTACTTCCCGTAGCACTATATAAATATTCTCTGTGAAATATAGTTATTACAAATATTTTAAATTCATATTTGTTAAATATGTCCTCTCACAGATTCAAATACCACACACACACACACACACACACACACACACACACACACACACACACACACACACACACACACACACACACACACACACACACACACACACACACACACACACACACACACACACACACACACACACACACACACACACACACTTGTTTCATATAGGGGTGGTCAAATAGTTGTTCAACCCAAAAAATAAATGAATAAATTTAAAACAAATAAAATTTGAATGAATACATAAATAAAAATGTTGTCCTTCATTTATACAGTATTTGGGTATCACACACATGTTTCTGCTAGGAAATTTACTTGTTCAGGTCTGACTCTATAAACAGCACACACTTTAAGGGGACCGTTTACCATTATTTTAAAAACACGTAGACTCACTGATGTGAAATTATTATTTTTAGTTTTTAATATAAAAAAATTACTTTTAACAACACACACACACACACACACACACACACACACACACACACACACACACACACACACACACACACACACACACACACACACACACACACACACACACACACACACACTTCCACGTAGTAAAATATATTCAATTTTAATGAAAGTGGTCTTGATTGTTCACATAGGAACAGAGAGGATATATGAAAAATTTAATGTTTTTAAGTCAATCATTTTTTAGAAAAGTGTACCAAAATATTAAAAAATTGTAAGTTTGGAAAAACACTTGAAGTTAAAAAAAGTCACTTAACTTTATATTAAAATCCCCCAGAGGAGTAATCAATACTGTTACGATGGTTTAGTGATCGTCGTATGGTACAGTGGAAAAGCAAAATACAAGACACCAATTGAGTCACTAATCACCAGCTTTAATTATCACAATTAAACAGTTTGTAATCAACAAGATAGTCTCTTACAACAAATCAAATAAAAATTGTTCACACAATAAAAATGTCAACTAATATAAAACACAATTGTCCTGCACAATTATAAAACAGATAACACTTTGCCACAATACTTCGAACCGCACTGAAATAAATCGCAACTCAAACACACTGTGTAATCGCCCAACAATAACTGATCTAAGCGCCGCTAACTGCTTATATTTATACCCCACTGAAATGCCATATTATTCTGTACTATGCATCAAGAACGCTACTAGAAAACACCAGAACGTAATTGATTGCGGCCTTCCACATAGCGCGCGCGGACTTGTGAAATCTGGATCAGTCTTGGACACGTGACAAGTATCACGTAATTGTCCATCTCAGTAGCAGCAACACACACACACACACACACACACACACACACACACACACACACACACACACACACACACACACACACACACACACACACACATACACACACACACACACACACACACACACACACACACACATTACAGCTGGAAGAGCTGAGAAACACGTAGAATGTTCTGTAATGGTGTAACATTTTTTCTCCATTATGTAACAATACATTCACCTCTTCTCTTTTCCATTTCAACAATCTCCTTTTGATTCTTCTCTTTTTGGTTTCTTGAATCTCTTTATCTACTTTTTGTTCTTTGTTTGTCAGTTTCTATCAATCATTAACATTCTGGGAACTACTCCTAGTCTTTCAAGAACACTTGCTTGTCAACAGACCCCTTGTTAAAACATATAGCAGCAGCAGTAATACAGAGTTTTAGTGACTCTAGGCCGATAAAGACTGTTTTAAGAAGTGTGTGCCAGATTACACTGGTAAAACTTTCATCTGGTTTCTGTGTTTCCCGTATAAACACATTTTCAATAGATCTTCCCTTGACAAGTCTTGAAAACTGGCTTTATAGTTTCCATTACAGCTAGTGGTTCATGCTCATACTGTGATTCTGTTGCTTTTGCTGTATTAAACTTGCACCATGGGCAAAGGGCATGTTGGGTACTTTCATCTGTAGACAGTTTATAGAAAAAGTCACCATCATATAGCTTTTTTCATTGCCTTCACATCAGATAAATTCTTTCTAATAACCTGGCCATAATACACTTGAAACTTGTCTGTCTCTGCTACAGTCAGCCTTCCTTTCCTGCCAAGTTCTTTCCCATCTCAGAATTTTTTCCTTTCATATCATATTTCAGCTGTCTTACTCTAGTGCCAACATGCTTTTAAAAATGCTCTACATATTCAAGTTTTGTTACTTCAGCATCACTTCTATAGGGACTTTCATTCAAACCTGCAGCAAATTTCTTGGAATCACCATCTCCCTAAATACTTTGTATTCCGTAGGCCTAGTTTATTTTGTGACTGATCACAAAGAGCCATAAGCATCAGCCACTTCCATTTCTCTGCTTGAACCGACATTATTTACTGTACATGCCTTATATACTTATAATTTTATAGGATTTTTTATGTTTGATTTCTGAACACAGCTAATTTGTAAAGTGTAGATAAACACTAAAAATCCAATACTTTCCTGGTATCAAACGAGGCTACTATCACCACCTTGTTCATAAAAGTGTGACCCCAGTTTTGCCAAGTACCATCAAAAGTGGGCCACATCAGCATTTCCTGCATTCTCTTGTATTGCTTCACTGGCTGCATTCCTAAGTGAGGCTTCACAAACAACTGTTACAGATCTGAGAAGTTTTTTGTTATGTATGCAAATCTTATGTTTGGAGGTGATATAGTCCTAACCACAGAAAACATTTTTCCAGATTCCAAATTTGCCAATAGACTGAAGAGCATAAGCATATCTAACATTAACTGCATAATATATATTTCTAATACATTTAGGGTTATGGTGTATGGTTCTTGGTCACAAACAGTGCACTTAAAAATAATATGGTGTGCTAAACCACATTTGAAATTGTTATTAACCACAAGCATAAGACTGTTGGTACAAACACAATATATACATTTAGCAGTCGCCTGAATTAATTTACAACTCAGTTCCAAATTTAAAATTATATTTATACTAGTTTCACTGCACTAGTTTCACTTTTAAAGCTTTAGAATTTTTTAGTTTCTTTGAATTATGAAAATTAAACTATGTTGTCGAGTTACTGATTTAAAAGCATAACAGTAATAGTTCTATTCTTGTGTATAACTATACAATTTAAATAATTATGTGATAATAATATAAACATTCAGCTAGTTCTTTGTTTTTTCTTTTTTTTTCCCTGTAAGTTGACATGATGAGTAGGAGAATGAATGATTCATTTTTAAACAGTAGAAATTTTTAGGTTATAAATTTATGTATTTTATACACAGTATACAGGCTTACTTAGTACGTTTTATGATTGTAAAATAGAATACTTAAGAAAGAGTGGTTTGTATACTTTGGTGTTCAAGATAATAGTTGTATTGAAGGATTTAAATTGTATAAACCAAGTTTGTTAGTTCTTGGTTACAGCATTGATTGTTAGTGGATTATTAGTTCTTAATAAGTTACAACATCGATATGCTTTTTTGGAGTTAAAGTCATCGTTGGGGGTATTCACACACAATTTTTGAATCTGATGTTTTATATAATTAAATGTCAGTATGTAAAGATTTAACTGTGTAAAACAGGAAAATATAAAAAGATAAGCAATTTATTTATCTATTTTTGTCATGTTGTTGTTTTGAGAAATAGTATATTTTAGCTTTAGGACAACTCTCAAGATTTATTGTTTGTGTGAGAGTGGTAACCAAATACGCTTTTTATCTCTTTTGCTCCTGTCTTTGTTTATATATATATATATATATATATATATATATATATATATATTATTTGAATAACATATTTTAAATAATTAAATGTTTTGTCGATATTTAGAAGTTCTTATTATTTATTTGTGCCATCAGTTATATAGTGGGATGTATAAATTATAAATAACAAGTTGTAAATAGATTAAATGTTGATAAATATTTTGTATGCATAATTAATTAAAATCTTATTGTAATATTATTGGTTGTTTGTAGTATTTCTGTTGTAGGGAAACATAGTAGACAGTTATAACAATAAATTCAGATCTGAGAAATGACAGTTGAATAAAATATTAAAGAGTAAAGTAATTACTGTTTTTTGTAAAAGCCAATAATAGGAGACGTATTTGGACTTACATCATATTGCTGTTGTTGTTTGTAACCTTTTTTTAAACATGTAAAACCAAAATTGTCTGTTACTTGTATATTATTAGTATGAGCGAGGTCTGAATAGTCCGTGCAAAATTTCATAGATGGTGCCACAACTAAAAATCGTTGCCATGATTTTAAAGTGCAAACATTCAAACCACTAATTCCAAATTTTCGTGAAGGATTTCAAGTAGTATTATTTCGACAGTCATTTAAAGTACACAACTTATGTCTTATTGAAAAAATGGAAACAGGTGAATTTCACTTTGATTAAATATTACTTTTTACATAAGAAAACGCCTGCCGAAATAAAAGCTAAGCTGAATAAAGATTTTCCTGGATCTGCTTCATTGATTAGAATGATTTACAAGTGGTGTGCCGACTTTCATTGTGATCGAAAAAACACAGATGATGCTAGATAATTTGGAAGGCCAATGGAGGCTACTACTGAAGAAATTATTGAAAAATTTTATTTGGTGTAATGCGGGATCGTCGAGTAAAAGTGCGTGAACTAGCTGAGATGTGCAAGATATCAAAAGAACTTATTGGGCATATTTTGCATGACAAATTGCATACAAGAAAGCTTTCAGCAAGAATGAACATTTTGAAAGAGTGTTTGAAGCTGTTTCAACATGATCCTTAAGAATTTTTGCGCCAATTCATAACCATTGACAAAACATAGATTCACCATTACATGCCAGATACAAAGGAAGAATCAAAACAATTGGTAGAGGTTGGTGGAAGTGCTCTGACGAAGGCGAAGATGGTTCCTACGGCTGGCAAGGTTGTGGGCACTATCATTTGAAGTGCGTATGGCATAATATTCATCAACTACCTTAAAATGGGAAAAACTACAGGAGAGAACTATGCATCATTATTGGATCAACTGAACAACGAAATCAAGCAGGAACAACCATACTTGGCAAAGAAAAGAGTTCTCTTTCATCAGGACGATGCACCTACTCACAAAGGTGCAATTGCGATGGAAAAATTGCATGAATTATGCTACCAACTGCTTCACCATCCACCGTATTGGCCCGATTTGGCCTCTTTGGACTTCTTTCTGTTTCCGAACATGAAAAAATGGCTCACTGGTAAAAAATTTACAACTAATGAAGAAGTTGACACTGATCATTGGGCCAATTGAATTAGAAGGGAACTATGTTGAAAAATGAAACAAAATTTGCCCAAAAAATTATGTTTTTCATTGTTTTTGCACAAACTTTTCAGACATCACTCATAGTTTACTGCCTTGTTTTCTTGGTTCATCACCTGACAGCATCACCAGTTTAGTGGTTCTGAGGTTACAAATGTACAAATGCGGCAATTGTAAATTACTACTTTTTTAATGGGTAGTGTATTTTTACTTGTAACATCTGACTGCATGTTATCATGTAATATAAATTGTATAGTGTCTGTAAACATAAACTTACAGTTCTATTTTTTGCATAGTTCGGATGCCATCACCAATGCGGCTTCGCGATTTAATTCGTCAGATTAGAGCAGCGCGTACTGCAGCTGAGGAACGAGCAGTCATAAATAAAGAGTGTGCCTACATAAGGTCAACATTTAGAGAAGAAGACAGTGTGTGGAGATGTAGGAATATAGCAAAGCTTCTCTACATTCATATGTTGGGGTTTGTTTCATTCTGTGAATTTCTTTAATAGCTTTAAAATAATTGTTTACTTTTAGAATAATGACTACTATGCCTGTCACTGTCATCATCATCATTATTATTATTGTTATTATTACTGCTCATGTGTATCCTTTTACGTTAATAATATAATTGATAAGTATCATTCTTTTATGTATTTATTAACAACAGCTGTTAAAGAATGTGGGCATATGATTCAAAGACATTCCACCATTGTTCCGCTAATAAAACACTTCTGCTAGGCCCAGTTAATAACTATCACAAAAACCACACTTTTAAACACATCTACAATTAATAAATAATGATGCAGAACTGACCAAACAGTCCTATTCATAGGAGAAATGAATAGGACATTTATTTAGACTATTAAAAGACCAACATTAGACTTTTGTAATAACTAAGTGTGCTAGGTCATGTGTAGTATACAGTACAGTATTGATAACAGTCGCGTTAGAGTGACAAAGAAATCTCAAAGGAAACAGCGTGATTTAAACATGGAAGAAAAACTGGACATATTAGAACAATCTGATAAGTTGCCGAAAATGAGCCAAAGAAATGCAGACACTCAGTTAAAAAAATCTTAGCCTCTATTGTATAAAATTTTTAAAAATATGTTATTTTGACAGCCACAAAACAAAACGGTAACTTGCAAATTAATAGAATGAAGGTGGAAAGAGTATTGGAACAGCATTAAAATGTGATTTAAAATGTTTGTGAACAAGATACTTGCGTTCATGTACCAAAAAGTGAGAAAGTGCGAAAAAAGTATGAAAAGTGAATTGTGTTGTAAGTGATGGTTGGTTTCGTTGTTGGACATAAAGAGAGAACATTGTCTGTAAATGAGTGCATGGTGAAAAGAAACACGCCAACTTTACAGGAGCCAAGAACTGGATAAATAACAAATGGGCTAAGACTTCTGAGTATCCTCCTTATAATATACACAGTACAGATGAAACTGGAATTTACCATTGTGCCTTGTACTGAACACTTATTTATTCAAAAATGAATATGAACCTACCAGAGGCTGTAAAAGAATGCATTACTGCTAGGTACTGCATTCATATGTCGAGTAAAAAAAAAGTATTGGTTATTAGAAAAGTAAAGCATCCTCTAACTTTAAAAAAAAAGTAAATAATTTACCAGAAGAGAATTTTGCAAACCTTAACACTTGGGATGGTGGCAGCCATTTTTAAGAGTGTTGAATTAAGTGTGATAATATTCTTTACTATAAGACTGTTTTACTTGTAGACAACTGTACAGGAAACATTGTTACGTATTAAAAAAAAAGCTAAAATGGTGTACCTTGTGGCCAGTATAACAGCGCATATCCAGCGGTGTAACTAAGGAATAATTAGACATCTAAAAGCGTACTACCATCAAAAAATGTATTCAAGATTTTTGTTGGACATGAAAGAAAATCAAGCAACAACTGTAAACAAATTGACTGAGAAAGTAACTCTTCTAGACTCTATGTATCTTTGATCAATTTCATGGAATTGGGTAACTGAAAATTTCATTAAGAAATACCTTGTCTTGTTTTATGCAAGGCAGATTCGTTTAGGTATACTTGTGGAAGAAAGCTTAGAAGAAAATATGCAGCCTCCGGACTTGATGAGAGTAGAGTACGATGATTGGATGGCATAGATGAACAAAGCAGCCAAACATACTGAGGAAGTTGTCAGTGAAGCAATTGCTTCTACATTTAAAGCAACACATGCAGAAGCATAAGAAGTCGATTGAAGTGTTTGTGAAAAAATTTTACTGGTAAAAACAATTACCGTATTTACTAGAATATACCGCACACCTTTTTCTAACAAAATCAAACCGAAAAAAATGGGGTGCATGTTATGTTTGAAAAAATTTAAACCTGTCTGCCCAGGACGATAATCTTGTACTATTGTGGAGATAAATCTTACTATAATGTGGCGATAAAGGTCCCTCTTCCAATACACGCATCTTTCTTTTACTCTTTTTTACTCTAATTGACTTTCTTTTGAAAATAAATTAGAAATGAAACAATATTTTATGAATTCCTAAAAAAAGAATACCATTTTTATTTAGCAAAGCGATATCAAGTAATCCTTAATTTCCAGCACGAAAACAGTTTATATAGGCCTATGTCGTTCCAACTCTAAATCAGTCATTAGAGAAAGCAGTCGTTACACCGGATATGACTCGTAAAAACTACCTACAAATAGGTTACAATCTTACACGTCTAGAACTTTGTTTATACTTGGTTCCAGTTATTTATGTTCAGTTAGTTATCAACACTCTACTGTATAGGTACAGGACGTTTGCATTAGAATTTATACCATCGTGTTTTAGGGATTTACCATACTGAGTAGCCAGTTTATAACAGTAGTTTAATTGTAACAAGTTAATTAAGGCAGCATGTTTTCTCGATGTCATTCGTACACAGTTAGTGAGAAGTCAAGATAATAAGAGAAGCAGAAGAAAATAGAAGTACAGCAATGCGTCATAAATTTATGTCAGTGAAAGTTGTATTTATAATTGGCGAAAAATAAAAACTGTATTGTTGGAAAGCAGTGGCTCATGTCGGGCTTTTTGTGGTCAGAAAGCGAAGTTTCCTCAAGTGGAAGAATAACTCTGTCAATACGTTTGCGACAATGCCATAATTTTCCAGCATGGTTTCGTGATATCAACTGAAATGTGTTTTTTGGAAGCCAAGAAAATTGCAGCTGAACTGGAGTCAAAAATTTTAAATCAAGTCCCGGGTGATTAGTATGATGCTTTGCATGCAATTCATTATCCATAAGAAGATCAATGACAGTTGCTCAATGCCTTCGTGATGCATATGAAGATAAAGTGTTACAGTTTTACAGGCACATTATAAAAATGTGGTGGTAACATTTTTACCCCACTGCATCAAATAGGAAACATGGATCAGACACCGGTGTATTTTGAAATGCCTCAGGCTACAACAGTCAACAAGAAAGGTGAAAGCGTGGTCGTAAGAACAGGTGGCTCTAAGAAACAAAGATGTACTGTAATGTTATGTATCAGAATGGACAGGAATAAATTACCACCTTACATGATATTAAAACACAAAACTATTCCAAGGGCTGGATGGGGAACTCTCTTCTTGCCAACTGGTTAAAAGAAGTGTGGGGTAATCGAAATGGAGCTTTGATGGCAAAAAGAAGTATGCTGATCTTCTACAGTTTTTCGTGGACACACAACAGTTGAGGTGAAAAAACTTTGCAGTGCCAAAAAACTGATGTTATAATCATTCTGGGAGGGTTAATGTCTGTACTAAAACCTTTGGATGTTTGTAAATAAGCCATTCAAGGCCGCCATGAAGGGCCTATATGCTCAGTGGATGGCAGAAAATAAACACTCATATACACGTTCGGGAAAAATAAAAAAAAGGGCGGGTTTTGAAATGATGCAGTGGATAAAAACTGCATAGGCACTGAGTTGGTTTCGAAAAGCTTCCAAAAATGTGTTATTCCAGACACACTCCATGGTTCAGAAGATGATGAAGTCTGGGGTGAAAATTCAGGCACTTGTTCTGACAGCGATGTAAATGATGATGACAGCAATGTTGAAGCCAATAACAGAGAAGATTGCAAGTAATTTTTTACAGTTCAATTAAAATACGGCAGCTAATAGTGTATAAAATGAGAATTAGTGAATTTTTCAAAGCTGTGAAAATTTTCAACATAAATAAATTGGTAAGTTTTAATTTTGGTTTTCTTATTTTGTCTTTTTAGTACCTTAAAAAATTGGGTGCGCACCAAATTTGAGTAAATACGGTAATTGTAAGACAATCTTTATAGATCATGTGGCAGCATTTCTACCAGAAGGTAAAGATTTTCAAAAACATTATAAAATTGACTTTATGATAAAAGACAGCAGTCAACCATAGGTGAATTTAAGCTTTCTGGTGGACATACTGTCACAGTACCTACATAATGGTTAGAACTACATAGTGTGATCACTTGTGGAGTTTTCTGGCACATCTGCTTGATGTCACTGCAAGTGCTACCAACCACTGGCATTATGAGAATACAATGAATTAATTATATGTATTAATTACTATTTTAATTGCATTTTTGATTGGAATTCCACTATGAAATTGCAATAATGTTCAGAGAACATGGAAGATTGATTTCTGGTTCATTTATTAAATCAAACCAGAAATAAAGATAACAAATATATTCAAATTGATATAAATGTGATAAAAATGATTGAGAACGTGTCCATAATATTATGTACCATTTTAGCTGAGGCTTACAATTAGAACTTATTTGTTGATACTATGGACAGCTTCCATGATGAATTTGCATTCTTAGATGACTTCATTTCTCGTTTTATGTGTCTTGTCATGAAGAAGAACTAAGATTCTCATTACGTTTAGACTATTACGATTGAACTTTATTTCTTCTCATAACTTCACATCATCAAATATAAGTATCACATTACGGCATCAAATTAAGAAATAATTTGAGATGACACTAACTGTATGTTTGTTTATTCCGTAGCAACACTTCTTCCCTTTTACTAATTTTCTTAAATAAGATTACATGTGAAGAGGCAGTAAATTGTGCTGTAAACAGTGTCTATATCCCATTGGTGATATAATTTCAAAAGCAAACTACCTAAAAGAAATTCGTCATCATATCTTGCACCTGTTTTGCATTTTTTTCTTTTCAGATTTTTTCAGCATTGTCTTGACTATGAGTTGTGTTTCTTACTCACAAACATTATAGTCCTCTGGATTTCATAACATCGTTTATTGAAACATTAATTTCTTTTGGAGCGTAATAATTCTAGGTTTGGCTACTTTTAATTTATTCTGAGTCCTCACCAAATTACTGTTTTGATTTTCGATTTCTTAAAGTAGTGATTCTATAATTTCTTGAGCATCTGAACCAATTTAAAATCTTTTTTTGAGAGATTATTTTATTGTTTTATCCCTTATGTCCCCTCATTTTGGTTAAACTCTTGATTGTTAAAAACTAAATCCGTTACAGTTTGATCAAATTTTAGTGACATATGAGAAAGTTAGTTCTTGTCACTGGAAGGTTTCCGATTACATTTGCTGATCTACTTAGGAAAGTTAGTGAATATATGTGGCACTGCTCCAGATTTCAATTTCCATTTTGATCTAGGTAGTTGAACAGTTCTCCATTAATGTTAAAGGTATCTGCTTTTACTATGGTATTATTTCTTCAAAGAGTGACAGTAACAAACATAGCACTTTCTAGTGAGTTGTTTGACTTTCTTAGGTCAAATGTAAGTATCCCATTATGGCTATTCTCATCCTTATCAAAGAAATAATTTGAAATGCCACCAACTTTATGTTTGTTTGTTTATTCTGTAGGGACATTTATGCACCTATTTTTGGAATTCCATTTGTCACTTAGAGGGGATATAAATCTACTATTTTAGATTGTCTATAACCAGGTCTACAGCCCGGCACAAAACATGTCAGCGTTTTCTGTATAACACTAACTCAGAACAAAATTACACAAAAATATTAATGTTTTAAAATCTCATTCAGTATATGCCTAACTACATAATTAACACCAACAAATAATTGATGAAATAACAAACAGTGTTTTGCATGAATATAACGTCAACTCACAGATATTGTTAAAAGATACAAATGCTTTTAATATATTAGTAATCACACAATATACATAATTTTATGCAATCAACGCCAACAAGAATACTGACAGAAAAACAACTTTGAAAACACTATACATGTGCAGATTGGCTATGGCCTGATAGGTATCACTATTAATTCATATATCTGCCACCTCGCCAGCCAAGCTGCTATACATAACATGGGACAAGAATCACACTATGTAGTTCTACCCATTATGGTACCTATAAAGTTTGTACAAATAATTGTTCTTACTGGTACAATTTTGTCACACACATGCTTCTGCTTGTGTTGCTTTAGAAGCTATTGCTTCACTGGTGTTTACATCAGTAAGTTGGCTGTTACAGTAACATGTTTAGCTATTGCCATTTATGATACATATTTCACATTTATTAATCTCCCCCAGTACTGCTAATAGTGTATAGGCTATACATATACTGTTTTTTACTTCCATATTCCTTAAGGAATGGAAGTATGGTGATGGCAAAAAAAATCGTGTTCGAGATTATTGCAGATTCTGATTGTACTACACTCAAAACATGAAAAAAAGTCGTTTTCCGAAAAGTGTCTGTGTGTGTGTCTGTCTGTCTTAGATTTTTTTTCTATGGCAAACGATAACTGCCGCAAATTCAAACAGAATCAAATAATTTTTTGTATACAGCCCTGATTTGTAGAGTACTCACGACCTATTGTTTTTGGTGAAGATCGGTTGAGGGAAAGGGGTAGTTTACCTGCAACGGTTTTTTTTTATCAAGGGAAATTTTTTTTTTTTGGCAAACAATAACAGCCGAAAATTCAAACAGAATTAAATAATGTTTCGTATACAGCCCTGAATTGTAGAGTTCTCAAGACCTATTGTTCTTGGTGAAGATCGGTTAAGGGAAAGGGGTAGTTTACCTGCAACGTTTTATGTTTTAACAAGGGTATTTCCTATGGCAAACGATAACAGCCGCAAATTCAAACAGAATCAAAAGATTATTTGCATACAGCCCTAAATTGTAGAGTTCTCAAGACCTATTGTTTTTGGATAAGATCGGTTAAGGGAAAGGGGTAGTTTACCTGCAACGTTTTTTTAACAAGGGTATTTTCTATGGCAAACGATAACAGCCGCAAATTCAAACAGAATCAAATAATTTTTTGCATACAGCCCTGATTTGTAGAGTACTCAAGACCTATTGTTTTTGGTGAAGATCGGTTAAGGGGAAGGGGTAGTTTACCTGCAACGTTTTTTTATCAAGCGTATTTTCTATGGCAAACGATAACAGCCACAAATTCAAACAGAATCAAATAATTTTTTGCATACATCCCTGAATTGTAGAGGTCTCAAGGCCTTTTGATTTTGGTGAAGATCGGTTAAGGGGAAGGGGTAGTTTACCTGCAACCTTTTACGTTTTAACAAGAGTAAAGTACTTGAAAATTCATTTAAACTTTTGGAACACTGGTAATTGTTAAAAATAAAATAATTTTGTTGCCAGGCAATAAAATTATAATTTTTTCATTTTAATGTAAATCTGTACATAGTATAAAGTAAAGTCGGTCCGTTTTCTCTCTGTGTTTGAAATCGCTAATCTCAGGAAGTACTGAACGGATTTTATTCAAGTTTTCGCCAATAGATAGAGTGTATATCGAGGAACATTTATGTGTATAATTAATACATATATGTTGTACATTAGCTTAGCTATCACGGTTTATGTCAAGTAAGTGGTATAGTTTACATCTTATATATAAAAATGAATGTTTCTTTGTTTGTCCCGTATGCGTTCCTATACCATTCATCCGATTGCAATGAAACTTCGGTGAGTTGTTGTGCGCACGTCCGCGAAGGTTTCTTCCACATCTCCTCCTAAACCACTGTACCGATTTCAACCAAACTTGGAACAAATATTTTACGCAACGGGAGAACCAACATAGGATAGGTGTTTTTTCGATGGGGTCCTTTTGGGGGTTCTTTGGGGTCTTCCACATCGCCTCCTAAACCACTGGACTGATTTCAACCAAACTTGGCACAAATATTTTACACAAAGGGAGAAGTGACAAGTGTTTTTTTCGATACGATCCTCTGGGGGGTCCTTTGCGGTCTTAAAAACTATTAGATCTGGTTACTATGGCAACCCAATAGAATAGATTCTGTTCTAAATATATTATCGCATTAAATTGAAGACCACGCGAACGAAGTTGTGGGCAACAGCTATTTATTTTTGAGAAGCCTACTTTAATTAAACTTTATTAATTAAACTAACATTTTCATTACGTACAACGTGAAACTCCGTAGCGAAGCACGGGTATTCTGCTAGTCATGTATAAGAGAAAATATATCGTGCGTGGCAGGCAAGCATATCTCAGTTATGTACTGTTTACGTTTCCATTTTATTATTATCACTACCGCAATAAAAAGGCAGGGAAGACACACACACACACACACACACACAATTCGCGTTATTTCTGGCCTCATTCATGTTTATTTTCTTACATCTGCACGGTTTTTAAATGGAAAGTGCCGAACCCATACCAACATAACGCATGCAAGCCGAAAAAGTGTCCAGCGTGGATAGCGATTTGCTTCCTGTGGATCGCTGGGCAGTGTAACTGCACGTGTTTGCAGAGGAACGATTCATAGACAGACTTTTCGTCTTTAGGGAATGAACCCTCTGCAAGATGCTGAGGGTCCATGAGTGACTTCGGAGCGCTCCTTCTTTTCGGCGTGTTTGTTCTGTGAAACGTACACTGTAGATTCGCAGATTTATTCTAAGCAACGCTCAATAGGAAATGTTGAAAATTTTTGTCCACGGTGAACCCTTATACACACTAAACCTGCTCTGATGTTTTAATTACGGACATCATAATATTAAAACTTTGGAAACTTGAGCACTACTTAATGGAGATCAATCATTAACTTATACAAGCCATTAATTTTATGCATATTTTTTATATATATGTGTACAACGTTATCGGCAACAAAGAAGTAGTTTTTGTTAAAATTCCTTCCCGGGATATTTGGCCGTAGTCCAATGTTTTCTACAAAACCAGACATTTCGGCAATGCCATTGACTTCCATCATCAGTGAAAATCGAGTGCGATAACGTGAGGTGGTATATGTTAGTGACCACAGTACTGTGGTTAAGGCTGAAGCAGTAAGTAGAAAGAAGTAGTTTCTATGGTAATATTTCATTTCGAAAATGATTGTAAAAATAAATCTTAGAATATGGAAGTCATGTATGGTTCTCCATACCGATATTTAATTATGTAGTCCTTATTTTTTAAAAAAGCAATTACTCAAAAATAAGAGTAATAGCCTAAATGTTAAAGTATAACCTGCTGCAATACTTAAAATTGATGTGCCTGAAAGACTGTCATTACCTTTGGTTACTCACATCATTAGAATATTGTTATCAAAAAAGTAGTGTCCCACTATGATTATAATAAATGGCAGCTACTGTATTACAACTACTGTATTAAAACGCTGCAACTATTTTGATACAGCAATTTCAGACTAAAGTGTTTAGTATCACCCTAGATCCTCTTTAAGTTTATTAGAAGGAACAAAGTCTTCACAGCGATCTCTGAAATTGGAAAGTTGTGAGTGATGACATTAAAAGGTTTGCATGAGCAAATATCACTTCACCATGAAGATATTGAAGCTGTCTATATGTAGATATGGTTTGAAGGTTGATAAGAAGAAAACTATATATTGCAACGTTGCAAGTATTTCAAAAATTCACACAAATACATTATCATGTACTGTCAACCCAACTATGAAGTGTACTACACTGGCCAGGTCGCAGGATTTTTTTTTTATTCTCGTTGCGTAAAGTATATGTAGTTGCACAATAATTAAATAATTTTCAAAGAGGAGTGAGATGTTGTCGACATGAAATAATTAATTAAAACCGTTTCAAAATAATCATTCTATGATTATTAATATTAATAGAAAATATGCAAATATAAAAAAATTCAAATCTTAGGTAAATAAAAATATTTTCTTTTATAAGTTTACACAAATACAATGTCACCTTCTATGCTGTTCATGACATATAAAATAAACAACCATATAATCTTACTAGCTAAACAGACATGTTAAACAAATTATGTAAACCTTTTTATTTCAGTGTGTCTGACTTTGACTCAAATTTTAAATAATAGCAACTCATTTACGAACAAAAATAATATTCAATCTCAAGAATAAAATTAATTGTTGCTATAAACAAAATAAAAAAAATATAACATTTACCTCCAACCTGTTATTTATTTCTACTGACACACCCAAATTTTAACATATAACAGAAGATTAGTATTTTAAAATTTTCTTGTTACATTAAATTATTTTCTTGAACTACCATTTAAATTTATGTACAGTGATTATATTTAAAACTTTAAGCCTTTACTGTTCATATATAAGTTTCTTTTTGAGAGTTCTTTTCACAAACAAAAATATAATTGTTTATTCATCACCTGCGTACTGCCGACGTTACTGTTACATGTGTGTATGTGTGTGTCCTGAATCCTGAGAATTTGATTATGATGATTATACTGATGCTGTGTTCTCTGTCTCTATGGTTTGTTGGTTGTGATGGTCCAGAGTTCCTCCATAAGTCTTGGTGTGTGTGGTAAAGATGTTGATCGGTCGGTAGACCAGCAGCGTGATGTTTTGTGAAGATATCTTGAGTCTCTGAGACTACCCCAAAATTGCCGGTGGTATTTATACTGGACGGTAATCTGACAAGTCCAGGGCTGTTTTCGACCTGTTAGATATTGTCACTTTGTGCAAAGCATCCTTTTAATTACAAATCACTTTTTGGTTCATTTTCGCGATTTTGTAAACATACTCGTAGCACAAGCGATATCATCGTTTGCGTAATTTTTTCCTGGTCACTCACATATAACACTCTTATTAATTACTATTTAATTACACTAGTAATTAACATTAAATTACCTGGCGTCTTTATTATTGCAAATTTCTGCAATACTTTTACATCACTATATTCGTTAAAAATTCCTTAATGTAATGGTGTTTTTATAATTGGGGTAAGTCTTTGTTCACAGGTTTAAAACGTATTAATTAGTTAATTTTTATCCAGTTAAAACCTGACAGAGAATTCGTACGCATCACCCTATTGTAGACTCTTGCCTGTCGTAGCTTGCGTTCACATACACAAGCGCTTATTCACTCGCGGGGGCAGGTGTACGATTTCTGACAATTCTTAACCTGCATAATATTGTTAAAAGCTGTTCATCATATATTTTTCTAGGCTAAATATTTACAAACATACCACCCTGGGCAAATATGCAAATATATGTATTGTTGCAATATATATATATATATATTGTAGCGTGACAGATGTATGCATAATATTGAATGGCAATTGATCATTAGAATAATGAAGTTATAATATTTAAATTTGGAAGAAAGCATTAAGTTTAATATAAATAGATTAATTCATAGCAACTGTGGAAAGAAATCATTATTATAAAGAAAATACAAGTTAATATAAAAAGAGTTACTAGTGATGAGTCATCCAAAACCAGTCTCATAACCAAAGGTTTTCAAGGTATAACCCAGGAAGGTAAAATAGTAAATAACAAAGCAGTACACAATATGACCAAACCCACAACGAGGGAGAATAAATAAAAGAGAAACCCTAAAATAAGCCAAGATCAACCAATACAGGTTGTGTATTTCTGAATTAAAGAAGAAGATGGAGAAGATCCCAAGAAACCTGATGGCATCAAGAACAGATGGAGAAGATACCAGTCCCAGAAGGCAGGAGAAAAGAAGACTGAAGAAAGAAGAAGAGGGCAGCATCCTGAAGAAGACGTCATGCTCTTATAAAAGACACCCAAATCCCTATATCCCCAAAATATATATCTAAAAACAAAAGTATAACGAAATATAAACCACATGTATATAAATTTAAGAGAGAGAAGTGAACAAAGTAAAAGTTTCCTGTGAACTAAGATGAAACAATAATATAGTACCCATGGAACAAATCTCCATTGAAAAAACGCTAACCAATTTATTATGTTAATAAGACTATACGACCATTTAGCATTAACATAATATATAAGTGCAAAGTGAACCAGTGATAGTTTTGGGTATTATAAAAAATGAACCTTGTGTTTCATTCTTGGCAATCACAAACATTGGATGCAATGAAATATGCATTTTTCAATGACTTAAAATGTGTACGGTGACAATATGTTGTTCATAAGACATGAATCTGTTTAAAATAACATTTTTGTTTTACATGAAAAAAGAAAAACAGATTTCATAGTGCTTTGTGAACGGTTCATACTATTTATTTGTTAATGACAGGGTACAATTCCCCAAAGACAAGGTATAAAAGACTGTATAAAAACTGTAGAATCCTACTTATAATAATAGTTAGAAATAAGAATATAAATATAAGGTTTTAATGTATATAGTACAAGAATGTTTAAAAATGTTTTAGATATAAGGCCATTTGTTTGGGTCTGAAACAACTAACATCAGAACTATAAAAATAATTACCACTTGTAAATAGTAGAGAGTAATTAAGATGTTAGTTAGTACAAAACCTTTGTTGTAAACCATATTTCCATGTTGGAAATGGGAATTTTGTTGCAAAATGTCTGATTTGAAGACAACCATTTATTTAAAAAAAAAAATGTTCTTTATTTTGTGTTAACTATTGTTTGTATTGTAACCAATACTAATTGTTTTTGTGTAATTTGAAAACATGTTTAATTTATAATACTATTTGTAAAAAGTCAGAGAGGGTATCACACATCATATATTGTTTGTAAATTATTTTGTAAGAAAAATTGTTAAAAAAAATCATAGGCCAAAAGAATGGAAACCAAACTTCATCAAAACAGAGAAATTACTCATTTAAAAGCAAATAAACAAAAGGGGTTTAGACAAAATAAACTTGAGATCATGCCATATAATTGCACATACCATTTAGAGAGATTTTAATAAATTATATTCAGAATTATAAATAAAAATAAAATGACTAAACTCAGAAATTTAGACATGGGAGTCATATATTTCAGAATAATGTTTCAGAATACAACTAATTCAATTAATTACCAGAAAATAAGGGAATAGAAACCTTTTAATACAATATAGGATTATTAATATTAAATATAACTGATAAAATGGCTGAATTTATATAATGACAGGAAGTAAATTTTGATGTTTTGGACTCTTCAGAGTATACCCAAACTGAAAGTAAAATTACTATTTTTTGGACAGAAAACACTATAAAATGGCATTATTTAATCTGAAAATAACCAGAATGAACTGAAAGATTAATTTAAATCAAATCTAGTGAATAAAATTGACAAATAACCAAAGTTTAGGCATTCATATAGTGAAATAGTAAAATGTACACAGGATGTGAAAATATATTTGAACAATGTTAAGGATAATATTATATGGGCTAAGAGTTTAATTGAAACTGAAGGAAACAGTTAGTTAATTATTGGTAGTTGAACGGTCAACATGACATACCTTTGAAAACGTGAATAACCTAACCTATAATCGTCATACAAAGCGAGTGTATAGTGAGTTATTGTGAAATCGCGAGTGACTTGTAAAATACTTCTGAAACTATCATATTATAACAGAAACGATCAAGTAACACTCCATAACACAGAACAATATAAATCTACTCCGAAAAACACCATAAAACACTAGAAAACTGTATAATAAATTAAACCAAATTAGTGACGGAATCGGAGAAAGTGTTTGAACTAATAATTATACAGATACACTAAATACAACCCAGAATCACTACACCAGTCACTACACAACATATAACAAGAGATTTGCGGACACGAGAACAGAAAAATTGCGTCAAAATACATTATTTGGAATGCAGCAGCAACGAGCAACATTTCATCTACTTGACGGCAGCCATCTTTCTTTGACAATTCCAGTGCCTCTTCGTGGTTCATCACAGCTGTTTGGTGAAAACAATTATTATATTTACAAATTATTATTCAATGTCTGTGTTTATTAATAACTATTAATTTGATTGTAACGTTATACTTTTTAAATATTAGCCCGATTTCTCTGACTTTGGTAATAACTGGCTGTTTAAAGAACCCTATATAATTTTTATATCATATACTTGTAACTTTTTTCGATATCCTGAGAATCGATACTAATCGATAAGAGTCAATATTGCTATTACTTAATAAAATATTAATACTTTTCAATACTTAATAGTTCTTTATTTCTTCAATAATACTAATTACCAATAATATAATTCTAATTGATAATCTACAAGGACTTTACCACCCGTAAGTGAAGATAACCTAAAAAATAGAAAGGTAAACAAATATCGATTGGTTTACAGACAGTCTTATGAGTGGTGATAGATTATTTAAATTATACTAAAACTTTAATAAAAATTTTCAGAAGAGCATTACACTGTTTAAAACTTCATAGCCCTATATTAATTAATTGATCCTAATTAATTAATTAATAAAATTAAAATAATTTTTTTTTTTATAAACAATTTTTTTTTAAATTTCCTTCAAAACAATAAATTTTGTTTTGAAACGTTCGGCGAAGCCAAGCATATATATTTCTTCATCAACTTTACACTACTCGACCGGTCTTGCTACCATTGGGACTCGACCAGCTGGGAAAATTAAGGAAGTGTTTCAGGCCAGTAAGACGTCGAGAGCCACACCAATTACACACCAATTAAACACCTTACAACTTACAGATTCACACATCAATCTTATTTATTTTATTACAAATTGGCTAGTCCAAACAGAGGGGCTTGATTACATCGGAGTCACATAATCCACAATAGCTTATTATCATCAACACACATCAATACTTATTTGCTATTTGTTTTATTACAATATATATATATATATTGTAACATCACAAGATGTTACCTAACCTAAGTGTATATCATCAGATTTTATAAGGACAAAACAACCATGTAAATAGGAATATAATAGTAGAAATAACCAAGAAAGAAGAAACCAAGAAAGAAGAATGAAGCAGAAGTGCCACATGAAACAGTAACCCAAGGGCTGTCTGACACTACAACTACACTGAGACTAAAACGAACTGATGGACAGAGTAAATTTACATTCAGCTGTCAATCCAGTAAGTAGTTGATGTACACCGAATGTCATATGTAAACAAAAAATGAACTAATGAGCAGTTAAATACTGTGAAAGCAGAATTAGCATTTTGCTGATAATAGATGTGACAATGACCAGTAAATTATGAATGCCAAAGCTAATGTTAACAATGGCTACATAGTGAGAACAAAGATGTATTTCAGCATCAAATATACTTGTTAGAAAAGAGAACTATTTATAAGAGAGAATCTTATACAAATAAGATATCTCCACAATTTACCGAATTGAGAACCAATAAGCATTATTAAGGCCAAATTCTAATGTAGGCGATATGTCTTAGCAAGCTTAGACCAAACATTAGTCAGTAAATTGGCTATTGAGAATTAACACAAGTGTAAATTAAAATACACAGAACCATGGTTATGCCTTGACATAACAAAAAACATTATTAAAACAATAGGTTTAATCATAATTTTAATTGTTAAATAGTAGTTTAAAACGAATTAGCATAAAACGAAATGTCATAGTCAGTAGGATCATTCATTACAATGTATAGAGTTTAGGTGTACAAGTAATGTTCAGTAAAAATGTCAGTACAGCATTAATGGTGTTCGCACATAAACATTTGATTAATAAAATGATATGTGAACACAAACAATATTAACCAAAAGTGTAAAACCGGCGACTCAGAAATAGCAGACGACAGTGAAAGTGATGTACCCGAACATTGGTTTTATAACAATGTCGGTCAAAGTGAAAGTAATTCGGGATCGAGTGATATCAAATTAAAGGAAAAAAAACAATCTTTAATTTGATAGTAATATCAACCCAATCGCAACTGTATTTAGTGCGGGAGAGATGTTAGCATCATTCTAAAAATGTACATCGGGAAACTGTTTATGAATAATAACAAAAACGACAACTAGCTGTCACCGCAACATTTGACGGTTAGAAAAAGCCGTTATCAACTGCCAAAAAGTGACAAGTCATACCGACACACCTACCAAAGCCAATCAGAAAATTAGTTAGTAATTAACATTTTTACCTAAAGCCGATCAAAGAAGGGGGTATATAAAGACGAAACAGCGAATTTTGAGCAGACTCTTACTGACTAGCGTGTAGCACAGACGTGTGCCCGCCATCTCTACATTTTTAATAACTCTTAGCGTCATTTACATATTACATTGAAACCAATAGTTCAACAACAAGAAACGACTACTTCAAGTTCATCTACAGCAAACAACAGTGATTAAGTGCAGTATCATTTTAATTTTGTGCGGGAATAACGAACAGAAAATAATTTATTGTTATTATTCACGATCCATTTTAATCAGAAGAGGATCGCATTATTCTGTTCTTGTGCGAGTTTTGTGCCGAAACCCAGTAATCATTATAATCCGATTACTGAAGTGATTAATAAGTTTTAATTAAATAATTAAAACTCAGAAGGTAACAGTTCAATCATTACTAATCTTGATCTGAGCGCCATAACCTGTACTTTTTTCAACAATAACCTGTACTGACGCAAAACACAAAAAACATTTTAAGATTACACCACGTCTCAATTTATTATACAAATTTGTTATTATTAATTAAGCTATATGTTAGTTGTAAGGGTTCTCACTTGATAAATATTGTCACTAAAAAAGCAAGCGTTGATGAAACGCGCGATCTTTCAACAGATCGTTTTTTTTAATTTTGTTTACTTTGCGAAAGTAACCTAAAAACTTTGTTGATTAATTTTATATCAAAAGGATTATTGGATATTGTGTAGGCATAATTGTTTTCTTTCGTGTCTCAAAGAATTCACAACTGAGATAATCATAATTTTAATGTTAAAAATAAATAGCATCTGGACTTAACCAGATTTATAATTCATGTTCTGAGCAAGCCGTATAAGGCATATAATAACTGACTTTTAATTGTACAACTTTGTACAACTGAGATAATCATAATTTTAATGTTAAAAATAAATAGCATCTGGACTTAACCAGATTTAAAATTCATGTTCTGAGCAAGCCGTGTAAGGCATATAATAACTGACTTTTAATTGTACAACTTTGTACAACTGAGATAATCATAATTTTAATGTTAAAAATAAATAGCATCTGGACTTAACCAGATTTATAATTCATGTTCTGAGCAAGCCGTATAAGGCATATAATAACTGACTTTTAATTGTACAACTTTGTACAACTGAGATAATCATAATTTTAATGTTAAAAATAAATAGCATCTGGACGTAACCAGATTTATAATTCATGTTCTGAGCAAGCCGTGTAAGGCATATAAAAACTGACTTTTAATTGTACAACTTTGTATGTTTGCATTATATTCGTTTTTGAATTCTCTATGAGAGTGTAAATAAACCCATTATTAACAGCATCACCTGATTTTGATTTATTTCTATAGGATAATTGAATATTTTCTTTTAACAAACCTAAACAACCTTCTGTTGTGTTTAACATATTGGAATAGCATTGCCAAAAGGTGACACACAATTATATTAAATTTTCTAATCATTCAGTAAATCTATGTGTGGGTTTTACACGGGATTTTCCCTGAATAAATCCGTGTGGCGCCCACTAATTAATAAACAAGGTAATCTAACCTTGCAACCAAAGTGAGTTGGTGTTTGTAAGCTGAGTTGACAGTTTAGTGAACTTCTAGTAAACACGATCAGGTACGTAAAAGTATATTTTTGTTGATGATATTGTCCAGACATTACGAGACGTGACATACTCGGACTACCTGCAATCTGGAGAAGAAGTTTTACTACCAGTTTCAACCAGACGAGAACTATTATCAAGCAACCAACTGCTCTACTTCACGTTTTAACTTAAGCTAATTTAGCATTTAATTATAATCAACTTCACTATTTTATTTATTTAATATAAGGGAATTCTTTTTAAATAAGTATAATTAAACCATTGTAAACACACTGTGAGTAACTTTGAATGTTTCATTTTAAATTACTTTACTACATTAGTAACCTTCAATTAGAAACAACTATTCTAAACATCGAGTTATCTCAAAAGAATATTTCACACATAGTTGAACTTTGTTTTAACGAGACTTTTAATATTTTAACCACGAATATAAGTTTAAATAACAACACTTTTATTTTATTTCAAGTTAATTGTAAACGCACTCGTTTTCATTTTATTACAAATAGGTTAGACCAACTAGTGTGGCGTTTAAACGGAATTTAAACATTATTTTAATATAATTACTATAAACAAATAAACATAACAATTTTAAAGTAACCCCAAATAACGTTACGTTATAAATTGACGCATACAACGTGGGGCTTTACGAAAGGAGGACATACCAACGATTTCATTTATTATAAATTGGCGCACCAACTAGTGTGGCTTAAAAAATATTAAATAAATATATTTTTTATATTTTATATCAGCCCGGTAGACACGAAAAAATTAACATGCCGCACACCCACCAATACGATACAAGATATAAGGACAGTAGGGTAGGAGAGATGCAACGGGATGTAGATACATACGAAGCGCAACCCACAGACGAGATGGAAGTTATTACAATCAATAATATCGAAACTAGTACCGGCGAAATACCTCACGTAGAACCAGAGATAGAAGTGACTGTCGACAACCAACCCAGACGGCCTGAAGAACTCCCACAACCAGGCAGACCATCCGAAGAGACGAGATGGGATCACATGATGAGAATGATGATGGAACAATTCGGACAGGTTAAGGAAGATAGTCGAACTTTAAGGAAAGAAAATCAAAGGAATATCGAGGTATTAAGTAAAAATATAGAGTCAATAAAGGAGGACCATCGGGACTTAAATCGAAATATGGAATCACTTAGTAAAAATATGGAATCGTTGAAAGAGGACCTAAATAAAAGGATTGACAATACTCATAAGTCCATGGACGCGCTGAACAGTAAAATCGACGATAACAGCCAGGCCATTAGAGAAGAATTGAACACCACCTTAATGAAAATTAGCCAAAAAATGGATGAGATGAATAACCGGAAGTGGGGAGAAGAACGGAAGGTATCCGAAGACAAAAACATGGAACAAATGAGTCCAGAGCCGGAGAATAATGAAGAAGGAAAGGACGATGACAACTCAGAGATAGGAGAAGTATCAAATGATGAATCCATGGAAGAATTAAGTATACAATTCAAAGACACTGATAAACAAACTGAGGATAAAGAAGACTCGAAAGCATTGGTGCCTGAGGATACACACCGTAGGAATGAAGAGAACATTCAGCATAAAGAAACTATCATTAAAAATGTAAGGAACAAGATAATTAAGAAGACAGGAGAGAAAGAGACAAAGATAAAAAGAATAATACGCTCTAAGAAGACAAGGATTACAAAGGAAATATTAGAAATGACTAGGAGTGGATTAATTAACTTCGTGGACAACCCAATTATTCGTCATAGTGCCAGAATCAACGGGGAGAAGTATAAGCAAGACTTCATAAAAATATTAAAAATAAATCACCATAAAACCGTGGGTAAAAAATTAAATAAGAATCAGATTAAATTAAATATACCACCAAATAAAATACACCAAACAAAATCAATCGATTCCTTAATGCATAACCGATCATTAAACCATTTAATTAATGACCCAGATGACGGAACGATTAAAACAACGTTACATGCCATTGACTATGTTATGACGGAGAAGGTCATAAACAATGAGGTATTTAAGGCGAATATTCCTAGAAGAAAGAAGCTTCACAGGGAGAAGGAAAATGATCAAGAACGACTGGACCAGCTTATTGAAAGGTACGCCCAAAGAATAAGGGAAATGCGGAAAAAGAGGGACCAAGCGATGGAAGAATCCAACCAGGAAATGAACAAAGGTCAACCCGGATTAGAAGAAGGGCCAGACATCAATAATAGCCCAGGCTCAGAGTACAATGAACACAGGAATACCAAAGATGATGAGAGGAAGAAGGCAAGGAAACGGGGAGCCAAGGACTATCTAGTAGCCGCCAAGTGGAAGAACCGCATGATAGGAATAGAGTGGAAGAGCACAAATAACCCCATGAATATCGACTAGTAAAAAATGATTAATATTAAGGACGGATAATATGTATTAGTAAGCAACATTTTTCACCCGAACGTTTAGGGTATAAAAGATAAAATATATATATTTAAAAAACCATTACTATAAACAAACTCATTGGTTGTTAAGCTACAAAATGTTGAAGGTAACTAATTAACTATAACTAGTCAATTTGCCTTATCAAGTTACAAAAGTGTGTAGATTTAAGATGTAAACCAAACCATTTGTTACTGGTGAAAACTTACCAGATCTATCACACCAAGGGATAGAAATTCATGTAATGTCAATCAAATGATTTAATAAGAAAAGACATCTATTATATCACCAAGAGCCAGTAGTGGCATATAACTATAATTACTATACTATACCTAGAGAAAAAATATGTATCCCGATGAATATTCTATGTAACTTAATGTTTATAAAATGATTATTGTATACCTCTCATAAAACTCAAATGTTAAATTAAATCGTCCAGAATAAAGGTTCACCCAACTAACCTTTGAAGGAGTAGAGAGGCAGTATAACAAAGTGTGTAAAATAAAAGAAGGACATTATTATGGAATGTAAGGAAAGAAAAAAATATATTTGTGAAACAAACCATGTAAACCCCAAGAATGTCTATGAAATTAGATATTAGTATGTTATTATATTGTCAAATGAAATTGTAATTATAGCATAGTATATAGTATATAAAATCATCCAGAATAAGTGAAAACCACCATCACTTGAAGGAGTAGAGAAGAAAAATAACAAAGAGTGTTAATTGTAAAGATAACTATTGTCATAATGGAATGAAAGGAAAGAAAAATATTTGTCAATTATCAAATATTGTACATCACCAGAATATGTCAAAAAAAAAAAACCATTTAGTATACAAACAATGTAAGCCCTGATAATTCAGGATGAATATAACCTGTTAAGAAAGATTTAATGAACTATGGTGAAAACAGAAATATATTGTAGACTCTAGATAAAACAAACCAAATGCATAAGTGCTATAAGCATCAAAACAAGTGTATAATCTTAAGAATATTTAAACGAACCAAAGCAAATTGTTAACTAGTACATAAGTAACTATGTAGCTGATAAAAGCATAGCTAAAAACATCAAGTCTAAAAGAAATAATTACCTGTAAGAAAGAAAGTATGTTAGCAAGTATAAAGATGGAAATGTGATCTAAATGAAAACCTCTGATACCTTGAATATTATAGTGAATATATTATATTATTGAATATGAATGATATGTGATATTTTTTTGAGTTGTGATAGTGCAACTATTGCCAGGTGCAATGTTTATTTTTTTCTCAGACAGAGAAGAGTAATGCCTCTGAATCTGAGAATGTGTAGTGAGGAACGGCAGAGGATTTTAGCCATAGTGAGCCACCCTGATTCCGAAACCTCTACAACAGTTAGGGAATTATATTGTTTTATTGTATCAAGGAATATTATAAAAGAATCTGTGAGGTATGAATTATAGTAACCATTAAGATAATCACGAATGCAAAGATATGTGATGAGAAAGTAAAATGTGAATAAGACAGGAAATAGTTAACTTAAGAAACGAGATCAATTGTAGTTAAATGACTTAGAAAGTAAGCGACTTGAAAATACTAGTAAATTAAGAATTGTATCACTAGATAAAAAACCAAACTAGAGTAATACACCAATAGTATGTTTAAAAAATCAAAGAGTACAAGAAAAATTTTTATTGAAGTATACTAAGAAACTGACATGAATTGATAATTTTACAAAAAAATAAATTTTTCTCAAATGATCAATTTTAAAGGGGGTGTATATGTAACATCACAAGATGTTACCTAACCTAAGTGTATATTATCAGATTTTATAAGGACAAAACAACCATGTAAATAGGAATATAATAGTAGAAATAACCAAGAAAGAAGAAACCAAGAAAGAAGAATGAAGCAGAAGTGCCACATGAAACAGTAACCCAAGGGCTGTTTGACACTACAACTAGACTGAGACTAAAACGAACTGATGGACAGAGTAAATTTACACTCAGCTGTCAATCCAGTAAGTAGTTGATGTAAACCGAATGTCATATGTAAACAAAAAATGAACTAATGAGCAGTTAAATACTGTGAAAGCAGAATTAGCATTTTGCTGATAATAGATGTGACAATGACCAGTAAATTATGAATGCCAAAGCTAATGTTAACAATGGCTACATAGTGAGAACAAAGATGTATTTCAGCATCAAATATACTTGTTAGAAAAGAGAACTATTTATAAGAGAGAATCTTATACAAATAAGATATCTCCACAATTTACCGAATTGAGAACCAATAAGCATTATTAAGGCCAAATTCTAATGTAGGCGATATGTCTTAGCAAGCTTAGACCAAACATTAGTCAGTAAATTGGCTATTGAGAATTAACACAAGTGTAAATTAAAATACACAGAACCATGGTTATGCCTTGACATAACAAAAAACATTATTAAAACAATAGGTTTAATCATAATTTTAATTGTTAAATAGTAGTTTAAAACGAATTAGCATAAAACGAAATGTCATAGTCAGTAGGATCATTCATTACAATGTATAGAGTTTAGGTGTACAAGTAATGTTCAGTAAAAATGTCAGTACAGCATTAATGGTGTTCGCACATAAACATTTGATTAATAAAATGATATGTGAACACAAACAATATTAACCAAAAGTGTAAAACCGGCGACTCAGAAATAGCAGACGACAGTGAAAGTGATGTACCCGAACATTGGTTTTATAACAATGTCGGTCAAAGTGAAAGTAATTCGAGATCGAGTGATATCAAATTAAAGGAAAAAAAACAATCTTTAATTTGATAGTAATATCAACCCAATCGCAACTGTATTTAGTGCGGGAGAGATGTTAGCATCATTCTAAAAATGTACATCGGGAAACTGTTTATGAATAATAACAAAAACGACAACTAGCTGTCACCGCAACATTTGACGGTTAGAAAAAGCCGTTATCAACTGCCAAAAAGTGACAAGTCATACCGACACACCTACCAAAGCCAATCAGAAAATTAGTTAGTAATTAACATTTTTACCTAAAGCCGATCAAAGAAGGGGGTATATAAAGACGAAACAGCGAATTTTGAGCAGACTCTTACTGACTAGCGTGTAGCACAGACGTGTGCCCGCCATCTCTACATTTTTAATAACTCTTAGCGTCATTTACATATTACATTGAAACCAATAGTTCAACAACAAGAAACGACTACTTCAAGTTCATCTACAGCAAACAACAGTGATTAAGTGCAGTATCATTTTAATTTTGTGCGGGAATAACGAACAGAAAATAATTTATTGTTATTATTCACGATCCATTTTAATCAGAAGAGGATCGCATTATTCTGTTCTTGTGCGAGTTTTGTGCCGAAACCCAGTAATCATTATAATCCGATTACTGAAGTGATTAATAAGTTTTAATTAAATAATTAAAACTCAGAAGGTAACAGTTCAATCATTACTAATCTTGATCTGAGCGCCATAACCTGTACTTTTTTCAACAATAACCTGTACTGACGCAAAACACAAAAAACATTTTAAGATTACACCACGTCTCAATTTATTATACAAATTTGTTATTATTAATTAAGCTATATGTTAGTTGTAAGGGTTCTCACTTGATAAATATTGTCACTAAAAAAGCAAGCGTTGATGAAACGCGCGATCTTTCAACAGATCGTTTTTTTTAATTTTGTTTACTTTGCGAAAGTAACCTAAAAACTTTGTTGATTAATTTTATATCAAAAGGATTATTGGATATTGTGTAGGCATAATTGTTTTCTTTCGTGTCTCAAAGAATTCACAACTGAGATAATCATAATTTTAATGTTAAAAATAAATAGCATCTGGACTTAACCAGATTTATAATTCATGTTCTGAGCAAGCCGTATAAGGCATATAATAACTGACTTTTAATTGTACAACTTTGTACAACTGAGATAATCATAATTTTAATGTTAAAAATAAATAGCATCTGGACTTAACCAGATTTATAATTCATGTTCTGAGCAAGCCGTGTAAGGCATATAATAACTGACTTTTAATTGTACAACTTTGTACAACTGAGATAATCATAATTTTAATGTTAAAAGTAAATAGCATCTGGACTTAACCAGATTTATAATTCATGTTCTGAGCAAGCCGTATAAGGCATATAATAACTGACTTTTAATTGTACAACTTTGTACAACTGAGATAATCATAATTTTAATGTTAAAAATAAATAGCATCTGGACGTAACCAGATTTATAATTCATGTTCTGAGCAAGCCGTGTAAGGCATATAAAAACTGACTTTTAATTGTACAACTTTGTATGTTTGCATTATATTCGTTTTTGAATTCTCTATGAGAGTGTAAATAAAGCCATTATTAACAGCATCACCTGATTTTGATTTATTTCTATAGGATAATTGAATATTTTCTTTTAACAAACCTAAACAACCTTCTGTTGTGTTTAACATATTGGAATAGCATTGCCAAAAGGTGACACACAATTATATTAAATTTTCTAATCATTCAGTAAATCTATGTGTGGGTTTTACACGGGATTTTCCCTGAATAAATCCGTGTGGCGCCCACTAATTAATAAACAAGGTAATCTAACCTTGCAACCAAAGTGAGTTGGTGTTTGTAAGCTGAGTTGACAGTTTAGTGAACTTCTAGTAAACACGATCAGGTACGTAAAAGTATATTTTTGTTGATGATATTGTCCAGACATTACGAGACGTGACATACTCGGACTACCTGCAATCTGGAGAAGAAGTTTTACTACCAGTTTCAACCAGACGAGAACTATTATCAAGCAACCAACTGCTCTACTTCACGTTTTAACTTAAGCTAATTTAGCATTTAATTATAATCAACTTCACTATTTTATTTATTTAATATAAGGGAATTCTTTTTAAATAAGTATAATTAAACCATTGTAAACACACTGTGAGTAACTTTGAATGTTTCATTTTAAATTACTTTACTACATTAGTAACCTTCAATTAGAAACAACTATTCTAAACATCGAGTTATCTCAAAAGAATATTTCACACATAGTTGAACTTTGTTTTAACGAGACTTTTAATATTTTAACCACGAATATAAGTTTAAATAACAACACTTTTATTTTATTTCAAGTTAATTGTAAACGCACTCGTTTTCATTTTATTACAAATAGGTTAGACCAACTAGTGTGGCGTTTAAACGGAATTTAAACATTATTTTAATATAATTACTATAAACAAATAAACATAACAATTTTAAAGTAACCCCAAATAACGTTACGTTATAAATTGACGCATACAACGTGGGGCTTTACGAAAGGAGGACATACCAACGATTTCATTTATTATAAATTGGCGCACCAACTAGTGTGGCTTAAAAAATATTAAATAAATATATTTTTTATATTTTATATCAGCCCGGTAGACACGAAAAAATTAACATGCCGCACACCCACCAATACGATACAAGATATAAGGACAGTAGGGTAGGAGAGATGCAACGGGATGTAGATACATACGAAGCGCAACCCACAGACGAGATGGAAGTTATTACAATCAATAATATCGAAACTAGTACCGACGAAATACCTCACGTAGAACCAGAGATAGAAGTGACTGTCGACAACCAACCCAGACGGCCTGAAGAACTCCCACAACCAGGCAGACCATCCGAAGAGACGAGATGGGATCACATGATGAGAATGATGATGGAACAATTTGGACAGGTTAAGGAAGATAGTCGAACTTTAAGGAAAGAAAATCAAAGGAATATCGAGGTATTAAGTAAAAATATAGAGTCAATAAAGGAGGACCATCGGGACTTAAATCGAAATATGGAATCACTTAGTAAAAATATGGAATCGTTGAAAGAGGACCTAAATAAAAGGATTGACAATACTCATAAGTCCATGGACGCGCTGAACAGTAAAATCGACGATAACAGCCAGGCCATTAGAGAAGAATTGAACACCACCTTAATGAAAATTAGCCAAAAAATGGATGAGATGAATAACCGGAAGTGGGGAGAAGAACGGAAGGTATCCGAAGACAAAAACATGGAACAAATGAGTCCAGAGCCGGAGAATAATGAAGAAGGAAAGGACGATGACAACTCAGAGATAGGAGAAGTATCAAATGATGAATCCATGGAAGAATTAAGTATACAATTCAAAGACACTGATAAACAAACTGAGGATAAAGAAGACTCGAAAGCATTGGTGCCTGAGGATACACACCGTAGGAATGAAGAGAACATTCAGCATAAAGAAACTATCATTAAAAATGTAAGGAACAAGATAATTAAGAAGACAGGAGAGAAAGAGACAAAGATAAAAAGAATAATACGCTCTAAGAAGACAAGGATTACAAAGGAAATATTAGAAATGACTAGGAGTGGATTAATTAACTTCGTGGACAACCCAATTATTCGTCATAGTGCCAGAATCAACGGGGAGAAGTATAAGCAAGACTTCATAAAAATATTAAAAATAAATCACCATAAAACCGTGGGTAAAAAATTAAATAAGAATCAGATTAAATTAAATATACCACCAAATAAAATACACCAAACAAAATCAATCGATTCCTTAATGCATAACCGATCATTAAACCATTTAATTAATGACCCAGATGACGGAACGATTAAAACAACGTTACATGCCATTGACTATGTTATGACGGAGAAGGTCATAAACAATGAGGTATTTAAGGCGAATATTCCTAGAAGAAAGAAGCTTCACAGGGAGAAGGAAAATGATCAAGAACGACTGGACCAGCTTATTGAAAGGTACGCCCAAAGAATAAGGGAAATGTGGAAAAAGAGGGACCAAGCGATGGAAGAATCCAACCAGGAAATGAACAAAGGTCAACCCGGATTAGAAGAAGGGCCAGACATCAATAATAGCCCAGGCCCAGAGTACAATGAACACAGGAATACCAAAGATGATGAGAGGAAGAAGGCAAGGAAACGGGGAGCCAAGGACTATCTAGTAGCCGCCAAGTGGAAGAACCGCATGATAGGAATAGAGTGGAAGAGCACAAATAACCCCATGAATATCGACTAGTAAAAAATGATTAATATTAAGGACGGATAATATGTATTAGTAAGCAACATTTTTCACCCGAACGTTTAGGGTATAAAAGATAAAATATATATATTTAAAAAACCATTACTATAAACAAACTCATTGGTTGTTAAGCTACAAAATGTTGAAGGTAACTAATTAACTATAACTAGTCAATTTGCCTTATCAAGTTACAAAAGTGTGTAGATTTAAGATGTAAACCAAACCATTTGTTACTGGTGAAAACTTACCAGATCTATCACACCAAGGGATAGAAATTCATGTAATGTCAATCAACTGATTTAATAAGAAAAGACATCTATTATATCACCAAGAGCCAGTAGTGGCATATAACTATAATTACTATACTATACCTAGAGAAAAAATATGTATCCCGATGAATATTCTATGTAACTTAATGTTTATAAAATGATTATTGTATACCTCTCATAAAACTCAAATGTTAAATTAAATCGTCCAGAATAAAGGTTCACCCAACTAACCTTTGAAGGAGTAGAGAGGCAGTATAACAAAGTGTGTAAAATAAAAGAAGGACATTATTATGGAATGTAAGGAAAGAAAAAAAATATATTTGTGAAACAAACCATGTAAACCCCAAGAATGTCTATGAAATTAGATATTAGTATGTTATTATATTGTCAAATGAAATTGTAATTATAGCATAGTATATAGTATATAAAATCATCCAGAATAAGTGAAAACCACCATCACTTGAAGGAGTAGAGAAGAAAAATAACAAAGAGTGTTAATTGTAAAGATAACTATTGTCATAATGGAATGAAAGGAAAGAAAAATATTTGTCAATTATCAAATATTGTACATCACCAGAATATGTCAAAAAAAAAAACCATTTAGTATACAAACAATGTAAGCCCTGATAATTCAGGATGAATATAACCTGTTAAGAAAGATTTAATGAACTATGGTGAAAACAGAAATATATTGTAGACTCTAGATAAAACAAACCAAATGCATAAGTGCTATAAGCATCAAAACAAGTGTATAATCTTAAGAATATTTAAACGAACCAAAGCAAATTGTTAACTAGTACATAAGTAACTATGTAGCTGATAAAAGCATAGCTAAAAACATCAAGTCTAAAAGAAATAATTACCTGTAAGAAAGAAAGTATGTTAGCAAGTATAAAGATGGAAATGTGATCTAAATGAAAACCTCTGATACCTTGAATATTATAGTGAATATATTATATTATTGAATATGAATGATATGTGATATTTTTTTGAGTTGTGATAGTGCAACTATTGCCAGGTGCAATGTTTATTTTTTTCTCAGACAGAGAAGAGTAATGCCTCTGAATCTGAGAATGTGTAGTGAGGAACGGCAGAGGATGTTAGCCATAGTGAGCCACCCTGATTCCGAAACCTCTACAACAGTTAGGGAATTATATTGTTTTATTGTATCAAGGAATATTATAAAAGAATCTGTGAGGTATGAATTATAGTAACCATTAAGATAATCACGAATGCAAAGATATGTGATGAGAAAGTAAAATGTGAATAAGACAGGAAATAGTTAACTTAAGAAACGAGATCAATTGTAGTTAAATGACTTAGAAAGTAAGCGACTTGAAAATACTAGTAAATTAAGAATTGTATCACTAGATAAAAAACCAAACTAGAGTAATACACCAATAGTATGTTTAAAAAATCAAAGAGTACAAGAAAAATTTTTATTGAAGTATACTAAGAAACTGACATGAATTGATAATTTTACAAAAAAATAAATTTTTCTCAAATGATCAATTTTAAAGGGGGTGTATATGTAACATCACAAGATGTTACCTAACCTAAGTGTATATTATCAGATTTTATAAGGACAAAACAACCATGTAAATAGGAATATAATAGTAGAAATAACCAAGAAAGAAGAAACCAAGAAAGAAGAATGAAGCAGAAGTGCCACATGAAACAGTAACCCAAGGGCTGTTTGACACTACAACTAGACTGAGACTAAAACGAACTGATGGACAGAGTAAATTTACATTCAGCTGTCAATCCAGTAAGTAGTTGATGTAAACCGAATGTCATATGTAAACAAAAAATGAACTAATGAGCAGTTAAATACTGTGAAAGCAGAATTAGCATTTTGCTGATAATAGATGTGACAATGACCAGTAAATTATGAATGCCAAAGCTAATGTTAACAATGGCTACATAGTGAGAACAAAGATGTATTTCAGCATCAAATATACTTGTTAGAAAAGAGAACTATTTATAAGAGAGAATCTTATACAAATAAGATATCTCCACAATTTACCGAATTGAGAACCAATAAGCATTATTAAGGCCAAATTCTAATGTAGGCGATATGTCTTAGCAAGCTTAGACCAAACATTAGTCAGTAAATTGGCTATTGAGAATTAACACAAGTGTAAATTAAAATACACAGAACCATGGTTATGCCTTGACATAACAAAAAACATTATTAAAACAATAGGTTTAATCATAATTTTAATTGTTAAATAGTAGTTTAAAACGAATTAGCATAAAACGAAATGTCATAGTCAGTAGGATCATTCATTACAATGTATAGAGTTTAGGTGTACAAGTAATGTTCAGTAAAAATGTCAGTACAGCATTAATGGTGTTCGCACATAAACATTTGATTAATAAAATGATATGTGAACACAAACAATATTAACCAAAAGTGTAAAACCGGCGACTCAGAAATAGCAGACGACAGTGAAAGTGATGTACCCGAACATTGGTTTTATAACAATGTCGGTCAAAGTGAAAGTAATTCGAGATCGAGTGATATCAAATTAAAGGAAAAAAAACAATCTTTAATTTGATAGTAATATCAACCCAATCGCAACTGTATTTAGTGCGGGAGAGATGTTAGCATCATTCTAAAAATGTACATCGGGAAACTGTTTATGAATAATAACAAAAACGACAACTAGATGTCACCGCAACATTTGACGGTTAGAAAAAGCCGTTATCAACTTCCAAAAAGTGACAAGTCATACCGACACACCTACCAAAGCCAATCAGAAAATTAGTTAGTAATTAACATTTTTACCTAAAGCCGATCAAAGAAGGGGGTATATAAAGACGAAACAGCGAATTTTGAGCAGACTCTTACTGACTAGCGTGTAGCACAGACGTGTGCCCGCCATCTCTACATTTTTAATAACTCTTAGCGTCATTTACATATTACATTGAAACCAATAGTTCAACAACAAGAAACGACTACTTCAAGTTCATCTACAGCAAACAACAGTGATTAAGTGCAGTATCATTTTAATTTTGTGCGGGAATAACGAACAGAAAATAATTTATTGTTATTATTCACGATCCATTTTAATCAGAAGAGGATCGCATTATTCTGTTCTTGTGCGAGTTTTGTGCCGAAACCCAGTAATCATTATAATCCGATTACTGAAGTGATTAATAAGTTTTAATTAAATAATTAAAACTCAGAAGGTAACAGTTCAATCATTACTAATCTTGATCTGAGCGCCATAACCTGTACTTTTTTCAACAATAACCTGTACTGACGCAAAACACAAAAAACATTTTAAGATTACACCACGTCTCAATTTATTATACAAATTTGTTATTATTAATTAAGCTATATGTTAGTTGTAAGGGTTCTCACTTGATAAATATTGTCACTAAAAAAGCAAGCGTTGATGAAACGCGCGATCTTTCAACAGATCGTTTTTTTTAATTTTGTTTACTTTGCGAAAGTAACCTAAAAACTTTGTTGATTAATTTTATATCAAAAGGATTATTGGATATTGTGTAGGCATAATTGTTTTCTTTCGTGTCTCAAAGAATTCACAACTGAGATAATCATAATTTTAATGTTAAAAATAAATAGCATCTGGACTTAACCAGATTTATAATTCATGTTCTGAGCAAGCCGTATAAGGCATATAATAACTGACTTTTAATTGTACAACTTTGTACAACTGAGATAATCATAATTTTAATGTTAAAAATAAATAGCATCTGGACTTAACCAGATTTATAATTCATGTTCTGAGCAAGCCGTGTAAGGCATATAATAACTGACTTTTAATTGTACAACTTTGTACAACTGAGATAATCATAATTTTAATGTTAAAAATAAATAGCATCTGGACTTAACCAGATTTATAATTCATGTTCTGAGCAAGCCGTATAAGGCATATAATAACTGACTTTTAATTGTACAACTTTGTACAACTGAGATAATCATAATTTTAATGTTAAAAATAAATAGCATCTGGACGTAACCAGATTTATAATTCATGTTCTGAGCAAGCCGTGTAAGGCATATAAAAACTGACTTTTAATTGTACAACTTTGTATGTTTGCATTATATTCGTTTTTGAATTCTCTATGAGAGTGTAAATAAAGCCATTATTAACAGCATCACCTGATTTTGATTTATTTCTATAGGATAATTGAATATTTTCTTTTAACAAACCTAAACAACCTTCTGTTGTGTTTAACATATTGGAATAGCATTGCCAAAAGGTGACACACAATTATATTAAATTTTCTAATCATTCAGTAAATCTATGTGTGGGTTTTACACGGGATTTTCCCTGAATAAATCCGTGTGGCGCCCACTAATTAATAAACAAGGTAATCTAACCTTGCAACCAAAGTGAGTTGGTGTTTGTAAGCTGAGTTGACAGTTTAGTGAACTTCTAGTAAACACGATCAGGTACGTAAAAGTATATTTTTGTTGATGATATTGTCCAGACATTACGAGACGTGACATACTCGGACTACCTGCAATCTGGAGAAGAAGTTTTACTACCAGTTTCAACCAGACGAGAACTATTATCAAGCAACCAACTGCTCTACTTCACGTTTTAACTTAAGCTAATTTAGCATTTAATTATAATCAACTTCACTATTTTATTTATTTAATATAAGGGAATTCTTTTTAAATAAGTATAATTAAACCATTGTAAACACACTGTGAGTAACTTTGAATGTTTCATTTTAAATTACTTTACTACATTAGTAACCTTCAATTAGAAACAACTATTCTAAACATCGAGTTATCTCAAAAGAATATTTCACACATAGTTGAACTTTGTTTTAACGAGACTTTTAATATTTTAACCACGAATATAAGTTTAAATAACAACACTTTTATTTTATTTCAAGTTAATTGTAAACGCACTCGTTTTCATTTTATTACAAATAGGTTAGACCAACTAGTGTGGCGTTTAAACGGAATTTAAACATTATTTTAATATAATTACTATAAACAAATAAACATAACAATTTTAAAGTAACCCCAAATAACGTTACGTTATAAATTGACGCATACAACGTGGGGCTTTACGAAAGGAGGACATACCAACGATTTCATTTATTATAAATTGGCGCACCAACTAGTGTGGCTTAAAAAATATTAAATAAATATATTTTTTATATTTTATATCAGCCCGGTAGACACGAAAAAATTAACATGCCGCACACCCACCAATACGATACAAGATATAAGGACAGTAGGGTAGGAGAGATGCAACGGGATGTAGATACATACGAAGCGCAACCCACAGACGAGATGGAAGTTATTACAATCAATAATATCGAAACTAGTACCGACGAAATACCTCACGTAGAACCAGAGATAGAAGTGACTGTCGACAACCAACCCAGACGGCCTGAAGAACTCCCACAACCAGGCAGACCATCCGAAGAGACGAGATGGGATCACATGATGAGAATGATGATGGAACAATTCGGACAGGTTAAGGAAGATAGTCCAACTTTAAGGAAAGAAAATCAAAGGAATATCGAGGTATTAAGTAAAAATATAGAGTCAATAAAGGAGGACTATCGGGACTTAAATCGAAATATGGAATCACTTAGTAAAAATATGGAATCGTTGAAAGAGGACCTAAATAAAAGGATTGACAATACTCATAAGTCCATGGACGCGCTGAACAGTAAAATCGACGATAACAGCCAGGCCATTAGAGAAGAATTGAACACCACCTTAATGAAAATTAGCCAAAAAATGGATGAGATGAATAACCGGAAGTGGGGAGAAGAACGGAAGGTATCCGAAGACAAAAACATGGAACAAATGAGTCCAGAGCCGGAGAATAATGAAGAAGGAAAGGACGATGACAACTCAGAGATAGGAGAAGTATCAAATGATGAATCCATGGAAGAATTAAGTATACAATTCAAAGACACTGATAAACAAACTGAGGATAAAGAAGACTCGAAAGCATTGGTGCCTGAGGATACACACCGTAGGAATGAAGAGAACATTCAGCATAAAGAAACTATCATTAAAAATGTAAGGAACAAGATAATTAAGAAGACAGGAGAGAAAGAGACAAAGATAAAAAGAATAATACGCTCTAAGAAGACAAGGATTACAAAGGAAATATTAGAAATGACTAGGAGTGGATTAATTAACTTCGTGGACAACCCAATTATTCGTCATAGTGCCAGAATCAACGGGGAGAAGTATAAGCAAGACTTCATAAAAATATTAAAAATAAATCACCATAAAACCGTGGGTAAAAAATTAAATAAGAATCAGATTAAATTAAATATACCACCAAATAAAATACACCAAACAAAATCAATCGATTCCTTAATGCATAACCGATCATTAAACCATTTAATTAATGACCCAGATGACGGAACGATTAAAACAACGTTACATGCCATTGACTATGTTATGACGGAGAAGGTCATAAACAATGAGGTATTTAAGGCGAATATTCCTAGAAGAAAGAAGCTTCACAGGGAGAAGGAAAATGATCAAGAACGACTGGACCAGCTTATTGAAAGGTACGCCCAAAGAATAAGGGAAATGCGGAAAAAGAGGGACCAAGCGATGGAAGAATCCAACCAGGAAATGAACAAAGGTCAACCCGGATTAGAAGAAGGGCCAGACATCAATAATAGCCCAGGCTCAGAGTACAATGAACACAGGAATACCAAAGATGATGAGAGGAAGAAGGCAAGGAAACGGGGAGCCAAGGACTATCTAGTAGCCGCCAAGTGGAAGAACCGCATGATAGGAATAGAGTGGAAGAGCACAAATAACCCCATGAATATCGACTAGTAAAAAATGATTAATATTAAGGACGGATAATATGTATTAGTAAGCAACATTTTTCACCCGAACGTTTAGGGTATAAAAGATAAAATATATATATTTAAAAAACCATTACTATAAACAAACTCATTGGTTGTTAAGCTACAAAATGTTGAAGGTAACTAATTAACTATAACTAGTCAATTTGCCTTATCAAGTTACAAAAGTGTGTAGATTTAAGATGTAAACCAAACCATTTGTTACTGGTGAAAACTTACCAGATCTATCACACCAAGGGATAGAAATTCATGTAATGTCAATCAAATGATTTAATAAGAAAAGACATCTATTATATCACCAAGAGCCAGTAGTGGCATATAACTATAATTACTATACTATACCTAGAGAAAAAATATGTATCCCGATGAATATTCTATGTAACTTAATGTTTATAAAATGATTATTGTATACCTCTCATAAAACTCAAATGTTAAATTAAATCGTCCAGAATAAAGGTTCACCCAACTAACCTTTGAAGGAGTAGAGAGGCAGTATAACAAAGTGTGTAAAATAAAAGAAGGACATTATTATGGAATGTAAGGAAAGAAAAAAATATATTTGTGAAACAAACCATGTAAACCCCAAGAATGTCTATGAAATTAGATATTAGTATGTTATTATATTGTCAAATGAAATTGTAATTATAGCATAGTATATAGTATATAAAATCATCCAGAATAAGTGAAAACCACCATCACTTGAAGGAGTAGAGAAGAAAAATAACAAAGAGTGTTAATTGTAAAGATAACTATTGTCATAATGGAATGAAAGGAAAGAAAAATATTTGTCAATTATCAAATATTGTACATCACCAGAATATGTCAAAAAAAAAAAACCATTTAGTATACAAACAATGTAAGCCCTGATAATTCAGGATGAATATAACCTGTTAAGAAAGATTTAATGAACTATGGTGAAAACAGAAATATATTGTAGACTCTAGATAAAACAAACCAAATGCATAAGTGCTATAAGCATCAAAACAAGTGTATAATCTTAAGAATATTTAAACGAACCAAAGCAAATTGTTAACTAGTACATAAGTAACTATGTAGCTGATAAAAGCATAGCTAAAAACATCAAGTCTAAAAGAAATAATTACCTGTAAGAAAGAAAGTATGTTAGCAAGTATAAAGATGGAAATGTGATCTAAATGAAAACCTCTGATACCTTGAATATTATAGTGAATATATTATATTATTGAATATGAATGATATGTGATATTTTTTTGAGTTGTGATAGTGCAACTATTGCCAGGTGCAATGTTTATTTTTTTCTCAGACAGAGAAGAGTAATGCCTCTGAATCTGAGAATGTGTAGTGAGGAACGGCAGAGGATTTTAGCCATAGTGAGCCACCCTGATTCCGAAACCTCTACAACAGTTAGGGAATTATATTGTTTTATTGTATCAAGGAATATTATAAAAGAATCTGTGAGGTATGAATTATAGTAACCATTAAGATAATCACGAATGCAAAGATATGTGATGAGAAAGTAAAATGTGAATAAGACAGGAAATAGTTAACTTAAGAAACGAGATCAATTGTAGTTAAATGACTTAGAAAGTAAGCGACTTGAAAATACTAGTAAATTAAGAATTGTATCACTAGATAAAAAACCAAACTAGAGTAATACACCAATAGTATGTTTAAAAAATCAAAGAGTACAAGAAAAATTTTTATTGAAGTATACTAAGAAACTGACATGAATTGATAATTTTACAAAAAAATAAATTTTTCTCAAATGATCAATTTTAAAGGGGGTGTATATGTAACATCACAAGATGTTACCTAACCTAAGTGTATATTATCAGATTTTATAAGGACAAAACAACCATGTAAATAGGAATATAATAGTAGAAATAACCAAGAAAGAAGAAACCAAGAAAGAAGAATGAAGCAGAAGTGCCACATGAAACAGTAACCCAAGGGCTGTTTGACACTACAACTAGACTGAGACTAAAACGAACTGATGGACAGAGTAAATTTACACTCAGCTGTCAATCCAGTAAGTAGTTGATGTAAACCGAATGTCATATGTAAACAAAAAATGAACTAATGAGCAGTTAAATACTGTGAAAGCAGAATTAGCATTTTGCTGATAATAGATGTGACAATGACCAGTAAATTATGAATGCCAAAGCTAATGTTAACAATGGCTACATAGTGAGAACAAAGATGTATTTCAGCATCAAATATACTTGTTAGAAAAGAGAACTATTTATAAGAGAGAATCTTATACAAATAAGATATCTCCACAATTTACCGAATTGAGAACCAATAAGCATTATTAAGGCCAAATTCTAATGTAGGCGATATGTCTTAGCAAGCTTAGACCAAACATTAGTCAGTAAATTGGCTATTGAGAATTAACACAAGTGTAAATTAAAATACACAGAACCATGGTTATGCCTTGACATAACAAAAAACATTATTAAAACAATAGGTTTAATCATAATTTTAATTGTTAAATAGTAGTTTAAAACGAATTAGCATAAAACGAAATGTCATAGTCAGTAGGATCATTCATTACAATGTATAGAGTTTAGGTGTACAAGTAATGTTCAGTAAAAATGTCAGTACAGCATTAATGGTGTTCGCACATAAACATTTGATTAATAAAATGATATGTGAACACAAACAATATTAACCAAAAGTGTAAAACCGGCGACTCAGAAATAGCAGACGACAGTGAAAGTGATGTACCCGAACATTGGTTTTATAACAATGTCGGTCAAAGTGAAAGTAATTCGAGATCGAGTGATATCAAATTAAAGGAAAAAAAACAATCTTTAATTTGATAGTAATATCAACCCAATCGCAACTGTATTTAGTGCGGGAGAGATGTTAGCATCATTCTAAAAATGTACATCGGGAAACTGTTTATGAATAATAACAAAAACGACAACTAGCTGTCACCGCAACATTTGACGGTTAGAAAAAGCCGTTATCAACTGCCAAAAAGTGACAAGTCATACCGACACACCTACCAAAGCCAATCAGAAAATTAGTTAGTAATTAACATTTTTACCTAAAGCCGATCAAAGAAGGGGGTATATAAAGACGAAACAGCGAATTTTGAGCAGACTCTTACTGACTAGCGTGTAGCACAGACGTGTGCCCGCCATCTCTACATTTTTAATAACTCTTAGCGTCATTTACATATTACATTGAAACCAATAGTTCAACAACAAGAAACGACTACTTCAAGTTCATCTACAGCAAACAACAGTGATTAAGTGCAGTATCATTTTAATTTTGTGCGGGAATAACGAACAGAAAATAATTTATTGTTATTATTCACGATCCATTTTAATCAGAAGAGGATCGCATTATTCTGTTCTTGTGCGAGTTTTGTGCCGAAACCCAGTAATCATTATAATCCGATTACTGAAGTGATTAATAAGTTTTAATTAAATAATTAAAACTCAGAAGGTAACAGTTCAATCATTACTAATCTTGATCTGAGCGCCATAACCTGTACTTTTTTCAACAATAACCTGTACTGACGCAAAACACAAAAAACATTTTAAGATTACACCACGTCTCAATTTATTATACAAATTTGTTATTATTAATTAAGCTATATGTTAGTTGTAAGGGTTCTCACTTGATAAATATTGTCACTAAAAAAGCAAGCGTTGATGAAACGCGCGATCTTTCAACAGATCGTTTTTTTTAATTTTGTTTACTTTGCGAAAGTAACCTAAAAACTTTGTTGATTAATTTTATATCAAAAGGATTATTGGATATTGTGTAGGCATAATTGTTTTCTTTCGTGTCTCAAAGAATTCACAACTGAGATAATCATAATTTTAATGTTAAAAATAAATAGCATCTGGACTTAACCAGATTTATAATTCATGTTCTGAGCAAGCCGTATAAGGCATATAATAACTGACTTTTAATTGTACAACTTTGTACAACTGAGATAATCATAATTTTAATGTTAAAAATAAATAGCATCTGGACTTAACCAGATTTATAATTCATGTTCTGAGCAAGCCGTGTAAGGCATATAATAACTGACTTTTAATTGTACAACTTTGTACAACTGAGATAATCATAATTTTAATGTTAAAAGTAAATAGCATCTGGACTTAACCAGATTTATAATTCATGTTCTGAGCAAGCCGTATAAGGCATATAATAACTGACTTTTAATTGTACAACTTTGTACAACTGAGATAATCATAATTTTAATGTTAAAAATAAATAGCATCTGGACGTAACCAGATTTATAATTCATGTTCTGAGCAAGCCGTGTAAGGCATATAAAAACTGACTTTTAATTGTACAACTTTGTATGTTTGCATTATATTCGTTTTTGAATTCTCTATGAGAGTGTAAATAAAGCCATTATTAACAGCATCACCTGATTTTGATTTATTTCTATAGGATAATTGAATATTTTCTTTTAACAAACCTAAACAACCTTCTGTTGTGTTTAACATATTGGAATAGCATTGCCAAAAGGTGACACACAATTATATTAAATTTTCTAATCATTCAGTAAATCTATGTGTGGGTTTTACACGGGATTTTCCCTGAATAAATCCGTGTGGCGCCCACTAATTAATAAACAAGGTAATCTAACCTTGCAACCAAAGTGAGTTGGTGTTTGTAAGCTGAGTTGACAGTTTAGTGAACTTCTAGTAAACACGATCAGGTACGTAAAAGTATATTTTTGTTGATGATATTGTCCAGACATTACGAGACGTGACATACTCGGACTACCTGCAATCTGGAGAAGAAGTTTTACTACCAGTTTCAACCAGACGAGAACTATTATCAAGCAACCAACTGCTCTACTTCACGTTTTAACTTAAGCTAATTTAGCATTTAATTATAATCAACTTCACTATTTTATTTATTTAATATAAGGGAATTCTTTTTAAATAAGTATAATTAAACCATTGTAAACACACTGTGAGTAACTTTGAATGTTTCATTTTAAATTACTTTACTACATTAGTAACCTTCAATTAGAAACAACTATTCTAAACATCGAGTTATCTCAAAAGAATATTTCACACATAGTTGAACTTTGTTTTAACGAGACTTTTAATATTTTAACCACGAATATAAGTTTAAATAACAACACTTTTATTTTATTTCAAGTTAATTGTAAACGCACTCGTTTTCATTTTATTACAAATAGGTTAGACCAACTAGTGTGGCGTTTAAACGGAATTTAAACATTATTTTAATATAATTACTATAAACAAATAAACATAACAATTTTAAAGTAACCCCAAATAACGTTACGTTATAAATTGACGCATACAACGTGGGGCTTTACGAAAGGAGGACATACCAACGATTTCATTTATTATAAATTGGCGCACCAACTAGTGTGGCTTAAAAAATATTAAATAAATATATTTTTTATATTTTATATCAGCCCGGTAGACACGAAAAAATTAACATGCCGCACACCCACCAATACGATACAAGATATAAGGACAGTAGGGTAGGAGAGATGCAACGGGATGTAGATACATACGAAGCGCAACCCACAGACGAGATGGAAGTTATTACAATCAATAATATCGAAACTAGTACCGACGAAATACCTCACGTAGAACCAGAGATAGAAGTGACTGTCGACAACCAACCCAGACGGCCTGAAGAACTCCCACAACCAGGCAGACCATCCGAAGAGACGAGATGGGATCACATGATGAGAATGATGATGGAACAATTTGGACAGGTTAAGGAAGATAGTCGAACTTTAAGGAAAGAAAATCAAAGGAATATCGAGGTATTAAGTAAAAATATAGAGTCAATAAAGGAGGACCATCGGGACTTAAATCGAAATATGGAATCACTTAGTAAAAATATGGAATCGTTGAAAGAGGACCTAAATAAAAGGATTGACAATACTCATAAGTCCATGGACGCGCTGAACAGTAAAATCGACGATAACAGCCAGGCCATTAGAGAAGAATTGAACACCACCTTAATGAAAATTAGCCAAAAAATGGATGAGATGAATAACCGGAAGTGGGGAGAAGAACGGAAGGTATCCGAAGACAAAAACATGGAACAAATGAGTCCAGAGCCGGAGAATAATGAAGAAGGAAAGGACGATGACAACTCAGAGATAGGAGAAGTATCAAATGATGAATCCATGGAAGAATTAAGTATACAATTCAAAGACACTGATAAACAAACTGAGGATAAAGAAGACTCGAAAGCATTGGTGCCTGAGGATACACACCGTAGGAATGAAGAGAACATTCAGCATAAAGAAACTATCATTAAAAATGTAAGGAACAAGATAATTAAGAAGACAGGAGAGAAAGAGACAAAGATAAAAAGAATAATACGCTCTAAGAAGACAAGGATTACAAAGGAAATATTAGAAATGACTAGGAGTGGATTAATTAACTTCGTGGACAACCCAATTATTCGTCATAGTGCCAGAATCAACGGGGAGAAGTATAAGCAAGACTTCATAAAAATATTAAAAATAAATCACCATAAAACCGTGGGTAAAAAATTAAATAAGAATCAGATTAAATTAAATATACCACCAAATAAAATACACCAAACAAAATCAATCGATTCCTTAATGCATAACCGATCATTAAACCATTTAATTAATGACCCAGATGACGGAACGATTAAAACAACGTTACATGCCATTGACTATGTTATGACGGAGAAGGTCATAAACAATGAGGTATTTAAGGCGAATATTCCTAGAAGAAAGAAGCTTCACAGGGAGAAGGAAAATGATCAAGAACGACTGGACCAGCTTATTGAAAGGTACGCCCAAAGAATAAGGGAAATGTGGAAAAAGAGGGACCAAGCGATGGAAGAATCCAACCAGGAAATGAACAAAGGTCAACCCGGATTAGAAGAAGGGCCAGACATCAATAATAGCCCAGGCCCAGAGTACAATGAACACAGGAATACCAAAGATGATGAGAGGAAGAAGGCAAGGAAACGGGGAGCCAAGGACTATCTAGTAGCCGCCAAGTGGAAGAACCGCATGATAGGAATAGAGTGGAAGAGCACAAATAACCCCATGAATATCGACTAGTAAAAAATGATTAATATTAAGGACGGATAATATGTATTAGTAAGCAACATTTTTCACCCGAACGTTTAGGGTATAAAAGATAAAATATATATATTTAAAAAACCATTACTATAAACAAACTCATTGGTTGTTAAGCTACAAAATGTTGAAGGTAACTAATTAACTATAACTAGTCAATTTGCCTTATCAAGTTACAAAAGTGTGTAGATTTAAGATGTAAACCAAACCATTTGTTACTGGTGAAAACTTACCAGATCTATCACACCAAGGGATAGAAATTCATGTAATGTCAATCAACTGATTTAATAAGAAAAGACATCTATTATATCACCAAGAGCCAGTAGTGGCATATAACTATAATTACTATACTATACCTAGAGAAAAAATATGTATCCCGATGAATATTCTATGTAACTTAATGTTTATAAAATGATTATTGTATACCTCTCATAAAACTCAAATGTTAAATTAAATCGTCCAGAATAAAGGTTCACCCAACTAACCTTTGAAGGAGTAGAGAGGCAGTATAACAAAGTGTGTAAAATAAAAGAAGGACATTATTATGGAATGTAAGGAAAGAAAAAAAATATATTTGTGAAACAAACCATGTAAACCCCAAGAATGTCTATGAAATTAGATATTAGTATGTTATTATATTGTCAAATGAAATTGTAATTATAGCATAGTATATAGTATATAAAATCATCCAGAATAAGTGAAAACCACCATCACTTGAAGGAGTAGAGAAGAAAAATAACAAAGAGTGTTAATTGTAAAGATAACTATTGTCATAATGGAATGAAAGGAAAGAAAAATATTTGTCAATTATCAAATATTGTACATCACCAGAATATGTCAAAAAAAAAAAACCATTTAGTATACAAACAATGTAAGCCCTGATAATTCAGGATGAATATAACCTGTTAAGAAAGATTTAATGAACTATGGTGAAAACAGAAATATATTGTAGACTCTAGATAAAACAAACCAAATGCATAAGTGCTATAAGCATCAAAACAAGTGTATAATCTTAAGAATATTTAAACGAACCAAAGCAAATTGTTAACTAGTACATAAGTAACTATGTAGCTGATAAAAGCATAGCTAAAAACATCAAGTCTAAAAGAAATAATTACCTGTAAGAAAGAAAGTATGTTAGCAAGTATAAAGATGGAAATGTGATCTAAATGAAAACCTCTGATACCTTGAATATTATAGTGAATATATTATATTATTGAATATGAATGATATGTGATATTTTTTTGAGTTGTGATAGTGCAACTATTGCCAGGTGCAATGTTTATTTTTTTCTCAGACAGAGAAGAGTAATGCCTCTGAATCTGAGAATGTGTAGTGAGGAACGGCAGAGGATGTTAGCCATAGTGAGCCACCCTGATTCCGAAACCTCTACAACAGTTAGGGAATTATATTGTTTTATTGTATCAAGGAATATTATAAAAGAATCTGTGAGGTATGAATTATAGTAACCATTAAGATAATCACGAATGCAAAGATATGTGATGAGAAAGTAAAATGTGAATAAGACAGGAAATAGTTAACTTAAGAAACGAGATCAATTGTAGTTAAATGACTTAGAAAGTAAGCGACTTGAAAATACTAGTAAATTAAGAATTGTATCACTAGATAAAAAACCAAACTAGAGTAATACACCAATAGTATGTTTAAAAAATCAAAGAGTACAAGAAAAATTTTTATTGAAGTATACTAAGAAACTGACATGAATTGATAATTTTACAAAAAAATAAATTTTTCTCAAATGATCAATTTTAAAGGGGGTGTATATGTAACATCACAAGATGTTACCTAACCTAAGTGTATATTATCAGATTTTATAAGGACAAAACAACCATGTAAATAGGAATATAATAGTAGAAATAACCAAGAAAGAAGAAACCAAGAAAGAAGAATGAAGCAGAAGTGCCACATGAAACAGTAACCCAAGGGCTGTTTGACACTACAACTAGACTGAGACTAAAACGAACTGATGGACAGAGTAAATTTACACTCAGCTGTCAATCCAGTAAGTAGTTGATGTAAACCGAATGTCATATGTAAACAAAAAATGAACTAATGAGCAGTTAAATACTGTGAAAGCAGAATTAGCATTTTGCTGATAATAGATGTGACAATGACCAGTAAATTATGAATGCCAAAGCTAATGTTAACAATGGCTACATAGTGAGAACAAAGATGTATTTCAGCATCAAATATACTTGTTAGAAAAGAGAACTATTTATAAGAGAGAATCTTATACAAATAAGATATCTCCACAATTTACCGAATTGAGAACCAATAAGCATTATTAAGGCCAAATTCTAATGTAGGCGATATGTCTTAGCAAGCTTAGACCAAACATTAGTCAGTAAATTGGCTATTGAGAATTAACACAAGTGTAAATTAAAATACACAGAACCATGGTTATGCCTTGACATAACAAAAAACATTATTAAAACAATAGGTTTAATCATAATTTTAATTGTTAAATAGTAGTTTAAAACGAATTAGCATAAAACGAAATGTCATAGTCAGTAGGATCATTCATTACAATGTATAGAGTTTAGGTGTACAAGTAATGTTCAGTAAAAATGTCAGTACAGCATTAATGGTGTTCGCACATAAACATTTGATTAATAAAATGATATGTGAACACAAACAATATTAACCAAAAGTGTAAAACCGGCGACTCAGAAATAGCAGACGACAGTGAAAGTGATGTACCCGAACATTGGTTTTATAACAATGTCGGTCAAAGTGAAAGTAATTCGAGATCGAGTGATATCAAATTAAAGGAAAAAAAACAATCTTTAATTTGATAGTAATATCAACCCAATCGCAACTGTATTTAGTGCGGGAGAGATGTTAGCATCATTCTAAAAATGTACATCGGGAAACTGTTTATGAATAATAACAAAAACGACAACTAGATGTCACCGCAACATTTGACGGTTAGAAAAAGCCGTTATCAACTTCCAAAAAGTGACAAGTCATACCGACACACCTACCAAAGCCAATCAGAAAATTAGTTAGTAATTAACATTTTTACCTAAAGCCGATCAAAGAAGGGGGTATATAAAGACGAAACAGCGAATTTTGAGCAGACTCTTACTGACTAGCGTGTAGCACAGACGTGTGCCCGCCATCTCTACATTTTTAATAACTCTTAGCGTCATTTACATATTACATTGAAACCAATAGTTCAACAACAAGAAACGACTACTTCAAGTTCATCTACAGCAAACAACAGTGATTAAGTGCAGTATCATTTTAATTTTGTGCGGGAATAACGAACAGAAAATAATTTATTGTTATTATTCACGATCCATTTTAATCAGAAGAGGATCGCATTATTCTGTTCTTGTGCGAGTTTTGTGCCGAAACCCAGTAATCATTATAATCCGATTACTGAAGTGATTAATAAGTTTTAATTAAATAATTAAAACTCAGAAGGTAACAGTTCAATCATTACTAATCTTGATCTGAGCGCCATAACCTGTACTTTTTTCAACAATAACCTGTACTGACGCAAAACACAAAAAACATTTTAAGATTACACCACGTCTCAATTTATTATACAAATTTGTTATTATTAATTAAGCTATATGTTAGTTGTAAGGGTTCTCACTTGATAAATATTGTCACTAAAAAAGCAAGCGTTGATGAAACGCGCGATCTTTCAACAGATCGTTTTTTTTAATTTTGTTTACTTTGCGAAAGTAACCTAAAAACTTTGTTGATTAATTTTATATCAAAAGGATTATTGGATATTGTGTAGGCATAATTGTTTTCTTTCGTGTCTCAAAGAATTCACAACTGAGATAATCATAATTTTAATGTTAAAAATAAATAGCATCTGGACTTAACCAGATTTATAATTCATGTTCTGAGCAAGCCGTATAAGGCATATAATAACTGACTTTTAATTGTACAACTTTGTACAACTGAGATAATCATAATTTTAATGTTAAAAATAAATAGCATCTGGACTTAACCAGATTTATAATTCATGTTCTGAGCAAGCCGTGTAAGGCATATAATAACTGACTTTTAATTGTACAACTTTGTACAACTGAGATAATCATAATTTTAATGTTAAAAATAAATAGCATCTGGACTTAACCAGATTTATAATTCATGTTCTGAGCAAGCCGTATAAGGCATATAATAACTGACTTTTAATTGTACAACTTTGTACAACTGAGATAATCATAATTTTAATGTTAAAAATAAATAGCATCTGGACGTAACCAGATTTATAATTCATGTTCTGAGCAAGCCGTGTAAGGCATATAAAAACTGACTTTTAATTGTACAACTTTGTATGTTTGCATTATATTCGTTTTTGAATTCTCTATGAGAGTGTAAATAAAGCCATTATTAACAGCATCACCTGATTTTGATTTATTTCTATAGGATAATTGAATATTTTCTTTTAACAAACCTAAACAACCTTCTGTTGTGTTTAACATATTGGAATAGCATTGCCAAAAGGTGACACACAATTATATTAAATTTTCTAATCATTCAGTAAATCTATGTGTGGGTTTTACACGGGATTTTCCCTGAATAAATCCGTGTGGCGCCCACTAATTAATAAACAAGGTAATCTAACCTTGCAACCAAAGTGAGTTGGTGTTTGTAAGCTGAGTTGACAGTTTAGTGAACTTCTAGTAAACACGATCAGGTACGTAAAAGTATATTTTTGTTGATGATATTGTCCAGACATTACGAGACGTGACATACTCGGACTACCTGCAATCTGGAGAAGAAGTTTTACTACCAGTTTCAACCAGACGAGAACTATTATCAAGCAACCAACTGCTCTACTTCACGTTTTAACTTAAGCTAATTTAGCATTTAATTATAATCAACTTCACTATTTTATTTATTTAATATAAGGGAATTCTTTTTAAATAAGTATAATTAAACCATTGTAAACACACTGTGAGTAACTTTGAATGTTTCATTTTAAATTACTTTACTACATTAGTAACCTTCAATTAGAAACAACTATTCTAAACATCGAGTTATCTCAAAAGAATATTTCACACATAGTTGAACTTTGTTTTAACGAGACTTTTAATATTTTAACCACGAATATAAGTTTAAATAACAACACTTTTATTTTATTTCAAGTTAATTGTAAACGCACTCGTTTTCATTTTATTACAAATAGGTTAGACCAACTAGTGTGGCGTTTAAACGGAATTTAAACATTATTTTAATATAATTACTATAAACAAATAAACATAACAATTTTAAAGTAACCCCAAATAACGTTACGTTATAAATTGACGCATACAACGTGGGGCTTTACGAAAGGAGGACATACCAACGATTTCATTTATTATAAATTGGCGCACCAACTAGTGTGGCTTAAAAAATATTAAATAAATATATTTTTTATATTTTATATCAGCCCGGTAGACACGAAAAAATTAACATGCCGCACACCCACCAATACGATACAAGATATAAGGACAGTAGGGTAGGAGAGATGCAACGGGATGTAGATACATACGAAGCGCAACCCACAGACGAGATGGAAGTTATTACAATCAATAATATCGAAACTAGTACCGACGAAATACCTCACGTAGAACCAGAGATAGAAGTGACTGTCGACAACCAACCCAGACGGCCTGAAGAACTCCCACAACCAGGCAGACCATCCGAAGAGACGAGATGGGATCACATGATGAGAATGATGATGGAACAATTTGGACAGGTTAAGGAAGATAGTCGAACTTTAAGGAAAGAAAATCAAAGGAATATCGAGGTATTAAGTAAAAATATAGAGTCAATAAAGGAGGACCATCGGGACTTAAATCGAAATATGGAATCACTTAGTAAAAATATGGAATCGTTGAAAGAGGACCTAAATAAAAGGATTGACAATACTCATAAGTCCATGGACGCGCTGAACAGTAAAATCGACGATAACAGCCAGGCCATTAGAGAAGAATTGAACACCACCTTAATGAAAATTAGCCAAAAAATGGATGAGATGAATAACCGGAAGTGGGGAGAAGAACGGAAGGTATCCGAAGACAAAAACATGGAACAAATGAGTCCAGAGCCGGAGAATAATGAAGAAGGAAAGGACGATGACAACTCAGAGATAGGAGAAGTATCAAATGATGAATCCATGGAAGAATTAAGTATACAATTCAAAGACACTGATAAACAAACTGAGGATAAAGAAGACTCGAAAGCATTGGTGCCTGAGGATACACACCGTAGGAATGAAGAGAACATTCAGCATAAAGAAACTATCATTAAAAATGTAAGGAACAAGATAATTAAGAAGACAGGAGAGAAAGAGACAAAGATAAAAAGAATAATACGCTCTAAGAAGACAAGGATTACAAAGGAAATATTAGAAATGACTAGGAGTGGATTAATTAACTTCGTGGACAACCCAATTATTCGTCATAGTGCCAGAATCAACGGGGAGAAGTATAAGCAAGACTTCATAAAAATATTAAAAATAAATCACCATAAAACCGTGGGTAAAAAATTAAATAAGAATCAGATTAAATTAAATATACCACCAAATAAAATACACCAAACAAAATCAATCGATTCCTTAATGCATAACCGATCATTAAACCATTTAATTAATGACCCAGATGACGGAACGATTAAAACAACGTTACATGCCATTGACTATGTTATGACGGAGAAGGTCATAAACAATGAGGTATTTAAGGCGAATATTCCTAGAAGAAAGAAGCTTCACAGGGAGAAGGAAAATGATCAAGAACGACTGGACCAGCTTATTGAAAGGTACGCCCAAAGAATAAGGGAAATGTGGAAAAAGAGGGACCAAGCGATGGAAGAATCCAACCAGGAAATGAACAAAGGTCAACCCGGATTAGAAGAAGGGCCAGACATCAATAATAGCCCAGGCCCAGAGTACAATGAACACAGGAATACCAAAGATGATGAGAGGAAGAAGGCAAGGAAACGGGGAGCCAAGGACTATCTAGTAGCCGCCAAGTGGAAGAACCGCATGATAGGAATAGAGTGGAAGAGCACAAATAACCCCATGAATATCGACTAGTAAAAAATGATTAATATTAAGGACGGATAATATGTATTAGTAAGCAACATTTTTCACCCGAACGTTTAGGGTATAAAAGATAAAATATATATATTTAAAAAACCATTACTATAAACAAACTCATTGGTTGTTAAGCTACAAAATGTTGAAGGTAACTAATTAACTATAACTAGTCAATTTGCCTTATCAAGTTACAAAAGTGTGTAGATTTAAGATGTAAACCAAACCATTTGTTACTGGTGAAAACTTACCAGATCTATCACACCAAGGGATAGAAATTCATGTAATGTCAATCAACTGATTTAATAAGAAAAGACATCTATTATATCACCAAGAGCCAGTAGTGGCATATAACTATAATTACTATACTATACCTAGAGAAAAAATATGTATCCCGATGAATATTCTATGTAACTTAATGTTTATAAAATGATTATTGTATACCTCTCATAAAACTCAAATGTTAAATTAAATCGTCCAGAATAAAGGTTCACCCAACTAACCTTTGAAGGAGTAGAGAGGCAGTATAACAAAGTGTGTAAAATAAAAGAAGGACATTATTATGGAATGTAAGGAAAGAAAAAAAATATATTTGTGAAACAAACCATGTAAACCCCAAGAATGTCTATGAAATTAGATATTAGTATGTTATTATATTGTCAAATGAAATTGTAATTATAGCATAGTATATAGTATATAAAATCATCCAGAATAAGTGAAAACCACCATCACTTGAAGGAGTAGAGAAGAAAAATAACAAAGAGTGTTAATTGTAAAGATAACTATTGTCATAATGGAATGAAAGGAAAGAAAAATATTTGTCAATTATCAAATATTGTACATCACCAGAATATGTCAAAAAAAAAAAACCATTTAGTATACAAACAATGTAAGCCCTGATAATTCAGGATGAATATAACCTGTTAAGAAAGATTTAATGAACTATGGTGAAAACAGAAATATATTGTAGACTCTAGATAAAACAAACCAAATGCATAAGTGCTATAAGCATCAAAACAAGTGTATAATCTTAAGAATATTTAAACGAACCAAAGCAAATTGTTAACTAGTACATAAGTAACTATGTAGCTGATAAAAGCATAGCTAAAAACATCAAGTCTAAAAGAAATAATTACCTGTAAGAAAGAAAGTATGTTAGCAAGTATAAAGATGGAAATGTGATCTAAATGAAAACCTCTGATACCTTGAATATTATAGTGAATATATTATATTATTGAATATGAATGATATGTGATATTTTTTTGAGTTGTGATAGTGCAACTATTGCCAGGTGCAATGTTTATTTTTTTCTCAGACAGAGAAGAGTAATGCCTCTGAATCTGAGAATGTGTAGTGAGGAACGGCAGAGGATGTTAGCCATAGTGAGCCACCCTGATTCCGAAACCTCTACAACAGTTAGGGAATTATATTGTTTTATTGTATCAAGGAATATTATAAAAGAATCTGTGAGGTATGAATTATAGTAACCATTAAGATAATCACGAATGCAAAGATATGTGATGAGAAAGTAAAATGTGAATAAGACAGGAAATAGTTAACTTAAGAAACGAGATCAATTGTAGTTAAATGACTTAGAAAGTAAGCGACTTGAAAATACTAGTAAATTAAGAATTGTATCACTAGATAAAAAACCAAACTAGAGTAATACACCAATAGTATGTTTAAAAAATCAAAGAGTACAAGAAAAATTTTTATTGAAGTATACTAAGAAACTGACATGAATTGATAATTTTACAAAAAAATAAATTTTTCTCAAATGATCAATTTTAAAGGGGGTGTATATGTAACATCACAAGATGTTACCTAACCTAAGTGTATATTATCAGATTTTATAAGGACAAAACAACCATGTAAATAGGAATATAATAGTAGAAATAACCAAGAAAGAAGAAACCAAGAAAGAAGAATGAAGCAGAAGTGCCACATGAAACAGTAACCCAAGGGCTGTTTGACACTACAACTAGACTGAGACTAAAACGAACTGATGGACAGAGTAAATTTACACTCAGCTGTCAATCCAGTAAGTAGTTGATGTAAACCGAATGTCATATGTAAACAAAAAATGAACTAATGAGCAGTTAAATACTGTGAAAGCAGAATTAGCATTTTGCTGATAATAGATGTGACAATGACCAGTAAATTATGAATGCCAAAGCTAATGTTAACAATGGCTACATAGTGAGAACAAAGATGTATTTCAGCATCAAATATACTTGTTAGAAAAGAGAACTATTTATAAGAGAGAATCTTATACAAATAAGATATCTCCACAATTTACCGAATTGAGAACCAATAAGCATTATTAAGGCCAAATTCTAATGTAGGCGATATGTCTTAGCAAGCTTAGACCAAACATTAGTCAGTAAATTGGCTATTGAGAATTAACACAAGTGTAAATTAAAATACACAGAACCATGGTTATGCCTTGACATAACAAAAAACATTATTAAAACAATAGGTTTAATCATAATTTTAATTGTTAAATAGTAGTTTAAAACGAATTAGCATAAAACGAAATGTCATAGTCAGTAGGATCATTCATTACAATGTATAGAGTTTAGGTGTACAAGTAATGTTCAGTAAAAATGTCAGTACAGCATTAATGGTGTTCGCACATAAACATTTGATTAATAAAATGATATGTGAACACAAACAATATTAACCAAAAGTGTAAAACCGGCGACTCAGAAATAGCAGACGACAGTGAAAGTGATGTACCCGAACATTGGTTTTATAACAATGTCGGTCAAAGTGAAAGTAATTCGAGATCGAGTGATATCAAATTAAAGGAAAAAAAACAATCTTTAATTTGATAGTAATATCAACCCAATCGCAACTGTATTTAGTGCGGGAGAGATGTTAGCATCATTCTAAAAATGTACATCGGGAAACTGTTTATGAATAATAACAAAAACGACAACTAGATGTCACCGCAACATTTGACGGTTAGAAAAAGCCGTTATCAACTTCCAAAAAGTGACAAGTCATACCGACACACCTACCAAAGCCAATCAGAAAATTAGTTAGTAATTAACATTTTTACCTAAAGCCGATCAAAGAAGGGGGTATATAAAGACGAAACAGCGAATTTTGAGCAGACTCTTACTGACTAGCGTGTAGCACAGACGTGTGCCCGCCATCTCTACATTTTTAATAACTCTTAGCGTCATTTACATATTACATTGAAACCAATAGTTCAACAACAAGAAACGACTACTTCAAGTTCATCTACAGCAAACAACAGTGATTAAGTGCAGTATCATTTTAATTTTGTGCGGGAATAACGAACAGAAAATAATTTATTGTTATTATTCACGATCCATTTTAATCAGAAGAGGATCGCATTATTCTGTTCTTGTGCGAGTTTTGTGCCGAAACCCAGTAATCATTATAATCCGATTACTGAAGTGATTAATAAGTTTTAATTAAATAATTAAAACTCAGAAGGTAACAGTTCAATCATTACTAATCTTGATCTGAGCGCCATAACCTGTACTTTTTTCAACAATAACCTGTACTGACGCAAAACACAAAAAACATTTTAAGATTACACCACGTCTCAATTTATTATACAAATTTGTTATTATTAATTAAGCTATATGTTAGTTGTAAGGGTTCTCACTTGATAAATATTGTCACTAAAAAAGCAAGCGTTGATGAAACGCGCGATCTTTCAACAGATCGTTTTTTTTAATTTGTTTACTTTGCGAAAGTAACCTAAAAACTTTGTTGATTAATTTTATATCAAAAGGATTATTGGATATTGTGTAGGCATAATTGTTTTCTTTCGTGTCTCAAAGAATTCACAACTGAGATAATCATAATTTTAATGTTAAAATAAATAGCATCTGGACTTAACCAGATTTATAATTCATGTTCTGAGCCAAGCCGTATAAGGCATATAATAACTGACTTTTAATTGTACAACTTTTGTACAACTGAGATAATCATAATTTTAATGTTAAAAATAAATAGCATCTGGACTTAACCAGATTTATAATTCATGTTCTGAGCAAACCGTGTAAGGCATATAATAACTGACTTTTAATTGTACAACTTTGTACAACTGAGATAATCATAATTTTAATGTTAAAAATAAATAGCATCTGGACTTAACCAGATTTATAATTCATGTTCTGAGCAAGCCGTATAAGGCATATAATAACTGACTTTTAATTGTACAACTTTGTACAACTGAGATAATCATAATTTTAATGTTAAAAATAAATAGCATCTGGACGTAACCAGATTTATAATTCATGTTCTGAGCAAGCCGTGTAAGGCATATAAAAACTGACTTTTAATTGTACAACTTTGTATGTTTGCATTATATTCGTTTTTGAATTCTCTATGAGGGTGTAAATAAACCCATTATTAACAGCATCACCTGATTTTGATTTATTTCTATAGGATAATTGAATATTTTCTTTTAACAAACCTAAACAACCTTCTGTTGTGTTTAACATATTGGAATAGCATTGCCAAAAGGTGACACACAATTATATTAAATTTTCTAATCATTCAGTAAATCTATGTGTGGGTTTTACACGGGATTTTCCCTGAATAAATCCGTGTGGCGCCCACTAATTAATAAACAAGGTAATCTAACCTTGCAACCAAAGTGAGTTGGTGTTTGTAAGCTGAGTTGACAGTTTAGTGAACTTCTAGTAAACACGATCAGGTACGTAAAAGTATATTTTTGTTGATGGTATTGTCCAGACATTACGAGACGTGACATACTCGGACTACCTGCAATCTGGAGAAGAAGTTTTACTACCAGTTTCAACCAGACGAGAACTATTATCAAGCAACCAACTGCTCTACTTCACGTTTAAACTTAAGCTAATTTAGCATTTAATTATAATCAACGTCACTATTTATTTATTTAATATAAGGGAATTCTTTTTAAATAAGTATAATTAAACCATTGTAAACACACTGTGAGTAACTTTGAATGTTTCATTTTAAATTACTTTACTACATTAGTAACCTTCAATTAGAAACAACTATTCTAAACATCGAGTTATCTCAAAAGAATATTTCACACATAGTTGAACTTTGTTTTAACGAGACTTTTAATATTTTAACCACGAATATAAGTTTAAATAACAACACTTTTATTTTATTTCAAGTTAATTGTAAACGCACACGTTTTCATTTTATTACAAATAGGTTAGACCAACTAGTGTGGCGTTTAAACGAAATTTAAACGGAATTTAAACATTATTTTAATATAATTACTATAAACAAATAAACATAATAATTTTAAACATAACCCCAAATATCGTTTTATTATAAATTGACGACTCCAACGCGGGGCTTTAACATTAAAAAGAACCCCAATATTCGTTATTATTATAATATATATATTGTTACAACACAAATAAGCCAACCCAGTACCAGGGATAAAAAATATATTTATAAATGTAAAAATACTTCATATCAAATAAAATGATTAATTTAAATAAAATATAAAGAATATGACTTGACGAACGACGACTTTGACCTAACCCAAGTGATTGACCCAACAACAGGAAACAAATGAAGAAGGGAACCACACAAATAACCAACGAGAATAAGAGAAGAAAGTGATTAACCCAACAAATACAACCAAAGAAGAAAAGAAGGTGATTAACCAAACCAAAGGAAGAAAGGAAAAAATTCAAAACCCAAACAAAAAGGAAACAAGTTCATGGGATTAAACGGCCCCAAAATACCCAAAGAAAAGGATGGAAAAACCAAAGTATTAATCAAATAATGAAAATGAAGAAGGAGGGAGATAGGTAGAAGTGAAAACCAATAATAATTCACAAACGAGTAATAAGGCATAGGAGAAGGAGAAATAAAGCACTCAAGAAGAATAATGGAACCAAACCAATGGTTATCCTGAGAAAGGAAAAAGTAACGGTTATTACCCATTAATGGACAAAATGATCTAGAGAAGAAACACTATTAAAAAAGGTTAAGGATTAAGGTGATAAAAAAGCAACCTAAACCACAAATAAAATTTAGATGTAAAAATAGTATTATAAGAATATAAAATTGTTATTAGTATTAAGGATATATTGTGATGAAAGAGAAATAAGTATAGGGATTACCTACTAAAAAACACATAGTATAAACAGTGATACAGTGCAATAGTGTATGTGTAAAATATCGGTATGGAGAACCATACATGACTTCCATATTCTAAGATTTATATTTAAATCTTAATATCGCCTGCCATGCGCGATATATTTTCTCTTATACATGATTTACATTAAAATGAAAAAATTTTAATTTTATTGCCTGGCAACAAAATTATTTTATTTTTAACAATTACCATTGTTTGAAAAAGTTTAAATAAATTTTCAAGTACAGTAATCCCTCGCCAACCGCGGGTTCTCCAACCGCGGAATTCATTTATACGCGGTTTTATAAATGCGCAGTAGTTTCCAACCGCGGGGCTGAAATTCGCTTATACGCGGTTTGTAGCAGCATCCGCTAGGCAGCGCTTCGTGCACACATATCCCTTCAAATCGTATTGAAGTCAGTCAGTCGCGCGTTGCTCTTCTGCCATGACGTATTGCGTGTTCTTTAGTTTTTAGTGTGCGTTGTTCTTATTATCTAAGTGTTAATTTACTCTTTTATAAACTATCCTTTCGTCATAATGTGTTCCAAACGTTCGGAAAACATAATTGGCGGTGATAAGCTAGCCAAAAGGGCTAGGAATGTACTTTCGCTGGAGAAAAAGCTCGATGTTTTGAACAGGTTAGGGCGCGACGAGAGCACTGCATCTGTGGCCAGGTTAATGGCTGTCAATGAGTCAACTATAAGAACAATAATGTAAAATCTTTACAGAGCTATTTCCATTGTGTTCCAAAGATTTCATTACCATTTGCATTGGTATGCAGTTGTTACCGATTTCAAAACGGGGTCTCTTTCTGATCATCGTCAACAAACACAGTAAGAATTTTTCAGTGATACGATACATTTAAATTTTTCTATCAAAATTTAATTTTACGATCTTAAATGGATTCTGTCAGAAAGTATCCGCATTTAAACAATGATTTGCAATTACCACATCATGAGCTCTCTTCCCATGATCTTCGATATCGCTTTGATCTGCACCAACCATTGTTTTTCCCTCTTTAAAAATTCTTAAACTAATCGTTCGCCTCATGCAGGCTTCCGCGTATGCTTAATTGAAAACCAGAATGTCTCAGAAAAGTTTTAACCTAGTTTTGCTGCAAAATTTCATATGCACACGTTGTTCTCGCGGTCTTTCTTAATCGCTTTGTCACTAATCCGCCGGCCAGCGTGTGCAGCGGTATATCACTCAATGTGATATACCTCAAAGACTACTGCTAATAGCGGAACACAATAAGTGGCAGTTTGTTGTCAAAAACTATCGCTAAGTGCGCGCAAAGTCCTGGCGCGTCGTTTGTGCGGGTTGATGTTTTACTCAAAACGTTTGGTCTTTTTATGAACACACCTCGTATAATTAAGAGTTGTACAGTATTTTATATTTCTGGCTTTGTTTCAGATTCCCCTAACCTTACTTTTCCCATATAAAGTTAACTTCACCAACCGCGGATTCACTAACCGCGATGTTTTGTAGGAACCTAACCCCCGCGGTTGGCGAGGGAATACTGTACTTTACTCTTGTTAAAACGTAAAAGGTTGCAGGTAAACTACCCCTTCCCCTTAACCGATCTTCATCAAAATCGAAAGTCCTTGAGACCTCTACAATTCAGGGACGTATGCAAAAAATTATTTGATTCTGTTTGAATTTGCGGCAGTTATCGTTTGCCATAGAAAATACGCTTGATAAAAAAACGTTGCAGGTAAACTACCCCTTCCCCTTAACCGATCTTCACCAAAAACAATAGGTCTTGAGTACTCTACAAATCAGGGCTGTATGCAAAACATTATTTGATTCTGTTTGAATTTGCGGCTGTTATCGTTTGCCATAGAAAATACCCTTGTTAAAAAAACGTTGCAGGTAAACTACCCCTTTCCCTCAACCGATCTTCACCAAAAACAATGTCTTGAGAACTCTACAATTCAGGGCTGTATACGAAACATTATTTAATTCTGTTTGAATTTGCGGCTGTTATCGTTTGCCAAAAAAAAAAAATTTCCCTTGATAAAAAAAACCCGTTGCAGGTAAACTACCCCTTTCCCTCAACCGATCTTCACCAAAAACAAATTACACAAATCAATACCGATCTACTCTACAAATTAGGGCTGTATGCAAAAAATTATTTGATTCTGTTTGAATTTGCGGCAGTTATCGTTTGCCATAGAAAAAAAAATCTACAGACACACACACACACACACACACAGACAGACAGACAGACACACACACACACACTTTTCGGAAAACGACTTTTTTTCATGTTTTGAGCGTAGTAGAATCAGAATCTGCAATAATCTAAAACACGATTTTTTTTGCCATCACCATACTTCCATTCATTCCTTAAGGAATATGGAAGTAAAACCCCAAAGTGAAGTGATAAGGTACGCTAGCTAAATTATAATTAACTATAGATAATTTAAAAGTGAATGTGAGATATAAGTGGGAATAGTGTAAGATTTAGAATATAACTATTATAAGGAATAGTGAATAATGAAGAAGATAGACACTTCATAAATCTGTGAAAAACACTAAAGGTTTAAAAGTGGAAAAATAACAGTGAATAAATAGCTGGTGAAAAATAGTATTAAGTATGAATTATAGAATAAGATATGCTGAACACTAGAAAGTGATGATGACATTATTATTTAAGAAAAGATGTTTAATAAATTTAAGTTTAATTATAGCCGATAGTAATTAAAAAGGAAGGATTCCAGGAAAGAATAAATTGAAGGTGTTGACATGGAGAGAATGTAAAAATTGTTTAAAGATTGAGAATTCAGAGACAGAACAAAGACACCTATGTTATAAGGGACTGTTATAAATTTAATAAAAGTGATGTTGTTTATCACAACAGAAATAATATGAATTATAAACAAAAAAATATTCGTATGGAAAACCATACATGACTTCCATATTCTAAGATTTATTTTTAAAATCATTTTCGAAATGAAATATTACCATAGAAACTACTTCTTTCTACTTACTGCTTCAGCCTTAACCACAGTACTGTGGTCACTAACATATACCACCTCACGTTATCGCACTCGATTTTCACTGATGATGGAAGTCAATGGCATTGCCGAAATGTCTGGTTTTGTAGAAAACATTGGACTACGGCCAAATATCCCGGGAAGGAATTTTAACAAAAACTACTTCTTTGTTGCCGATAACGTTGTACACATATATATAAAAAATATGCATAAAATTAATGGCTTGTATAAGTTAATGATTGATCTCCATTAAGTAGTGCTCAAGTTTCCAAAGTTTTAATATTATGATGTCCGTAATTAAAACATCAGAGCAGGTTTAGTGTGTATGAGGGTTCACCGTGGACAAAAATTTTCAACATTTCCAATTGAGCGTTGCTTAGAATAAATCTGCGAATCTACAGTGTACGTTTCACAGAACAAACACGCGGAAAAGAAGGAGCGCTCCGAAGTCACTCATGGACCCTCAGCATCTTGCAGAGGGTTCATTCCCTAAAGACGAAAAGTCTGTCTATGAATCGTTCCTCTGCAAACACGTGCAGTTACACTGCCCAGCGATCCACAGGAAGCAAATCGCTATCCACGCTGGACACTTTTTCGGCTTGCATGCGTTATGTTGGTATGGGTTCGGCACTTTCCATTTAAAAACTGTGCAAATGTAAGAAAATAAACATGAATGAGGCCAGAAATAACGCGAATTGTGTGTGTGTCTTCCCTGCCTTTTTATTGCGGTAGTGATAATAATAAAATGGAAACGTAAACAGTACATAACTGAGATATGCTTGCCTGCCACGCACAATATATTTTCTCTTATACATGACTAGCAGAATACCCATGCTTCGCTACGGAGTTTCACGTTGTACGTAATGAAAATGTTAGTTTAATTAATAAAGTTTAATTAAAGTAGGCTTCTTAAAATAAATAGCTGTTGCCACAACTTCGTTCGCGTGGTCTTCAATTTAATGCGATAATATATTTAGAACAGAATCTATTCTATTGGGTTGCCATAGTAACCAGATCTAATAGTTTTTTAAGACCGCAAAGGACCCCCCAGAGGATCGTATAAAAAAAAAACACCTGTCCTATGTTGGATCTCCCGTTGCGTAAAATATTTGTGCCAAGTTTGGTTGAAATCGGTCCAATGGTTTAGGTGGAGACGTGGAAGACCCCAAAGGACCCCCCAAAGGATCATATCGAAAAAACACTTGTCCTATGTTGGTTCTCCCTTTGCGTAAAATATTTGTGCCAAGTTTGGTTGAAATCAGTCCAGTGGTTTAGGAGGCGATGTGGAAGACCCCAAAGAACCCCCAAAAGGACCCCATCGAAAAAACACCTATCCTATGTTGGTTCTCCCGTTGCGTAAAATATTTGTGCCAAGTTTGGTTGAAATCGGTACAGTGGTTTAGGAGGAGATGTGGAAGAAACCTTCGCGGACGTGCGCACAACAACTCACCGAAGTTTCATCGCAATAGGATGAATGGTATAGGAACGCATACGGGACAAACAAAGAAACATTCATTTTTATATATAAGATGTAAACTACACCACTTACTTGACATAACCCGTGATAGCTAAGCTAATGTACAACATATATGTATTAATTATACACATATATGTTCCTCGATAGACACTCTATCTATTGGCGAAAACTTGAATAAAATCCGTTCAGTACTTCCTGAGATTAGCGATTTCAAACACAGAGAGAAAACGGACCGACTTTACTTTATACTATGTACAGATTTACATTAAAATGAAAAAATTATAATTTTATTGCCTGGCAACAAAATTATTTTATTTTTAACAATTACCATTGTTTGAAAAAGTTTAAATGAATTTTCAAGTACTTTACTCTTGTTAAAACGTGAAAGGTTGCAGGTAAACTACCCCTTCCCCTTAACCGATCTTCACCAAAATCAAAAGGCCTTGAGTCCTCTACAATTCAGTGACGTATGCAAAAAATTATTTGATTCTGTTTGAATTTGCAGCAGTTATCGTTTGCCATAGAAAATACGCTTGATAAAAAACGTTGCAGGTAAACTACCCCTTCCCCTCAACCGATCTTCACCAAAAACAATAGGTCTTGAGTACTCTACAAATCACGGCTGTATGCAAAAAATTATTTGATTCTGTTTGAATTTGCGGCTGTTATCGTTTGCCATAGAAAATACCCTTGATAAAAAAACGCTGCAGGTAAACTACCCCTTTCCCTTAACCGATCTTCACCAAAAACAATAGGCCTTGAGAACTCTGCAATTTAGGCCTGTATGCAAATAATCTTTTGATTCTGTTTGAATTTGCGGCTGTTATCGTTTGCCATAGGAAATACCCTTGTTAAAACATAAAACGTTACAGGTAAACTACCCCTTTCCCTTAACCGATCTTCACCAAAAACAATAGGTCTTGAGAACTCTACAATTCAGGGCTGTATGCGAAACATTATTTGATTCTGTTTGAATTTGCGGCTGTTATCGTTTGCCAAAAAAAAAAAATTTCCCTTGATAAAAAAAAACTGTTGCAGGTAAACTACCCCTTTCCCTCAACCGATCTTCACCAAAAACAATAGGTCATGAGTACTCTACAAATCAGGGCTGTATGCAAAAAATTATTTGATTCTGTTTGAATTTGCGGCAGTTATCGTTTGCCATAGAAAAAAAATCTACACACAGACAGACACACACACAGACACTTTTCGGAAAACGACTTTTTTTCATGTTTTGAGTGTAGTACAATCAGAATCTGCAATAATCTCGAACACGATTTTTTTTTGCCATCACCATACTTCCATTTCCTTAAGGAATATGGAAGTAATTAGCAAATAATAATAAGTTGGAAGGAAGTGATGATATTCTCACTCAAAACAATAACTCTAATAAATTATAAAGAATTGTTCATGTTAATGTTATGAATAGGATATGGCTGAAAGAAACTTGCAGTCCATAAGCCTAAATTGTTATGTTTTAAATATTAAGATAGAGAAAGCTATATTGACATGTAATCAAAACACCAACAGACTCAAAATACAACACAACCAATAATAATAACAAAGTAAAGCCCATTAGGCTGAAACAAAATGTGATTTAAATGAAATAAGTCAAATACTATGATGGCTACTCAGGCCTGGGAAAGGACATAACTGTCAGAACCAAACAACCAAAAATTATAGCAAATTGACTAAGAATTTAGCAGATCTGAGGTGAAGGAATCACCAAGAATAAATTATAAATCATTTGTAAAACAAAATAGTATAATAAGCATTCTTATACAAAAAGAAATGTAATTAACAAGCATTAACATAATTGTAAAAACATAAAATCTAAAATTACCCAAACTTGTGGGGTATCAAAATAATCTATGAAAGGAAATAAATACTATAGTGACAATATTTAATAACCAGGAAGGAAGATGGAGGAATAACAGCAATCAGAAGATATACGAAGAATTTGAATTTTGATAACAATACATCATCTCAAAATCAACCAATCGGAATCATACAGTTACCATGGAAACAGCAGTTGAAGACAAAATTACCGTTGGAATAATAAAGAGAAGCGAAGCGTCATTTAAGCGAATACAGATGCCAATATTTGGAAGAACGTTTTTTCAGTGAAAATAATGCAAAAAAGTATTTAAAAGTTACTAACCATGATAGCTTAAGAAGCAGACGATCGTTTGTAGCAGCCAATTCAAGACCCAAGGCCAATTAAACGGGAAATTATCAGAAAAGAACATCTAGCCACATTATGAAAAAGACGCTCAATCCTTTGCAGCCCCAAAACCCATGAAAATCAAACTAGTGCAGCCAAAACCCACCCGGTTAAACAAACGAAGACACCGAGACATCCTGAGGTGTTAAGTAACATTAAATTATTTATTTTCCAAAAACCCTAATCACTTTAAATATTATTAAAAGGTAAATTTACCTCACTATAGAACCAATATTTCTCTTTCATAGAATATTTAAGCAAAATAACACTTGATTAAAACTTGTTAACGTTGAATATAACCTAATAATTAAACACGAACTTACAAAACACTTTTACGACACAACAGAACAGATTGTAACAGCACACATTATTATTTATGTACACGTAGAATAAGGTAATACATTTTTATTGTAACCATAGGAATTCTTTAGCTCATAGTCACAAGAATCCACGATTTTGGAAACAAAAACAATTGTAATACTTCAACATACACAGCAATGCAAACGCTGAACGTTTCCTTGATATATTCGCCAAACCTGGAGGCAAGAGTCTAATGTAAACAGTCGGTGCAAATTTATTATTGTATTATTGTCAATATGAATGTTTTCAATTATCACCTATTAAAAAATAACTATTATAGGGAGCAACCGTTGTTATCATTTCATAGGGAGTGCTATATATATTACTTGTGTTTAGTTAAGAATAAATTGTACGAGCAGCGAACAAGTTGTCATTCACGCAGCAGTAGCGACAATTGAGGCGGCAGTGCGAGCGGGAATTATTTGAATGCCCAATACCGCAACGCTGATAACTCGTCTGACAATAATTTTAGTTGTTTTATAAAACGACTTGGCGCCACCCGGGATTATCACACCCCTATAAATAACAGGTAAGGTTACTGCCGTGTGATACAGGTGAATACCTCAACGCTACGAAGATCGCTAGCCACAACATTACTGTAACGACCCCGGTGCGAGGCGAACGCACTAATTATAATTACACATACAAAACTGGTGTACATTTTGCAGGTACGATCAGAGCGTCTCGTTACAATATATATATATATATATATATATATATATATATATATATGGTTTATCAGCCACACGTTGTTGGCGTCACTGTGTAATATAACAGTCTTTGTGTGTATTCTAAATTTTTGTGAAAGTTGATTCCATTTGTGTAAAAACAGATTTGTTGCCGTAATCGATTCTGTCTTCGAGCACCCTGTTCTTCTATTAAGTAATCTGGTCCGTTCGCTGCTCACTCTCCTGGTTGCTACCTGTAAATGTCCTGTAAATTCTCTAATTCTCTACAATGATAACTCTTTCCAGTCATTATTTTTATTTCAATTGTTCAGAAAAGGATCAGTCGCCTTGTGTCGAAACAAAATAATGGTCGGGTCGACTCTACTGCTCAATTCGATTATGACACTAACAACCTTGTGTAAACAAATTAATTGTAATAATTATATTAAATCTCAGGGTTTAAGGGTTCTTTGAGACTGCTATTCAATTCAGAGAATGCACACAAAAATACAATACATCACAAAAGGTAAGTAAAATTTAAAATCTTAATACTATATTCGCAAACAAGCTTCGTTGCTAAGCAACGACTAATGGTTTTGTTGCTGCAGTGGGCAGTGATATTTCCACAAGATGGCCACTCACACTTCTAACCTGTATGAGCTGTTAATTTCGAGCTCACCCAAATTATTTTAAAATAAATGTTTTATTAGTGTTCACAGTTTAGTTTTTAAGCTTTTCTTTTAATTAATTATCACTAGTGTCTGTTCTGTTAGTGTAGATAGTTTCTACGGTAGTGTTGTGTAGTCGTATCTGTAGTGTGGTTATGAATTTTTTCGTTCTCACCCACAGAAGTTCTTTACAAACGTGCATTCGCTCTAGGTAGCCAGGATTTTCTGAGTTTCTGCATTTAGTCTTAGTTTTAATTCAGTTATTTCTGTTTTCTGGTCTTCCCTAGTGTTTACCACTTCTGTTGGTAATTATTATTGACTCCCAATGGTCCAAAAAACATTACTTGTATTTAATTAGAATTGGTTTCATCAGAGCACATCTGCCCTCTGCGGTGGTTAACAATACAATCTCAATTTTTTGCTTCTTCATCAATGGTCTTTTTACTATACCATACTGGCCTGTGATTGGTCAAAACTGAGAGTTCATTAGGTCACATGGTCAGTTTACAAAAATCATATGTTCATTTGCCTATAATAAAAATACTCCTTTTTTAGCCTTAAGTTTCCTTAAATTTTCCTTAAATTTAAATTACATCATGTTTTTCTTTATATAATTATGAGCATTTTGATACCTTATTTACATAAGTTGGTTATTATAAAGGGTGATTTCCCACCTTACAAAATTTCTAACTTTGGGCGTACACTTTACCTTCACATTTGCAGTTTTACTTCACAATTCTTTAATTTAGCTTAATATGTGCTATTATTATTAAACAACAAAGTGCATTGTATAAATTTGGTCCCCTTCTGGTTTCCTTACATTTATTTACTAATCTATTTGTTTCTGACATTATTCCTTTTATACTGAATTTGTGGCTTAGGCCATTTGTGGTTTTTCAATACTATTTTATAATTTACATTTATTATATCTTAAACTCTGATTCTGAACCCTTTTTTTCTGATTTTACTATGTACTAAACGAGTTGGACCCTTAACATTATTTAACAAATGGTTACAATAAAATCCTTTAACATATCATTCAAAATACTGCCTCCATGGCCTATTTTACAATTATTAATTGACAAATAATATAATTAGTATTAATATAATAACCTGATTGTTTATACATAACAATACTGGAACTAAAATATTCAACATGTTAGTTGCAAATAACCTGATAAGAACAGAATCATCCGGCATGCTATGTTTTAAGCATGGTTTCCATGGTTAAACCTTGTATTTTACAATTAGCCACAATCATTAGTTAACTGGCATACTATTCAGCTATCCCACTAATCTTAACCAGTACTACTAATCAGTGATTAGATTATTGTTCATGGGTTTTTGGTTCCTAATGCATCACCTTCTGATTCTGCTCATAGGCTCCAACTATTTCTAAGAACATGGTTCATGAATGTTACCTATAAGCTTTGGCATGAAACACAAACATAACTAGTCATGCCAAAACCTTTGTAAACATCTTAACATGATCTAAAACCCCCATCACAACTCACTATTAACATGGTCCATGGATTTTCTTTGTATAAAAGTATTTAACCCACACTTCTGCCATTACCCCCGCACTGACACGTTTTGTGTTTGGGAATATCACTGGTGCTTCACTGACACTTTATTAGTTGGGTGTTTGTTTGTTCACACTATCTAATATCAGGGATCACTAGCTTTCACAGTCTGTTTCTGTTTGCTTAGTAACTACCTTTATCCCACACTCTTTCACATCAACATAATTACAAAAGGTTTGTATGTTATTTTATATTTATTTTACATTTTGATCGTTTTATTAACTACCTGCATTGTATTTTTACTTTTATTATTTGTATGAGACAGTCTTTCTTTTCTATAATTAAAATTTTTTATTGGTCTATGTTGATAGCATAGACGACTCTGCCTACTATCATTCCTACTGAATTGAGCAGTTCTAGCTTTGGGACAGGGTTACTATTATGTCGCATTACAATATATATATTGTTACAACACAAATAAGCCACCCCAATACCTGGGATAAAAAAGATGATTTTGAATATAAAATAATAATTCATATAAAATGAAATGTTTACTATAAAGAAAATAAAAAGACAATGACACGACAAACGACGACAGGACCTAACCCAAGTGATTGACCCAACAAGAGAAAACAGAAGAAGAAGGGAACAACAAAAAACAAACAAGAATAAAACCAAATGAAGAAGAAAGTGATTAACCAAACCAAATGAAGAAGGGAAAAAACCGAACCCAAGCAAAATGAAACCAATTGGAGGAATTGAATGACTCAATGCCACTTATTAAAATGAACCCAAAGGAGAAGATGGAAAAACAAGATATAAAGGAAGTACACTGAAAATGAAGAAGGAGGAAAATGAAAAACAAACAAACCTAAGATAAAGGGAAATAAATAAAAAGGAAACCCAATGATAAGACACAAACAAGTAATAAAGACGAAAAGCAGGAGAAATGATACACTCAATGTAAGGTTGAAACAGAAACCAATAAATAACTTAAGTAATGAATAAATATTATCAATTAATGGATAATAAAGTAAATGACAATTGAAAGAAACCCAATTAAAGAATGTTAAATATAAAAGCAAAGTAACCCACATATTAGAGTTAGAAGTAATGTTACAATCAAAAGAGACATAAAATTGTTAATATTGTTAATGATATTTGTAATGAAAGAGATAGTATGGTAGTGAGAAAGTAATAATAGAGATGACCTATTTAGAAACACTTAAAACCAAAAACATTTTAGAAGTGCAAAAGTGGAAGTGTAAAAATCCCAAAATAAAGTGATAAAGAAAAAACACTAAATAAATTATAATAAACAATAAATAATTTAAAAGTGAAGGTGATGATTAAATGAGAATAATGTATAACAAAGAATGTCAGTATAGTGAAAAATAGTGAAGGATAAAAGCATAACCACTTAGTAAATCAATAAGAAACACTAAAAGGTTAACAGTGAAAAATATTAGTAATTAAGAAAGTTTTAAGAATATTATTAAGGGTAAACAGTTAATTAATGTATAATGAACACTGAAAGGTGATGAAGACAGTATTAATTAAGAAAGAACATTATTGTTAGTTTAATTGAATGCAGTTATAATTAAATGGGAGAATCCCATGAAAGAGAAAACAGATAGTTTTAGCATGGAGTGAAAGTAAAGAGTATTTAAAAAATTAAGAAGTTAAAACAAATCAATAAACACCCCATGTTACAAGGGATCATTATTAAAGTAAGTTCAAAAAATGTGATGTTGTTTATCACCCAAAAAATGATATAAAGTGAAATGAACTTTAAACAAATGTTATCAAATAATTATTAAATAATTGTTTAAGCAAGTTTATGAATAGGATATGGCTGGAAGAATTATACAGACCATAGACCTAGATGTTGTATTTTATGTGAACAAAAGTAGTAAATAAGAGCCACATTGTTTTATTGGCAGATTAAATAAATAAGAAAGTAAAGAAATGTAAACGAGAAAACCAGATAGTAAATAATTAGCAATTCATGATGTATAAAATAATAGTAACATAATAATAACACTACAACAGAACCAAAACACATCAATAAATAACACAAGCAATTATAATAACAAAGCTAAGCTCATTAGGCAAAAAAGAGACATATTTTGTATACAATTAATGGCTACTTAGGCCTAGGAAAATACCTAACTGTCAAGAACAAACAACTACACATTGTAATAAGTTAACAAAGAAATTAGCAAATCCGAGGCAAATAACTAACCCAGGACAAATTGTAAATCATTTTTTAAACAAAATATTATAATAAGGATTTAAATTAAAAAAGAAATGTAATTAACAAGTATTAAAATAATGGTAAAATCATAAAACCTAAAATAACCCAAACTTGTGGGGTATCAAGTTAATCTATGAAAGGAAATACAAATAACAGTGATAATAGTTAATACTTAGGAGGGAAGATAGAAGAATAAAGGCAATCAGAAGATATACAAGGATTTTGAAAAGAATTCAAATTTTGATAACAATGGATTATGTCAATCTAAGCCAATCAAATTTAATTGGTAACCATAGCAACTGCCGTTAGGGACGGAATTACGGTTGAATATCGTTACTCGTAAAGCGTCACTCTTGCAGAACAGAAGCCGAATATTGAACGACCAATTTTAATCAAAAATTGTAAAAATAGTAAACGAAATTCAAAACGATGATCGAATAAGAAGCAGACGAACAACTGGGACTGTCAACTGATGCCAAGGACCATACTACCGGGAAATTAAATGAAAATATGACCACATCTAATATGAAAAGGACGCCAGACCTACTTAAGCCCCAAGATTAGTGAAAACAGAAAACGATTGCAGCCCAGTCCTCTTCCAACTCAATGATTGATAACACCAAGTCATCTGATATGTTAAGTATCCTTGAATTACCCTAATTACAAAAAATAAACTCACTTTCAATATTTCTAAAAGTAATTGGAACTCTCACTGTCAACCGAATATTCTCTTTCAAAGATTAATTAAGAAAAATAACACACTGAAAATTTGTTAACATAACACATAACCTGTTGTGTGAATACGAACTTTATGAACACGTTTAACGACACTACAGAACAGATTATAACCACACACCTTATTATTTAAGTACACATAAAGTAAGGTAATGTACTTTTTATTGTAATCATAGGAATTATTTGTCTTGTAATCAAAAGAATCCCGATTTTGAACGAGTATATTGTAACTTAACCAAAACTGCAGCCATGCTGAAGTAAATACCTCGTTTCGGAATCTATTTCGTCAGCCTGAGAGAAAGTGTTTCATGTAAAATGTCGGTGCAACATTATTAATCAACCAGAATAATATTAATTGTCAAACTGAAATATTACAAATCAACTATTAAAATAACTAGTACCAAGAGTAACTATTGTTTTCATTTCATAGGGAGTGTATTGTATTACTTGTGTTTGTTAACGAAAGCTAGATTTGACGACCAGTGCTCATGTTGCACTTCGAACAACTACCTACTCGATTCAGGAGGCTGAACGAGCAGGAATTATTTGAACGCCCCGGCCGTCATCGTTAAGGCCGAACACCCTATTAAGATATTAGTTAATAAGTTTAATTGTTTTAATAAACAATTTGGCGCCACCCGGGATTCACACACCCCTATTTAAAAAACAGGTATGGTTACTGCTGTGTTGTACTGGTAATTATAGCATCGCTACGGACATCGTTAGCGCAAGAATAGATGTAACGACCCCAGTGCGATACGAACAAATACAACACTTGTACACGTCTTAATCCGATAAGAGTCTAGTCATTACAATATATATATATATATATTGTAACATAACGAGATTACACCTCAGAATAAAGACAAGTATACCATCAAAATTCACTGTAAAATATGCATAAACGCAATCTTGTTAGTAATAAAGTACAAAGAAGAATAAAATAAACATAATAATAAAGAAATGAAGACACAACATATTATTTAAAGATAAATAATAAGGTCAAGAAATAAAAAGTAATTAAAACAAAAAGGAAAATATTATAATAAATAAATAATAGGGAATTAATGAATAAAAACTCATGAAGTAAATAATTTAATGACAGTAACAAACAATGACTGACGATGACAATAATACCCAGAAGTGAAGATCAAGTGACAAACAAACGTGTAAATAATGATTATTTAATAGAATTATAATGTACAAATGTTAAACTTAGAAAATAAGTAAGAAGACATTTGTTAGTTCATAACCATTAGATTAAAACTGTGAGGAGGTCTGCGTACCTCGGACAGTTATTTTGTATCATTGAACTACAGATGGTGAATGATATAAATTTTACAAATATAATCATATCAAACTATAATTATATAAGTTAGGTTGTGTGATAGTGCTAGAAAGTGAGAATAACAGTGATAGACTTTAAAAAGGAAAAAATCATGTATAATGAAAGTGATTAAACATAATTATAATATGAGCATTGAATGAAACATATAATCTATATGAAACAGTTATGTAGCCCATATAGTGAGATCAAACCAAGTGTAAATAATTAAAAAATAGAAAAATCTCACGTTACAAACTTACAATATAATGTAGTGACGAAGAAAAATTAAGATTCAACGGAATCATATTCATTATAAAAGATGAAACCGATCCTGTGACCCATAAACATATCATAGCCAAAGCCTTAACTGAAGGAATTAGTATTTTGGTAAAAAGAAAGGGATTGTTGGAAAAAATATTGAAACGAGGCAGAACATATTAATTTGACTGCTGGACTTTTATACAAATTAATTGCAGATAGAAGGCGAGATGACAAAGAAAGACTATTGAAATAACTAGAAGACTAATATTTTAATCAAAAGTACCAAAAACTTGAAGGCCAGAAGCGAAGAATCAACCAATAAGTTCATAAGGAAAACTACCAGATTGGTGAGATTGCTCCGATATGCTAAGCCAGATATTTGAACCAACATTACCACATTTTAATGATCGAGTTACAGTGAAATACTATAACTAAAACAATATAAACGTTATAATAGTGAATTTTATTTGTACACCATAAATATTAGTATTAAGAGTTCCTTTTTAAATTGTTCTTTTGTATGATCCAAAGGACTCGCTAGTCAACATACATCCACAACACCCAATTACAAAACCTTCATTGGGGCGAAGCGAAGTGAAGCCCCTCTATCCACCACTTTGCACTTTTTTTACGCATACTCCTTCGAAATTACTCATCCAATCTCCACAAAACTTTACATGTACATTCTGTACATATTCAGGGGTGCATAGTTTTATTTTTGTGAAGATTGGTCGATTCTAAGTTAAATAATCATTTAATTTTGCTAAATAAAAACCCTTTAAAACGATAGTGTATTAAGACCGAAACTACTTATCCAATCTCCACCAAACTTTATATGTACATTCTGTACATATTCTGGAGTACACATTTTAATTTTTGGAAACATTGGTCGAGCCAAAGTTAAATAATAATCGTTTAATTCCGCTAAATCGGTCCGACGGTGAACGAGTGTACCCGAACGCAGTCACATGATTACACATTGAGACGTGGTGTATCGACTGCAACAATGTTGTAATTATTTCTTTGAGTGCATTTTGCTTTTCGCTTTTGTGTAACCCAGAATATGTTGAAATAATTAATCATGCCTAAAAGACGCTGATGTGGAAGTATTCATGGTCATCAGACTTATCGTCAACAACAATATAGTGGTTCACGAAATCAAAACAGTCATGTGTTGTCTAATGTTGATCAGGTTAGTGCAGATAACTCTCAGTTTCGCAATCTACAAATTCAGTTTGAACAAGAGTTACAGAATTTAAATTGTTTTGAATGTAACAACTGTGGTAGGACTGTAATTCAAAGTAAAAATTTTGATGCGTATAAACAATGTAAAAAACATCCTCATAAAGTTAGGGCAGTAAATAAGATGGATCCAAGAATGGTACCGATTGAACTTCAAGGACTTACTTACGTTGAGCAGTTACTTATAGCTAAAGTTCAACCAGTAATACGTGTATACAGGATCAAATCACGTGGTTTGCCCGGTCAGTTTGCGTATAAAGGAAATATAATCAATGTTGGGCAGAATATTGATGAAATAATTCGTTGTTTACCTCGAATACCATCTACATGAGTACAATCGTTGTAAGGCGAGAGGGTTTGAATGAACATCGTGATTTCCATGTTAGGCAAAATAAAATAATTACTGCTCTAACTTTTTTGAAAACCAACAATCCTTACTATGCAGATATATCAATTGATGTCGATCGTATTTCTCAGCTTCCCATAGAGGGTAGTATTTTAGATCAAATACCAACGGTAGAAATACCAGAGTTGGATGATAACTCAAAGGAAAGTAATGATGTTTATGAAAGTGTCATACCCAATGATATTAAATTACAAGAAGTTGACTGCATCCGATCTGATGTAAATAATCTCATACCTTGGCCAAAAGGTACTAACATTATCAACGAATTTACATGTGAAGGATATATAACTATGGCTTTTCCAGCATTATTTCCTTATGGTTCTGCGGAATTGAATGATAATACTCGTCCTAATAACATGAAAATAACACCATTTGTATACTTACGTTTATTTTGATTTATAGATACGATATATTATATCTCACAAATGTGGTTATGTATACAAAAACTAGGACGCTATCTTTATTACCTAAGTCATGGGCCAGAATTTCGTTACGCGAAGTTATTAGGAAACGGAAATTGCTTGAAATAACAAAACAGCTGTTCTAATTGTTACCAATGAAATACCCCTTTTATTCTTTACTTTGTTACATAACAGTTTACCAACTTTAACCCTTCCAAAAACATAATGTGTAATAATAAATTTGATTAAGTTTAATGATTATACAATAATAACATAGATATATTTATATAGTGGTGCTCAACCCAGCACTTAGGAATTACTACACACACACTCAACCACTCGCTCTTCCATACTCATGGTACAAACTTTTATGAATTGCGGAGCTCCTTTAAATATATTGAAATTTTAAATAATTTTGTAAATAATTTGTAAATAATTGATTTCTACAATTTATATTGGGAAATAATGAAAGGATTTCATGATGATTGATTTCTAGGATTTAAAGTGTATAAGGAACGCTCTCACCCATTTCGTGTTGGCCTCCTCGCACTGCTAGTATCGTCCCGACATCGGCACAATCGGTTTACTTTTACGGCGCTTGACGGGGCACTTTCGTGTCAACCCACGTAACCCACCGTCGTGGGACCGATTCTAAACGTCGATCTTTTTTACGGACGATTTATCGGCCGAGGACGCCTACACAAAGCCGAACTATAACTTACCTTAATACATTTTGTATATAAATATGATACTGTTTATTAACCACCTATAGTGGTCTAAAAAGTTAAAATTCACCCGTAAGTGAATGAGCAGCCGGCCGGCGCTGATCAGTGCTGCAGCAGAAATGACGACAATTCCTTGTTAGATTTTGCGGAAGTGGGGTGCACTTACGTCACATTTTCTTTGTCTAACTTGTTGACATCGCCGTTTTGTCGTTGTCAACACATTCTCAGCCTCTGACGTAATTAAGGCTTGGCTCGGTTATCGCAATAACTGCACACTGTTTTTGTGATGTTACACCGTTTTTTGCTATGAATTGTTTCCAATCCTGACAAATATTGTGATATAGTCCACTCACTGCAGATTCATATCGGGTGTTTAAGGTTGGGTTTAGTATGACAAAAATAGAAAAATACAATATTTATGTTCTAGTTACCATATTTAAGGTATTTCCAAAAATGTACCATGATTGTACCATCACAAAACCCCCTCAATGAAAGATGGTGTGACGAAGCACACAAACTTTCATTGACCCTTTCATACTTCCTAAAGGGATCAGCCAGGACAAGTCGCCACAACCCCCTTACAAATTTACATAAAAAATAACAACTCACCCTTGGTCTGGTGATGATGACCGTACCTAGATGACCTTACTGGACTTCTCCTGCGAGATCCCAACACCATAAGGCCACTTAGGCTCTTAACGTCCCTGCTCTGACGCGTTGGCCAGCTCAGGACCGCTGTCATATCACCAAACACTGAAACAATACATAATAAATATTAAAATAGTGGCTTCGTAAATCACTCCATCCTCAACTGATCTGGTTCCCCTTAGCTAAGTGCTGGTTTGTGCCAATAAGCACTGGGTTGGCTTAATATATTTTAATACGCTTAATAAAATTATAATATTATATATTATAATCCTCAAGAATTAAAAAGAATATCTCTTCTTCATATTAACAAATACTTCTACCCTGAGTTGAAAAATGGTTTCGATTCCTATCGATAATATTTATCTTCATTCTTTTACAATTACTAGAATTGTAACATAAACACATTAATATAATATAGTTACCAAAATTGAATAAAATATAATTGAAAATATAATAGGAAAATTACACATTATAATCTCCCAAATTTGGAGAAAAACAAATTAAGAAAATCAATAAATCGATATATTTATTTATTTATAACTCTTAGTAAATGATAAAAATAAAATTTTATTATTATTATTATTATTATTAACAGGTAATTATTTGGCGCTGTTAATAATATTTATCCCCTATTCTCCTCCACACACACTATTGCCCCCCCTGAACTGTTACGTTCAGTCGCCTCCACAAGGACTGAGGCAGAAGGAGTGAGCACTTTTTTCTTTTCTCTCTCTCCCATCCTTGCTTTAGCATTACAAAGTCTTCAAGGCAAATACCCTTACTATTACATTTATAATACACCCCTAAGGTCTACCACCCCAACCGAGGTGAAGTAGCCTATTCAAAAGAATAATAGATTCCCCTAAACCTCCCAATAAATTTCCAAATTTCAACCAATTTTACAGGCAACCAACCATGGTCAGTGTTACAATTTCTGGCCACAGCTGGTTGTCATCCAGATCCACGATTAGTGTTGGTAAGACAGTAATCGCCCGAAATATGGGGAATCGAAAATATGTGTGACACATTGTGTCTTATGTAGTCCCAATTGGGGACTACCCTACAATTAACAAGTTATACATAAAACCATTATAAGACTATTATTAAATAAACATAATAATAATGTTCAAAATAAAGTCTCAAAAATTCACCATAGTAGCATTATGTCCTTTTAACCTCTTAAGGTTATTACTTCACAAAAAAAATCAAAATTGAAATATCATTTAAAAAATGTTAATTTTTTCATTAGTTACATTAATAAATTTGTAGACACTTTCCAAGTCCAAAATATCACTTTTCTAACACTCCAGGAAAACAATGGATCTTCTGATATGCTTAGTTACATAAAAAAAATATAACTCCTTAATGAGTTAACCTCTTAAGTTACACCATTTTCAATTTCTATTCTATGATTTTTAGAATAAAACAAAATTCATGGGATTAATGCCAAAACTTTTTTTTTTTTTTTTTTTTTTTTTTTATCCCAAGAATTAGGGGTCCCCCTCCCCGTTCAATAATAAGATTAAATTTTCAAATTTCTACCAATTTTGTGTGGAGGAAGACCATCGTTGCTTTCACTTCCTTACGTCCGTTCCACCAACCATGGTCCGCCTCCAGAGTTCCAAAATCCACGATCAGAGGTGGTGAGTCTGTGATCGCCCGAAAATGGGGAGAGTCCCTTCTGTAAACCAATAGCTAAGTTAATACTCATACACTCAAAATATAAAAACATCAATATAAAAATAACTAAGACGACCAGTACAATTTTAAATTTGTAGCATTGTGTGTTCCTACTATCTCTCCAGTTACGTTGTTCTGTAATACATAAGAATTTTGCATCTTCACTTCTATGACCTCATATGGCCCTTCATATAAGAGAAAGAATTTCTTAATTTCTTTGTCTTGTGCATTCGATAAGTCATGTCTTTTAACTAATACCATTTGTCCTACATTATACTTAATCCACTTACCTCTTGCGTCGTGTCTACGTTTTCTCTGTTCACCCTTACTAATTAAGTTTTCATTCGCTAACCGGATTTTAATGTTTATATCAGTCGTTCTACCTTCAGGTGGATAGTCGAATAATTGTTCCAAGATTCTTGGGGGGCGTGTTCCCCTTACTAGTTCATGAGGTGTATACCCAGTAGACTCGTGGGTGGTACTGTTCAGCCAAGTTTCCACCTTTCGTACATACAACGGCCACTCGCTGTGTTTAGCGTGACAATAGGCTCTGAAGATCCTGCCTATTTCTCTCATTACACACTCAGCCTGGTTGGACTGGGGATGATACACAGCCGTACGCTTCGTGAGGATGCCTTCCCATCCTAAGGTCTGACGCCATCTTCCGCTGATGAACTGCGGCCCATGGTCTGATAAAATTACTTTTGGCTTACCCACGTTAATCATATATTCTTTGGTTACTTTTTCCCTCAATACCTTACTGGTAGCTCTTTTTACGCTATACAATTTTACATATTTTGAGAAAGTGTCAAGCAATACAAATATATATACTACTCCGCCTCTACCCTTCGGCAATGGTCCAAACAAATCCACAGCAACTAAATCAAAAGGTCGATCTACCTTAATATAATTTAACTCACCTTCTACTCTGTAGTTAACCACCTTCGACTTTTGACACAAGTCACAACTCCTCAGCAACTGTCTCACTCGCCTCTCCATATTTCTGAAAATACATGATTCTTTTAAAACATTGACACACTTTTTAGCCCCAAAATGACCATATCGTATATGACAATCCCAAATAATTTTCTCTTCCAACACCGCTGGTATCACTAATTTCCAGTCACGCTCACCCCCTACTACCTTCTTAAACAATAACCCTTTGTAAATTTTAAAATATTGATTGTACTCCGACTCATCCAGCTCCGTCTCTAAACTGTGTATTATTTTTCCAGACTTACCATCTACTCTCTGCATGGTGTTAATATCCTTCAGCTCCTCTCCAAAGATTCTGTCTTCTCTGCTAATCTGAAAAATTTCAATTTCTTTTAAGTCCCTACCTGTTTTGTTATTTTCACAATCTACTCTGGATAGAGTGTCGGGTACCTTATTTTCTGTTCCTTTAATGTACTCCCACTCGAAGTTGTACTCCTGTAAAACAAGTACCCACCTGGTTAATCGACTATGAGCAAGTTTACAAGTGTTGAGGAATGACAAAGCTTTATGATCAGTTCTAATGATCGTTTTGTTGCCTAATATGTACGTTCGAAATTTACCAACTGCAAACACAATACTGAGCAATTCCTTCTCTGTGGTAGTGTAATTCTTTTCAGCTGGCAGTAAAGATCGACTAGCGAACGCAATTGTCTTATGTTCCTTCTCCTCATCCTCCTGATACAGCTCTGCTCCTACAGCGACATTGCTGGCGTCCGTCTGTAAATAAAACATCTTATCAAAATCCGGGTGGTTCATCATAATCATGTCACTAAATTTGCGTTTTATTTCTTCAAAGGCTCCACGCTCCACTTCTCCCCACTTCCATTGTCGGTTCTTCTGCAATACCGCACTTAACTTAGCGGTTAGGTAGGCGTAGTTCCTCTGAAATTTCCTATAAAAGTTGCACAGCCCAAGAAAACTCTGAAGTTGTTTGATGTTTCGCGGTTCAGGGAAACGCATAATAGATTCAACCTTGTCCGGGTTTGCAGAAATTCCTTCCGATGTGATAATGAATCCTAAAAAATTAATCTTCGTTTGTAAGAATTTGGACTTATCCCAATTTACGGTTAATCCTCCCGCTTCTAATTTTCCTAAAACATATTTTAAATGTTCTAAATGGTCTTCAAATGTACGTGAAGCTATTAAAATATCGTCTACATAAACTGTGAGAAAATCTAAATCTTTTGGTCTCAAAATTCTATCCAAACATTTAATGAAACTAGCTACGCTGGTATTTAGCCCAAATGGTAGTCGCTTAAACTGATAATTTTTTCCATTAAACAAAAATGCTGTGTATTGCCTACTTACCTCTGCTAATGGTACCTGCCAATATCCAGCAGTCAGATCTAAAGATGTCATAAACCGTACGCCACTAAACTTTTGAAAGATCTCATTTATAGATTCTGGTGATTCTCGGTCTGGTATAATAATTTGGTTAATTTTCCTTGCGTCTAGACACAATCTTACTCCTCCTTCCTTCTTAATTACCACCACTAACGGATTTGAGTAGTGAGACACTGACCTCTCGATGATCCCATTATCTAACATTTTATCCAACTCCTCTTGCACCGCTCGTCTTTTAGAGTAAGGCACTGGATAGCTCCGCTGCATGAATGGTGTGTGTTCCTTTATCTGTAACATACATTCATAATTTTTTCCCCTTCCTGGAATATCGGCAAACACTCCCTTAAACTGCTCTATTACTTGCCATAACGCTATACGTTGGCCACTCCTTATCACCTCACCCCCACTACAGAATTCATCCGCCCTTATCTCCCAAACTTCATTATTAATATTACTCATTTCATTATCAACATCTTCTAAATACTCACCCTCTATACAAAAATTTACTTCAGTATCTAAGTTATTCTCAACTACTTGTTTCTGTAACATTTTTACACCAGTTGTTCTGACTTTATTTATCACATTTTCAAAATTAATTTTCACAGACCGATCACCCCCATCTAACTCCAACACTTTTTCTTTAAAATTTATTACAGCTTTATTTCTTTGTAAAAAATCATTTCCCAAAATGATGTCTAAACTTAACCCCTTGACTACCAAAAATGTATTATCAAAATTCATATCTCCAATTGAGAAACTTAAATGTATCTGTTTTGTCACCCTTTTACTACGTACCCCCGTGACTCCTATTACTGTAACCCCTGCTACGGGTAAAACTGGAATATTCTTATTAAATTCTTTCAATTCACTTAAAATGTTCTCGGCTATTACTGAAATTTCGCTCCCTGTATCAACAAGTGTTTTAAAGTTTCTATTTTCTATTGTTACCTGTATTTCCGTGAGTCCAACTCTCACCTCCAATGTCGTGTTACACTCCTCCTCCAATAAATCGGCAACGATATCTGCTTTTATAACGTTGGATTGTAGGTTCTCGATGGGTCGGACCTCATGAGTTTCCCTGAACAGTGGTCGGGTCCTATTTACCACTGTTGATTTCAGTTTTCCGGCTGTGTCCTATTATGACTCGTCGATGGTACAGGGTGTCCTCGTGTTGGTCCCTGATGGAGATACGGTGCTCCTCTGTTACTAGGGGCTCCTCTGTTCGCAGGTACGAATTGCTTTGTTTGGTTACTCCTTGTTGCTTTGCAGAAATAACAATGCTGCATATGAGCACGATTTTCCTTCCTGCAACTAGAACAACTCCAACCGCCTGGTTGCTGTAAATCATTTCGAAAATTATATTTATTTCCAGTATTATTATGATAAGGCCTTGGCCGATTAAACTCATTGTTATTATTGTTATGGTTAGATATATTTGGTTGCATGGGGCGTCTACCCATTTCACGATCATTTATACTTTGTAGTATATCTAATACCCTTTCCAGTTCATCAAGATTTTCTATTTCTTTAGTCATCAGAGTGACCTGCACTTCTCTAGGTAAGTGCTTACTAACATACCTAACAAATGACTTAAAAGGTATGGGTGGCTCTAAATATTTGGCTTCGTTGTATAATTTTGTTACATAAATAGTAATGTTATTATTACTAACGTTACGTCCCATGAAGTTACCCGTTCCCATAATACGGCTTCTTAAAGTCTCCTGCTCCTCTTCTGTCCAATATTTACCCTTAAAAGCTTTCTCAAAAGTATTATAACAATCCCATTCTAACCTATGAGCTTCAGCCCATATGACTGAGTTACCCTTGAAACATTTAATGATCTTATTCAATTTCACTTCCCAGCTACTACTACTAAAATAATTATAATCCCTGGTTTGATTTAGAAAACGCATTGGGTGTATTACTCTGTTTTCATGGCTAAAATTCTCTAATTCTATTTCATTATAGAAATCTCTAGTTATGACTACCCTATCATTTATGCTTGAAATATTTTTATTTATTTCTCCCCGTAATTCGTTTTTTACACTGGTCAAATTATTTGCAATCATATCATATTTATCATGTACATCCAAACTATTTTGTACAGTTAAGTCATCAATTTCTTTAATCTTACTTTGTAACAAATTAAATCTACTCTTGGTACTTTTCTCATGTTCAGTTATGGTACTATCTATAGTTTCTAAATTCTTGGTGATATCTATCATATTTATTTCCATGTTTTCTAAATGATTTTGCAAAACATTGGTTTTCACTGCTACTTGTTTGCTTACTTCAATATTGGTTTTAACCTCTAATTGACTTTCTACAAAATTTAAACATTTCTGTTGTATTTCTATACTTTGTGACTCAAATTTACTTTTAATCGTGTTATTTACTGTGTCATAAACTAGATCGATTTTAGTGTCTAAATCATTAATGGTACTACTGAACTTATCATCAACAAATGCTAGTTTTCTGTATGTTATCACAACGTGTTTCTACTGTGTTAATTCGCTCTTCTAAGTGAAAGTTTTGACCTTTTATTTCATCTAATTTTTTATCAAAACTGTCAAATTTGTTTAATAAAATTTTCATCATTTCCGCAGTACCATCGGGTTTGTTATCTACCATAGTGGAAATGGATGTGTCAACTTTAGTTATTTCTGTAGTCACAGGCATACTTGCCTCATCAGTCTGACTAGTTTGAGGTGTTTGTACCTCCATTTCACTAGTTAAATTTATCTCAGAGGTACTGGTTTCTACTACAATATTGTCACTAGTACTCATGTTGGCAATTTTGCAATACCTGCATGCATACAATTGTATAACCTAATTGTGGGGTTATGTTTACGAATTATAAAATTTTGTGTCCGTTACCTCAAGCAATTTGTTCCGTTCTTTCTAGGCGTACATTAGGTAATAATATGTTTAAATAATACCACCTAATGTCCCTGTTCGGGCGCCACCTGTATACTTACGTTTATTTTGATTTATAGATACGATATATTATATCTCACAAATGTGGTTATGTATACAAAAACTAGGACGCTATCTTTATTACCTAAGTCATGGGCCAGAATTTCGTTACGTGAAGTTATTAGGAAACGGAAATTGCTTGAAATAACAAAACAGCTGTTCTAATTGTTACCAATGAAATACCCCTTTTATTCTTTACTTTGTTACATAACAGTTTACCAACTTTAACCCTTCCAAAAACATAATGTGTAATAATAAATTTGATTAAGTTTAATGATTATACAATAATAACATAGATATATTTATATAGTGGTGCTCAACCCAGCACTTAGGAATTACTACACACACACTCAACCACTCGCTCTTCCATACTCATGGTACAAACTTTTATGAATTGCGGAGCTCCTTTAAATATATTGAAATTTTAAATAATTTTGTAAATAATTTGTAAATAATTGATTTCTACAATTTATATTGGGAAATAATGAAAGGATTTCATGATGATTGATTTCTAGGATTTAAAGTGTATAAGGAACGCTCTCACCCATTTCGTGTTGGCCTCCTCGCACTGCTAGTATCGTCCCGACATCGGCACAATCGGTTTACTTTTACGGCGCTTGACGGGGCACTTTCGTGTCAACCCACGTAACCCACCGTCGTGGGACCGATTCTAAACGTCGATCTTTTTTACGGACGATTCATCGGCTGAGGACGCCTACACAAAGCCGAACTATAACTTTCCTTAATACATTTTGTATATAAATATGATACTGTTTATTAACCACCTATAGTGGTCTAAAAAGTTAAAATTCACCCGTAAGTGAATGAGCAGCCGGCCGGCGCTGATCAGTGCTGCAGCAGAAATGACGACAATTCCTTGTTAGATTTTGCGGAAGTGGGGTGCACTTACGTCACATTTTCTTTGTCTAACTTGTTGACATCGCCGTTTTGTCGTTGTCAACACATTCTCAGCCTCTGACGTAATTAAGGCTTGGCTCGGTTATCGCAATAACTGCACACTGTTTTTGTAATGTTACACCGTTTTTTGCTATGAATTGTTTCCAATCCTGACAAATATTGTGATATAGTCCACTCACTGCAGATTCATATCGGGTGTTTAAGGTTGGGTTTAGTATGACAAAAATAGAAAAATACAATATTTATGTTCTAGTTACCATATTTAAGGTATTTCCAAAAATGTACCATGATTGTACCATCACACATTAGAATATTTCCAATTTTTAATGGAATACAAAGATCGCCGTTTTGCTCAAGATCCACGGTTCCGATTTTTATGCACTAAATACTGTTCAATGACACGATGCAATCAAACGAGGAGGAATATTTGCTAAAAAATCTGATTTTCATGGTAATATTCAACAATTACTTGATGCAATGTCACGCAATCCAAAAATAGTAAAAGGTTTATATTATTGGTGCTCTAAAATTTTTCTTATTCTTATTGGTTCCAAAGGAGAGGTAAATTAGAGTCGATGATAAGCCAGCTCGATATACTACCGACAGCTTTCTTAACATTGAGTGCTGCTGACCTTTGGTGGCCTGACTTAGCACGTCTTCTAGGCTGTGATTTCGAAGAAGAGGAATTATTGAATGAATCTCAAATTGTACAACGACAAAAACTCATAAATGAAAATCAATTAATTGTTGAAAATTACTTCACGTTTCGAGCTGTTACTTTCATTGAAAAAGTGGTATGCATACGATACAAAGTTCTCAATTATTGGTTTCGGTTCGAATTTCAGCATCATGGTTCATGCCATTTACACGGTCTTATTTGGATATCTGGTGCTCCGGATCCTAGAACTTTTGATGCAGCTTCTCAGCGACAGTTGCTTGAAGCAACAACGTACTACGATAAGTTAGTAAATGCGTTTAACCCATTGCCATCCATTCCACCAGCAACAATACATCCTTCACGTATTAGATCAAGTGATGTTGTAATTGACGATGACCAATCTATTTCTGAATTATTGAATCGATTCCAATGACATACACAGTGCTCAAAAGGTTACTGTCTGAAACCGAATGGTCGCGAATTTATCTGTCGCTTTAAATTCCCTAAAGCAATTCAAGAAGTATCGACTTTACTGAACGATAGTAAAGGAAATTGGGTGTACACTCCTGTGAAAAATGACGAGAAACTCAATCTATTCAACTCTTTTATTGCTCAAACATGGAGAGTTAATACCGATTTTCAGATTATTACGTCATTATATGCTGTAATTGAATACATATCGAAGTACGCCTCAAAATCAGAACCTACTTGTAAAAATTTGTTAGAAATGTTTGAAGAAATCGTTAAATCGCGAAATTCTGATGATCAGGCTCGCTAGGCGTACACCAGTTTAATGATGAAAATAATTGGTGAAAGAGACATTGGAGCTTGTGAAACCTGTCATATACTTATGAGTATTCCATTATTCCATTGCACGAGGAGCTTTCAGACACTTGTGATTAAACTTGAAAATTATGTTGCTATTCCGGAAACTGAAGACGATGGTACTGCCTTATCATTTATTGAATTCTACAATCAGAGACCACTAAATATGGAAGATATGACTTTGTTAGAATTTGCGAAAAGATATTCTAAAGGAAGTAGAAATAGACTGGTTATTTGCAGAAAACATAAAATAGTACAAGTCTATCCTAAGGTTGATAAAAACTTGAATCAATCAAGTTTCGAATTATTTTGTAAACAACAGCTAATGTTACACAAACCCTGGCGTTGTGAACAAAATTTGAAAAATAAGGATGAAACTTGGAAAAGTACATATCAACGAAGTAACATTGTGGAACCTCAGCAGATTAATATGTCTTTACAGCCAGTGGAAGACGAAGATGAATTTGAAAATAATGATAATGAAATTATATTTAATGAGAGAGTGGATGGCAATATGTTGCAGTAATGCCTAATGACCTACCAGCCTATGTTACTGTTGGTAATCGTGACATCGATATACTTCATGACTGGAACGAAGCTTATCATAGTTATCCAGATATAAAAGATAACACTGATTTCATTGAGAAAAGTAGAGAAACGATTGTAAATCAACAACAATTCTTTGAACCTTTGAATATCAACTTCAATGAACAACAAAATGCCATTTTGTCTTTATTGGATCAACAGCTAATGGATTACGATAATTGTTTACATAAGCTTGCAATAGTCCAAGGTAAGGCTGGAACAGGAAAGAGTTGTATCATCAACGAGATGGTTCATCGAATAAACTCTCATTTCCAATGCAATGCTACTCTTTTGATGGCTCCGACAGGTGTTGCAGCGAATAATATTAACGGACAGACCCTCCATTCAGCTCTTAGAATACCTCCTTTGAGAAACGCTCTACCACAATTAAACAGTGATGCTAAAATTTCTTTTGAAGATGAATTCAAAGACATTAAATTTGTTATTATAGATGAAGCCAGTATGCTTGGGTTGAACTTATTTTTCAAAGTTGATCAAAGACTCAGAGACGTTAAACCACAATTAGCCAACCTGCCATTCGGAGGTCTTTGCATTTATTTAGTGGGCGATTGGTCACAACTTCCTCCAGTATGTGATTATAGCCTTTACACTATTGGAAAAAACGCTAAAACTATTCAGTGAAGTTTATTATATTTACAGTTCAAAAAGGTATTTTTTTTAACAAAAATAATGAGACAAATGGGAGATGAACAACGATCTTTCCGAGGAACTCTTAATAGGATTTCGAATGGAAGTATTACTGAGCTTGATCATCAACTGTTATCTTCTCGATTTTTTGTCAACAATATTGGGGATAAGTCTTTTGAAAATGCAGTGTGCATAATGGCAAAAAATACTGATATTGATAAATTTAATTATGAAAAGTTACAAAAAAATGAACAACCGATCGCCTTGATTAAAGCTATACATAACTGCTCAGAAGCCCTTGCTGCATCTTCTGATGAAGCTCAAAGATTGACTGCTGAATTACGTCTATGTAAAGGAGCCAGAATTATTTTAAGACAAAATCTTTGGGTGGCCAAGGGTCTCGCAAATGGATCATTTGGCACATTTACTGATATAATTTATGATCCTTCTATTGAATACGAGGCTTATAGTGACGTATGCCATTCTGCGTTCTCGTTCAATTTGAAAAATATACTGGTCCGACTATTTATGGAAGCTCAGTCCCTATTGTGGCTATTACGTCTTCGTTTAAACGGCGTGGAATCAGTTGTACACGTAAGCAGTTTCCTGTTATGCTTGGATACGCGATCAGTATTCACAGATCTCAAGGAATAACTCTGGATAAAGCAATTGTCGACATTGGTGATAACGAGTTCCAAGTTGGTCTAACTTATGTCGCATTATCGAGAGTAAAAACTTTGAGTGGATTGCTGTTGAAACCATCATTTAACTTTGATCGTTTGAAAAAAATTAACAGTAGTCATTCGATGAATGCACGTCGAAATGAATTACAGAGACTGTGGAATATATGTAATACAAAATAGATGCTACTTATAAAAAATATGTCATCTTAACAAGATGCTACTTCCATTTACTGCATATTGTTATTCTTATATTAAATATATTATTATTGTATATTATATTCAAAAGTTATTGTTATTATTGTATACTATGTTCAGATGTCTTACTTTTATTTGTTACGTGCTATATGTAAATACTTTGTTATAAAATATAGTGGATAACTGATCATTTGCATCAATTTGTATTCTTATTATTGAACACATTTCCCAAATATTTTTTTAAGATATGAAAACATTCATTTCTATATTTAATGGAAAATTTCACATTTGTCTAGAACTTCGCCCCCTTTTGTCCGCGCTCGGGGACACCTAGTCATAAATATTATGTTTTATGTTATATTATGACTTGAACAATACTTTCACTTTAATTTTACATTAACCCTGAGATTGAGAATTTCCATGGAATCCAACCGAAATGAGCTACCAATAAAAGAAGGGACATTGAATGTCAATACAATTAAGAAATGTTAAAGAGAAATAATACATTTTATTGAAATTCAGTCAAGATAGAAAAGGAGTTTGATTATTTATTTAACATAAAAGTTTAATTCTTACGTAGAAGAAGGGTAAGTTTAAGAAGTTTAGGAGTTAAGAGGTAAAATAAAAGATATTACATTGTTACAAAATTGACGCTTACAATGTGAGGCGTTATCCACTTAACACAGTTTATCAAAAAAGAGATAATTGTATTATATTACAATATATATATATATATATATATTATATTTAATTTTTATAATGAATTTACCTCAAGATATTTCTTTCCTTATTAGGAACATGTTTTGTGTACCATTTTGTACGCATCCTCAGCCTTCCGGATTTTGTTTCTAGTGAAGTACATGTGTGTTGGTTGGTTGTTATTGTGGCTTCCTGTTGGCTTCTGGTATTTTAAATTGGTTTTATTGTGTGTGATTGTGGTGTATGTATTAGTATTTTGTGTATTTTCGATGTTTAGTGCTTTGAAAATTGTGTTATGTTTTGTATTGATTTGTATTTGTTCAGGTATTAGTTTGTTTTGTGTTTTATGTTTGTATATATTTGTAAATTTTCCCAAATGTTCATTATGGTGCCTTTGTGTGGTATGTGTTTTTTAGTGTCATGTTGGTTATGTTTGGGAATTCATGTCCAGTGTTTATTGCATGTGTGGCCAAATTAGATTTGTATATTTCTGTTTTTTTGTATGCGTTTAGGTGTTCAAAATAACGTTTTTTTAGTTGTTTGTTTTTTTGTTTGTCCTATGCAACATTTATTACAATTTTGGCATTCAATTTTGTATATACAATTAGTTGTTGTATTATCTTTGTTGTGTGGGTTATTTAGTTTTTGTAGATTATTTTTGTTAGTTTTGTATGCTATTTTAATGTCTGTGTTCTTAAACAGTTTTGTTAGCTTTGTCATTTTATTATTTATGTATGTGAATGTGGACATACATACCACATTTACCACCACATACAAACCACATTCACATACATAAATAGTAAAATGACAAAGCTAACAAAACCGTTTAAGAACACAGACATTAAAATAGCATACAAAACTAACAAAAATAATCTACAAAAACTAAATAATCCACACAACAAAGATAATACAACAACCAATGGTATATACAAAATTGAAAGCCAAGATTGCAATAAATGTTACATAGGACAAACAAACAAAACAACTGAAAAAACGTTATTTTGAACACCTAAACGCATACAAAAAAACAGAAATATACAAATCTAATTTGGCCACACATGCAATAAACACTGGACATGAATTCCCAAACATAACCAACATGACACTACTAAAACACATACCACACAAAGGCACCATAATGAACATGTGGGAAAATTTACAAATATACAAACAAAAAACACAAAACAAAACTAATACCTGAACAAATACAAATCAATACAAAACATGACACAATTTTCAAAGCACTCAACATCGAAAATATACAAAATTCTACGCGATGTTGTGCCGGTATTTCAAAACCATATTGTTTCATAAATAATGAAAATATTGGTATAAAAAATGTATCAGTTTGTTTAGAAAGATTAAAAGTTTTGACACTAGGGGAGGCGTATAGGATTCTTTTTTATCCTGCCATTCTTTTCTGCCTGTATTTTCTAGCGTGATTTTCTGGCATTACTCTCAATCTTACAATTGATTTCTATGTGTACCAGGTATAGTCAATGCAATAAACCTCATGTAAAACACTTATAGGTGTAGGCCTATCTAAAGAAACTAGTGGTCACCCAGTGGTCGAAATTCGACCGTAATTCATTAAATTTTTAAGTTTGAACGTTATTGAGGTTCTTTTGTCAAAGAGTATACCTCTATAATCATTGCATATAATTTTTTTGAATTTTGTTCTATTACGTCAGCTGCGACCGTGTACAAATACGTCATTAACATATGTTGTTTGCCTTAATTCCCTGCAATACCTCTGAAATTTAAAATTTAATGTTAGTAACAGTTGAAAAAAACACAATTACAGCTTGTATTTGTATTTATTTTTTGATATAATTCATTGTCAGTTTTAATTTTTTCATGTTATTATTGAATCAAATAAACGCTAATAAAAATGAGACTTGACATTCATAGAAGTATAAGATACATTGTTTTCAATTCCAGTGGATTACATTTCATTTTTTGTAAGGTACAAAATTCGAAAACAGTTTGAAGATTATCTGCTACAAAGCTTATATAATTTTTTAATTTTTTTTTCTATGCATTAATTTTCGAGTTATTTGAAAAATATGAAAGATAGGAAAAATGAGGTTTAGCTTGGCTAAGCCATATTTAAAAAGCAATAACGCATTTTTTGACATTTCCTTGGGTTTTTTTTATTGCCATACTGACCAGGTTTCGCCAAGGCTACACAGTTATTTTGCCTATCTTTTTCGAATTACAGTAAAGCCCCGATTATTCACGGAATTGGGTGGCAAGGGCACCGCGGATAGTGAAAATCGCGGATAACCCGAAAATAGACTAAAAATGAGGTGTAAACACGAAAAAAAATATTTCGGCATAAAAACTGTATTTTATTGTACAAAAAACATAATATGTAAAACTTTTAAAATATGTACAGTACAGCAGAAACCTTTGCTGTACGTCTAAATCACTAAAATAAAGAACAGTAAACAAACAACAATACTGTACTGTTAACAAAAAGTGTTCAGTTACGCCTTTTTAAAAAAATCAGTCACTCGTTTTTGCTTCTTGCTTTGGAAACACCTTTTCTTTATTCTAGATTGTACTTTCCTTAACATGAGTTTTTCTGCCAGATGTGCGTCGTCGTCTTGTTCCTCTAAATATTGAAGCAATCCGTCTACGTGCTGCAAAGCAGTTTCGTGTGTCATCCGTGCAGGCGCCTCGTCTTCTTCACTTTCACTTTGTTCTTCTTCGTTCTCGTTCACTCCCATTGCTTTGTTCGTTATCTCTACGTCAGTCAGTCAGTCAGTCGTTCAAACCCCGGCTCACTTGCGTCGCATTCCAGCCACTCTTCTATGTTCTCTTCGTCGACATTCTCACCTCCCGGAACGGATGTCACTAGGTCAACAAGTGTAGCGGTCGGCATGACTTCATTCTCTTCTTCACAAGTGTTTTGCTTGACATTTGTTTCGATACTCGGAAAGAGTTTTCTCCATGGTTTAACAAGGGTTGAGGGTTTGATGTAATCCCATGCAGACGCAATATCGTAAATGCTATCCAAAATTGTATAATTCTTCCAAAATTCTTTGAGATCGCAGCCTTCTTCGATTTTTGACAGTAACAACTTTGTTCTGTATGTTCTCTTCATGGTTGCAATGACTCCCTGGTCCATAGGTTGTATCAGCGCAGTAACATTTGGGGGCAAAAACTTTGCGAAGATTTGCCCGTCAGAAGATTTAAGCACACATGTAGCTGGGTGTGAAGGCGCGTTGTGAATTAACAAAACAGCCTTCTTTGGCAAATTTTTTGAGTCAAGATGTTTACGTACTTGAGGCACAAAAATGTTTTCAAACCATTCTTGAAAAATCTGCTGGTTCATCCAACCTTTTTTTTGGTTGAAATAATCAACTGGTAAATTTTCTGCTCTTGTCCCCTTAAAAGACCTCGGTTTCTTAGATTTACCGATTACAAGAAGCCTAAGTTTATGACTACCCGCAGCATTGCTGCATGGCAAGATTGTAATTCTTTCCTTGCTACTTTTGTGACCTGCCGCTTGATGTTCACTTTCAAATGCTAAAGTACGAGTGGGAAGACACTTCCAAAAAAGCCCTGATTCATCAGCGTTATAAATTTGTTCATATGACAGATCTTCAGACAACACAAACTCTTCAAAATCACGTTGAAAATCATCAGCTGCTTGTTGATCACCACTCAGCTTCTCTCCGTGTAGACCAATCTCTCTAATTCCATGACGTTTCTTAAAACGATGTAACCAACCGGACGACGCATCAAAATTTCCTTCCAGGCCTAACAAATCAAAAAAGATTTTTGCTTTAGCTGCAATAGTAGGACCAGACACGGGGGTGCCCTCACTTCGCACCTGAGCTAACCATTCCGCTAATGCCGAGTCAAATTCATTATAGGTGGATTTCTTCATTGTTTTTCGTTTTTTCATCCCAGAAGCACTGTCCGACACTGATGCAAAGGCTAACAGTTTGTCTTTTTGCTTTAAAACATCTCGCACTGTTGTTTCCCCGATCCCGTAATTCAAACAAATCTGCTTCCTTGAAGCGCCATTTTCTATTTTAGAAAGCATTTCAAGTTTTTGTGCAATCGTTAACACAACCTTCTTTCGTTTTTCAGCCATTATTAATTTCAGGAACTAACAAACTGATCACGACTGATCACTAAGCACGCTTACTGACAACTGACACCACTGGCAGACCGAGAGAATATGTACGTAGAGGGGGAAGGTTAGTGAACTTGACCAAAACAAAAGAGCAAGAGCCAAAACAAAATTCTGAGAAGGCCTATAGGATTACGATGCACAATAAACCTGTCAGAAATTTTCGACCTTCACACTGTAGGGCCTATTGTATTTTCCTTGTTGTTGGCTTGGATTAAAATTGTTTTTTTTTGAGGTTCGTAATTAAAAAAATTTTTCGCGGCACTCGCGGATAATCCGCACCACGGATCCTCCGCTCGCGGATAATCGGGGCTTTACTGTATATAAAATTTAAATAAAAAATTAATACAAAATAAAAAATGAAATACAAAATACGTGCCTCGTATTTTTTCATATATTTTTCATTAAATAAAAAAAAAACCGGGCGGTTAAAAAAATAAATGTTGTCCATTGAACTTAAAATAGTTTGAAAGTGAATTTAATGATTCAGAACTTCTGTGTAAACGATGTTTTTTTGTGAATTTAATGATTCAGAACTTCTGTGTAAACGATGTTTTTTATAAAAACTCTTTCATCATTTGCTAAATGCCCTTGGCCATTATATTCGGAAATATAAAATCTCAAACCATCGAATGATCGAACTCTACTTGCTGCGACGTACAATTGACCATGTGTAAAAACTGGCTGCCTCAATAAAATTCCAATTTTTTCGAATGTTTGTCCTTGAGACTTATTTATTGTCATCGCAAATGCAGGTATAATTGGAAATTGAGTTCTTTGAAAGTTAAATGGTAAAACATACCGGAATATGTTAAATTTATACGTGGAATCAAAATTCTCTTATTGCGTGCGGTTCCAGTTAAAACTTCGCAATCAATAGCATTACGATGCATACACTTGATGCGCATTCTTGTTCCATTGACTAATGCTTCCTTTGTATTTAAGTTTCTGATCAGTAAAACTATGCAATTAACTGTCAGTACTAACTTATGTGGTGGCAAACCACTAATAGTCAAAGAATTCAAAAACTCTACTGGATAGTTATTGATTTCATTGTCATCATCACAAATTATTTTATCGTAGCTATGATATGTTTTCTGTTCACCTGGTATTCGATTAAGTATATCAGTATTAATAAAAGTGCAATCATAATTTTTAGGTGCTAAAATAGCTGACTTCAATATGTTATCTGAGAGTATGTTTTCGGAAATATTTCCATACACCTCATTAATAATATTATTTTCATCTCCTATTAATTGCTGAGGTATTTCAATAATATTTTCACCAAATTGAGGGAATTGTGGGGCTTCATCATTACCAATGTTTTTCAAGAATTCGACAAATTCTATTTCACTTGGTAAGGCTCTCATATTTTGAGTAAACGTTACTTTATGAAAATAAACAAATTTATGCCAACTCGTGACACAATTTTCAATTAAAGTTGCTCGTGATCCATGTGGGACAACTGGTAAGATTTGCCAAAAATCACCGCACAGAAGTATCGTTTTCCCTCCAAATGGTTTATGTTTATCATTTTCATCGCATAGATCCTGCAATAATCTATCTATGATTTTCAACACTTGCAGTGGGCACATAGAAATTTCATCAATAATTATCAATGATGATGAATTTATGTAACGTCCATAGGTACTATTTGCGGTAATATTCGCTACAGAATTTTCCAAAATGGGTATAGGCAATTTAAACACATTGTGTAAAGTTCTACCTCCAAGTAATAGAGTTGAAGCTATGCCACTGAACGCTGTTGCAATGCAACTAAGATTAAGCGAATTTAATTTGTGAATGATTGCTGTTTGTGTGAATGTTTTTCCACAACCTGCATGAGCGGTTAAACAAAAAACATTAGATCCAGTATCATGATGCAAAACTTCATGAATCACACGATCAATTAGATTACGCTGTTCAATATTTGCAGTTTCATAATGCTCAGAAAACAGAAACTCTTGTTCTAGTTGATCAATAGCATTTGCTTCGTCTGTTCTCTGCGAATACATGGGAACTGGTAAACCAAGTTCTTGACATGACAAATTATGAACATTCAAAATATCTTCAATTTCTAATAGAGCTGTATTAAAGGATATTTCTTCGTTGTAATCTCTCAAAAAATCTTCACTAAGATATACTTTAAATTCATTCCATAATGCCAATGCATTGGCTGGCACATTTAATGCACAAATGTAACCAAATAAATTTCGCATTTGTTTTGGTGAATGTAATTCTTTTGCTTCATTTAAACATTCGCACCATTCATTATCATTTGAAGCGATGCTGCGAGCATGGCATGCTTCAACAAAAGAAGTGTGTATAATTCCATTGTATGTTCTAACATCCTCAAATGATTTTGAACCACAGACATGTAATAAAAGCAATCGTAAATGGAAAAGTTCGATGTCTTTTGGTGATACTACATATATGTGTGTAATGATTTTATCACCTCCACGCCTTCTCTTCTTCCATTTTTTTTGGGATCTTCCCACACATAATGCAAAGGAATTTCAATATACTTATATTCATGCGCTGATGGATCTGATCGATTCAATTCAAAAAATGCTAATAATTTTGTTTGTCTTGCATTTTCAATTGCTTGACGTTCTTGCCCTTCTCGAAAGTAAACATTCTGTCTATGCGGTAAATGAATGTCAAGTCTAACGATGGCATATGATTGAAAATGCATTGGTAATTCATAGATGCGCCATACAGCTTCAGTTGATCCGACATAACGGCCATTTAAAAATTTTTTAAATTCATCAATTTGTATTTCTTGACCTGGTTCATTTCTCTCTGAACCTAATTCAACAGATGCACTGTCATAGCCTTTATACACGTATTTATAAATGTATTTAACACCTTTAACTGTAGTGCATACTTCAACATTTATATGGCAATTAAATTTGGCAAGTAAATACGGATTGTATGGTACAACATAATGATTGTCGAGGCAACTACCGCGAACTTCAGCATTAATACCATTATCACGCCTTCTGTATAATGGATATCCATTTAATGATTCACATGTAAATTCATTAAATCGTTTTGGATAATCTTTTGTGCATTTTCCATCTCTCATACATACAGAATTTGGATTAAGTACACCGCATGGACCATGCATCATGTGTTTTACAACATATTCATGTAATGTAGGATGTGTTTGAATGTTAGGAATCTCCGCAGATACAACTTTATCAATATCGGTAGCGTTAACAATTTTACCTTGCTCATTTAAAGAGAGTAAAATGTGAGCATGAGGCAATCCTCTCTTTTGAAACTCAATTGTATAAATGAGTGCTTCAACTTTACCGAAGATTTTTTGTAGTGTAAGGCCCTCAATTAATGCTTTCAGTTTGAACTTGAATACACGCACAACAATATCAGGTCGAAAATTAGCTGACTCACCTACACCAATATTGCTAACTATTTCAGGCCAACTTGGATTGCAAGTCATTGTAATAAACAAAGAAGGCTTTCCGAAATGTTGTACAATTGACATTGCATCTAAATAATTCTGATACATATTTCTTGGAGATCCATTGAATGAAGATGGTAAAATTACTCTACGGCCAACATTATTGGCATTGGGGTTCAATTCTAAATAATCTGTTAAATTGTTGTAAACTTCAGACCTAAGACTTGTTTGATTTTGTCGAATGAAATGTAACCTTGTGCCCTCTATTCTCACATACATATCAACTATCCACTGCAGAAATAATTTTTGTGAATGGTGCAACATGCTAAAATCTTCTCTAATTGCAAGTCGATAGGCTGCATACTGAAGCATGGTTAATTTATTTCTGGGCGCTCTTGAATTAGATGTAGTTGGTACATTATGAGAAATATTGATATGCCACCCAGTATCACCATTTGGAAAAAGTAATGGATACGCTAAAGGGTCCAATGATGAATCCAAAACGGAGATATTTTTAATGGTACCATTAACTTTTGAAAACGAAACCATTTGAACTGCATCATTATAACGGCATAGATCTAAATCATGATTTACTTTAATGAGCATACAGATTTCTTTATTTTATTTTCAACTCTCTGACAATGATCTTTCATTGCAATGAATGACCGAACGAAAGGATTAATGCGTTCCAATTCAAGAGAGATTTCGCGCATTATATTGTTATTGCATGTTTGATTATAGTGTTCACGTAATCTATAATTGACAGCAGTGTCAACATCATAAAAATATAATTGCGCATAACATGGTGAGCGACATATCCAGCAGTCATTGGACCTGATCTGTGATGAAAAACATCATGTATTTTAAAATGATACACTCCACGCGTAACTGTATCCGAAATTTTGGCTTCTGAGCTAACCATAGCAAATGATGAATTGTATTTACGAATGTTTTCAAAATAATTTTTTGACTTTCTTTTTATTGAAGGTTCATTTGAAGTAAGTCCATCATACAATGATTTAAAGTATTCATTTTGACTTGAGGCCGGTAATATTGCTTTACCCTTATGACAACATGAAGTGAATGCAGTCCTTTCACCTAAAGTGACCTCAGATTCGAAATGTTTTGCATTGCAAAACCTGCATTGTAAATGCATTAATCCACAATCAAAAGTATTAAAATTTCTTGGAATGCCATTCAGTGTGCATTTAAATGTATCCCTCAAAATAATTTCATCATTTTGTATACTATTTACACTATTTAAATTTGCATTTGGTCTATTATCATTTTGACTTTCACGCGAATATATATTCCTTCTTCTTTGTCTCTCACTCCGACCCGTCAATGTTCTGTGTCGAGGCATAATGGTAGTAGGTGCGAATATCTGAATGTAAAAAAAAACATGTAATGAATTTACTGAAACTAAGATTAGACAGGGTTTAATTTAAAAATAATAAAATGTACTCACTTTTTTGAAACCACCAATAATAATTAGGCGAGAGTAAGTCAATTCAAATTGCTGCTACAAAAGTTTCCTTTTGCAACAGGTGTATATTAAGCAAGCTGTATTTCACTTTCAACTGCACATTAATATTGTAACACAACAGAAATGCGGTCCCCGACGTTACATAAAGAAAAATATTAAAAATAGAATAGGGAAGTAAATATTAATTCCCACACTAATAAAAGGGTCAGAGAAATAAATTCATCATTGTATAAAAGTAATAAGAATGCAAGGTAGTAATAATAATAAAAAATAAGCATGTAATAAAGATAACAGTGATAAATCTCAATGTTCAGTGAGAGGTAAATAAATAAAAAACATTGATAAAATTTGTAAGAAAGAAAAACTAATATTGACTATTTTAAAGTAATTGATGGTGTGAAAATAGATAAGAATGGTCAATAATGTACGTTATAAGTTACTCAAAAATACTTATTATGAATTGTATAATGTTATGTTGTTATCATAACTATGATGTTATAGTTTGTGTTATCATATGAAAGCTTACTTGTTGATATAATATCAAATAATGAAGTAATATGTATTATTCGTTTACTGTTGTAGAACTGTGATTGAACTCAGTTAATGAGTATTAATTAATTTCATTTTTCTTATGTGTTATCTATAGGTCAAGATAAAGTTATTGTTAAATATCATAAAGATAATTATTTGTGTACATGTACGTAGTTAAAAGTTGATTATGTTTGTAAACTTGTATAAAAAGGCTATAGTTGTTAACAAGTTAAATTCAAAAGTAGATCAAGGTATAATAATCGGCCTAACAGCAAATAACACTGTATAATAACTCAGATCAGAAAGGTTAGGTAAAGAATTTAATAACAAATACTAAATATATTTCAATGAGTTAGTAGAAACCAATAATAATTAATAATAAATAATAAACAAACTCAAACTAAACAAATTATGATAATGCCATAGTGCAATGATACCAATAGATAATGTTTGATATCGGAAAAATAATATTTATTAAAAGAAACAGGCTAAGAGTGAAAAACCAACAGAATATATAGGAATTAGTAAACAAGCTATAAATAAGATTATATTCTGATATAATGGAAGTTTAGTAAGGAATTATTTTGATGAGTGGAAGAATAATATATGAAATTATTACTATATAACAAAATATTGAATAAGAATAAAAAAGTTTGTTGCTATGGACGACAAAATGAATATAATTTGTTGATTTTGATTATTGAATTTTGTGACATGAACGAGAAGAGTTTAACCACGAGAGATGGTCAATAAAAAACTGAATTAATCTAAATTATTAAATACATCAACATTCACAATAAATGAAGGACTAATTACCATAATTTGGGCCAAATAAACATTAACCAAATTGTCTAATCGGATAGTATAAAACGATAATAAGTAATTAAATACAAAGGAATGACTTGGATTGCCCAATATCAGGTCATGAAACGAATGTTTATTTAATGAAGTAATAAAACCAGATAAAGAACTACCTGTATAAAGATTTAATCCTCTAAACCAAACGAAAATAGAATAACCATCAAATCACATTGGACATCGCAGTTTACATCTTACAATAGAAAAACGTATTTGGATTCGGAGTTCGTCGAAGCACATAATCACAAGTTTGGACATTGGTGAACAAAAGGAGCGGTATTTCTGCATCAACCCAGGACCAAGGATTCCACTTTTATTACAACTTTGAAGACAAGACGGAAGAAAATTATCTCATCTGCATTTGATACTGAATGACCACTAAAGAGGTTAGATGCGAACAGCCTTCTCGAGCCACATGGTCCAGCGAACGGTAAACTTCAATTATTTAAATAATATTAAATAAAATAAAACTTGAATCTTGTAATATCTTGCATTCCTATTTATGTATTTTCTGATCTTCCCCAACAGTTGAAAGAACTTGCACGCCCTGTATCTAAAATAATTATAAAAAAAAATCATAACTGAATTTAGTATAAAATTGTACCGATCGATAATCGATTAACTCCGACTTATAGCCTTTTCGTATCTCAAGTAAGAACAATATTATTGGATGTTAAATATTTGAACTAATAAAGAATCATAATTTCAAGATCTTATCATTTATGTATTATTTAATGAAGTGTGAATAAGAAATAAACAGATAGAGAGTATAACCACTTATCACCGTATGCGGTGTGTTAACCTCTAAATTTCCTTTGTCTGGGAACTGCAGCGCTAGTTGCGGACTTCTCAGGTATTAAAGAGAGGAGAATTCCACACGAAATTTCTCTTATTCTCTGCAAAGCAGAATAGGCTTGAGCGGAATTTTTGAATAACACCCAACATACATAAGTTTCATTCACACCAACACTGTTAGATTAAGTAGAGAGATAAGGTAGTCATAATTAACTATATCACGGCACCTAATAAATTAAGATACGGAAGAAATTGGCATATTAAATAAGTAAAGAGAGGTACGTACCCGGTACATAATAATATATAAAACACAGATATCTAATATACAAAATATAAAATAAACGCTTTTTTGCCTTGACATACACTCCACAGACTATTGTTGCCTGGCAACAAAATTATTTTATTTTTAACAATTACCATTGTTTGAAAAAGTTTAAATGAATTTTCAAGTGCAAATGAATGTTTTATTTTATTTAATTTAATGTACTTGTAACGCATATTATATATAAATTTTAGCTTTCTGCACTCCTTCTCCATATAAACTTTAACTATGCCAAATCTCATACTCCTCCGTGCGCGCAGTATGCTTAAAAAGGGATACAAAGTTTTCTCTTCACGTATTAATATATAGATTACAGTATAGATCTATTAAAATTCTATTTTTGCACAAATTCGTAACAGTTTGATCTCTTCTAACAGGCAATGCATTACATCGCAGCTGCATGGCACAGAGTATCGCAACTCACTGTCCGCAACTGCTTTCACAAAGCCGGATTCGGGAATAGCGAAACCTGTAGTAATGAAAATAGCTGTGATGTTCCCGTTGATGATGTGGAATGGGGCAAACTGGAAGGTCATGCGTCATTTGACGACTATGTCAACATTGACGAAAATCTTGTTACCGCGGAAGCTATGACCATATCGGAGACTACTGATGGCATTCAGCAGTAAAGGGGTGAAGAAGAGAAGATGATGATAATGATGAAGAAGCAGACCCCCTTGTGTTTTAGTGATGCAGTTAATGCCCTGGAGACAATTAAACGCTTTGTAACCCACCGTAATATATCCCACGAAATTATGATGCAGTTGTCAAGATTTGAGGACACAGTTTATTCTATAGCCGCGGAAAAGAAAAAAACAAAGGAAGATAACGGACTTTTTTGGGAAATGATTAATTGTATCTGTGTATTTTACTCTATGTATACGTCAAGTTGTATAAATACTGTTACAACACAAATAAGCCACCCCAGTACCAGGGATAAAAAAGATGATAATAAATATAAATATATTTCATATTAAATAAAATGATTAAATATAAATAAAATATAAAGACGGTGACACGACAAACGACGACATGACCTAACCCAAGTGATTGACCAAACAAACAGGAAACCAACAAAGAAGGGAAAAAACCGAAACCAAAGAAGAATAAAGACAATTGAAGGAAGTGAACGAATTCCTACAACCAAATAAAATAAAACCAAACGAGAAGGGGAGAACCACATTAAAATGAAGCCAATTGAAAATGAAGGAGAAGAAGAAGAAAAATGAAGAGGAAACGAAGTGAAACCAAGGGATAAGAAACACCACAAATATAAAAGGGAGAAATGGTACACTCAAGTAGAATATTGAGAACAAAACCAATAATTATCCAATACCAGAAATAAATATTATTCTCAATGAAATAATTCATATAACTGTTTTAATCAGAACAGTAAAGTAATATTATAAAAAGAAAAAGTACACTAACCCAAAAAATTAGAGTTAGATATAGTAAAAATCTATAGAAAAATAACATTAAAAATACTGTGTATAATTTGTAATGAAAGAAATAGTGAGAAAGTGACAAAGAGAAATAATTATAGGGATTACCCACTAAGAAACACTTAATGTAAACAGTTAAAAAGTGCAATAGTGAAAGTGTGAAACCCCAAAAATTGTTAGCAACCATAATAATGATAATAAAACGCTCAATAATCAATAAGAAACAATGATTGATTAATAGTGAATCCAAAAATAATTAAGAGTAAGGTTTTTAGGATAATATTAGATGTAAGCATTTCATAATGTGAAATAAACACTGAAGAGTGATAAGAAAACACTGCGTGAGTAAAAGTGATACAAATTAGTAATTAGAAATATAAAGTTTTAATAATAATAGTAAATGGAAACAATTAGTGATATGAAACGAACACTGGAAAGTGATAATAACATTGTTAATTAAGAGATTTAAGATTAGTTGTAAACGATTGTAGTTAAAAGGGGAGTATCCCATGTAAAGATAAACAGCTAGTATTAACATGGATTGAGAGTAGAGTTTAATTAGGAAATAAGCAAGTAGTAATAAATAAATAAACACCCCAGATTGTAAGGGAAAACCAATTGTTCAAAAGGTGATGTTAGTTAACACCCATAAAATAGTAATTAATGGATTGAGTTGTAAACAAACTTTACTTAATAATAGTTAAAGAATTGTGTAGTTATATTTATGAATAGGGTATGACTGAAGAATTTGTACAGAGCATACGCCTAGATGTTATGTTTTTGATTGAGGAAGAATAGGGAGTGGTAGCCATATTATTAACAAAGGCAAAATAGATGATTAAGAAGTTAAGACAATACAAATCTAATTACAATAGAAAATCAATAAAGATAGAAAATAACAGAACCATTAATAAAACAAAATACATTAGAATAAAATGAGACATCATTTGTATAAATTCAGTAAATATAGTCAATGGCTAATAGTGCATCGAAATCCCTAACTGTCAAAACCAATAATTACAAATTGTGTAAAATCCACAAGGAAATTAACAAATCTAAGGCAAGTAACTAGCCAAAAATAATGTATAAATCATTTTAAAAGAAAAATGTTACAATAAGAGCTTAAATTAAAAGAAATATGTAATTATCAAATGTTAACATAATTAGACAAAAGTTAATATCTAATAGAACATGACCTTATGAGGTATTATTTTAATCTTTGAAAGGAAATAAATACATCTATCTATTACTCAGGAAGGAAGACAGAAGAATAAGAGCAATCAGAAAATATATAGTAAATTTGAATAAAAATTTCAAATATGATAACAATGCTTTTAATCTAGGCCTTAACCAATCAAAGGGTTTTCGTTACCATAGAAACGGGCCGTTGGTTACTAATTTTCCGTTAATTTTGATTACTCGTAAAATGACGCTTGGGTAGTAGGGACGCAAGATTTTGTATGACCGAAATTTTACTTTAAAAAGTTTAAAAAATATTCAAAAGTCAAAACCATGTACCAGTGAGAAGGAGATGAAGAGGATTAACGTTTAACTGATGTCCAGGAACTAAATAAATGAAAATTAAAAGCAGAAATTCCCAAGACTAATTAGAAAAGGACGCTAGCAGCCTAAATCACTCCAAGCTTGATGAGTTTCCCATTACCAAAGAACAACGATCTATCACAACCTTCTGAACTGATAAGTATCATTTAAATACCCTATTCCCAGGAATAAAAGCACTTTAAATATTTCTCATATCAATACAAACTCTCACTATGAATTAAAAAATAATTTTCTTTCAAGGATTAAATAAAACGAACTTACGTAGCAAACTTGTTAACTAAAAAATAACCTTGCATTAAATTGCGAACTTTTGTAACACCTATTACTACACTGCCGAACAATTTGTAACCACACTTTATATTATTTAAGTACGGATAAGGTACGGTAGTGTACTTTTTTATTGTAACCATATTTTATGTTTTCTTTATAATCTAAAGAACTCCAGATTTTGGACGAGTTGATATATAGTGTACAAACAGTAGCCATGTTGGCATCAGAATAACTCGCTTCAAAACCAATTTCGTCAGCTTGAGATATTGTGTTTCATGTTTATGCCGGAGCAATCTTTATTGAATACTATATTATAATATTATTGTCACAGTAATTAAATACCAAACTATCATTAAAGAAACAGAACAGAGTGTAACCATTGTTTTATTTCATAGGAAATTGTATAATATATGTGTGTGTTAGCAAACTTAAAGATCAGACAACTAGCGCTTTCGCTATCTGTGCAATACAGTAAGCTGTACAGAGGCGGGAACCGATTCGAACGCTCCAGCCGTCACAGCTGAAAACACCAAACGAACATATTAATTCATTAATTTAATTGTTTTTCACAAACAATTTGGCGCCACCCGGGATCCACAAACCCCTATGAAATTACAGGTAAGGTTTCCTCTAGATTGTACTGATGATTGTGACAACGCTACGGACCTCGTTAGCGACAACTATTGATGTAACGACAGGTGTGAGACGAACGCACTAACAACATATACACATAAAAAACTGGTGTACGTTTTACAGACACGACCGAGTTGCTTCGTTACAGATTGACGAATCCAACGAGTGGCATTATAAAACAGAGACACACCAGCCATCTAATTCGTTACAGATTGGCTTCCATCACGGAGCTTAAACAATAGCGACCTCATCTAAATCTTTACAATACCTACTGTATTATTAAAAATTGAAAATTATACGTTATTTCTATTTAGTACTATACCATTTAATTATAGGCCTACAGTTTGTGTTCTATTTCACTTATACGTTTTTCACACCTATACGTTTTTTCTTCGAAGTCCCCTGAAAAACATATAAATGAAGCTTTACTGTGTGTGTGTGTGTGTGTGTGTGTGTGTGTGTGTGTGTGTGTGTGTGTGTGTGTGTGTGTGTGTGTGTGTGTGTGTGTGTGTGTGTGTGTGTGTGTGTGTGTGTGTGTGTGTGTGTGTGTGTGTGTGTTGTAACGAGATAGACTGGTTGTCTCTGAAAAAAAGTGTGTACACAAGTGTTGTCTGTGTGAGTGCGTTCGTCTCGCACTGGGGTCGTTATATCTATTTTGCGCTAACGATGTCCATAGCGATGCTGCAATTACCAGTACAACAAAGCAGTAACCTTACCTGTTCTAAAATAGGGGTGTGTTAATCCCGGGTGGCGCCAAATTGTTTATTAAAACAATTAAACTTATTGATTAATATCTTAATAGGGTGTTCTCAGCTATGACGGTCGGGGCGTTCAAATAATTCCCGCTCGTTCAGCCTACTGAATCGAGTAGGTAGTTGTTCGAATTTCTACGTGAGCGCTGGTCGTCAAATCTAGCTTTCGTAAACAAACACAAGTAATACAATACACTCCCTATGAAATAATAACGGTTACTCCCTGTACTGGTTATTTTAATGGTTGATAATTAAAATTTTCAATTTGACAATTAAATTATATTGGTTGATTAACAAATTTGCACAGACTTTTTACATGAAACAATATTTCTCAGGATGACGAATCGATTATGGTAACGATGTGTTCACGTCAGCATGGCTGCTGAAAGGTTTAGTTATTATAATTAATTTCGTTCCAAAATCGGGGATTCTTTTGATTACAAGGCAAAGAATTCCTCTGATTACAATAAAAGTACTTTACCTTACTCTATGTGTACATAAATAATAAGGTGTGTGGTTACAATCTGTTCTGTAGTGTCGTTAAATGTGTTTCTAATGTTCGTATTCAAACAATAGGTTATATTTTATGTTAACAAATTTTCAGTGTGTTTATTTTTCTTAATTAATCTTTGAAAGAGAATATTCGGATTATAGTTAGAGATCAAATTACTTTTAGTAATATTTAAAGTGATTTTATTTTTGGAAATAAGGTAATTCAAGGGTACTTAACACATCAGATGACTTGGTGTTATCACTCATTAATTCGGAAGAGGATTGGGCTGCAATATTTTCTGTTTTCATTGATCTTTGGACTTAAGTAGGTCTGGCGTCCTTTTCATATTGGATGTGGTCATATTTTTCTTTTATTATCCTGGTAATATGGTCCTTGGTCTTTAGTTAACTGCTCCAGTGGTTCGTCTGCTTCTTATTCAATCATGGTTTTGAATTTTGTTCACTGTTTTTACATTTTTTGATTAAACATTAGTCTTCCAAAATTCGGCTTCTGTTCTGTTAGAGTGACACTTTACGAGTAACGATATTCAACAGTAATTTTCGCCACCAACGTTCGTTTGTATGGTTACCAATTAAATCTGATTGGCTTAGATTGACAAATCCATTGTTATCAAAATTTGAATTCTTTTCAAAATCCTTGGATATCTTCTGATTGCTGTTATTCTTCTATCTTCCTTCCTAATTATTAAATATTGTCACTATAGTGTGTATTTCCTTTCAAAGATTATTTTGATATCCCTCAAGGTGGGATTATTTTATGTTTTATGATTTTACAATTATTTTCATATTTGCTAATTACATTTCTCTTCTAATTTAAATCCTTATACTAATATTTTGCTTTTATTATGATTTACAAATTATCCTTGGTTTTTTTGTTCACCTTGGATTAGCTAGTTTTTTTTGTTAATTTGTTACAATTTGTAGTTGTTTGTTTTTGACAGTTAGGCATTTCCATAGGCCGAAGTAGCCATTATGGTATTTTACTTATTTCATTCAAGTTACATCTCATTTTAGCCTAATGGGCTTTATTTTGTTATTATTTAAGTCATACATTTTTTAACTTTCTTACTTATTTAATTTGCCAATAATAACAATGTGGCTATTATTTACTATTTTTTGATCACATTAAATACAACATCTAGGCTTATGGTCTGTATAATTCTTCCAGCCATATCCTATTCATAAACTGGCTTAAACAATTATTTGATAATATTTGTTTACAGTTCATCTCATTTTATATCATTTTTTGGGTGATAAACAACATCACTTTTTATGAACTTACTTTAATAATGATCCCTTATAACATGGGTGTTTATTGATTTGTTTTAACTCCTTAATTTTTAAACAATCTTTACTTCCACTCCATGGTAACACTATCTATTTTCTCTTGCATGGTATACTCCCTTTTAATTATAACTGCATTCAATTAAACTTAACAATAATATTCTTTCTTAACTAATACTGTCTTCATCACTTTTCAGCGTTCATTATACCTTAATTAACTGTTTACACTTACTACTATTCTTAATTTACTAATATTCTTCACTGTTAATCATTTAGTGTTTCCTTTTGATTTATTAAGTGCTTATGCTTTCATCCTTCACTATTTTTCACTATATTAACATTCTTTATTTTACACTATTCTCGTTTAATCATCACCTTCATTTTTTAAATTATTTATTGTTTATTATAATTTATTTAGTGTTTTTTCTTTATCACTATACTTTGGGGTTTTTACACTTTCATTTTGTACTTCACAAATGTTTTTGTTTTTTAGTGTTTCTAAATGGGTAATCCCTCTAATTACTATCTCACTACCGTACTATCTCTTTCATTACAAATATCATTAATAATATTAACAATTTTATGTCTCTATATTTTATCATTACATCTAACTCTAATTTGTGGGTTAGTTTGCTTTTTTATATTTAACATTGTTTAATTGGGTTTCTTTCAATTGTCATTTACTTGTTTATCCATTAATTGATAATAATATTTACTTTTTTACATAGGTTAATTATTGGTCTCTTTTCCAATATTACATTTGAGTGTATCATTTCTCCTGCTCATATTCTTTATTACTTGTTTGTGTCTTATCATTTGTTTTCATTTCTATTTATTTCCCTTTATCTTGGGTTTGTTTCTTTTTCATTTCCCTCCTTCTTCATTTTCATTGTATTTGGTTAATACCTTGGTTTTCCACCTTCTCCTTTGGGTTCATTTTAATATGTTGCATAGAGTCATTCAATTCCTTTAATTTGTTTCATTTTTGTTTGGTTTCGGTTTTTTCCCTTCTTCATTCGGTTTGGTTAATCACTTTCTTATTTGGTTTTATTCTCATTTGTTTTTTGTGGTTCCCTTCTTCTTTTGTTTCCTTTTGTTGGGTCAATCACTTGGGTTAGGCCATGTCGTCGTTTCTCATGTCATTGTCTTTTTATTTTCTTTATATTAAACATTTTATTTTATATGAAGTATTATTTTATATTCAGAATCCTCTTTTTTATCCCTGGTATTGGGGTGGCTTATTTGTGTTGTAACATAATGCCTCTCCTTCAAAATTGATCATTTTGATAAAACACTAGCATAGTTTTTTATGAAATTATCAGTTATATATCATTTTTTCCTTTTCTTTCTTGTTTGTTTCTTCTTTCTTATTTCTCTTCTTACTTGATTCATTCCATTTTATTTAGATCTTTTTTTATTTATTTTCATTAGTGTGTTCTCCCTTTTATATAATTTTTTCCCTAACTTTTTAGTAGCTGGTTTCTTCCATTACTACTCATTTTTTCTGAGACCAGAGGAACATCATCTCTGCTCAGTTTATTTTGATTGCTGGACTTATTCAACAGTCAATCTTAAATACCTTTTTTGTCAACTTGTGACTTAAATTAATAATAATAATATATTTTGGGATTGTCCACCTTGTGGTTTGTTTTTAGATCATTTTGGCCTTTTACTCATTCTTCCTTCCGCTGTACCTTTGCTATATACTGTTATCTACTCATACAGTTGGTTGTTTTTTATTTATTTCGTTGTTAATTTCATCATTTCTAACTTTTCATTAGTTTGTTTTTCTTTTCTTCTTGTGATCATTTTAATTATCTTAGACATCTTTTTTCTTTTTCTTGGTTATTTACCAATATTCTGCTTTAGCCATTTTCTGTATATTTGTTTTATACATAATTTCTTTTTCTTCCTTGTACCAGTTCAGATTTTTTTTTTTCTTTGAATACATTGAATTCGTTATAATTTTAGGTATTTGTATTAGCAGTTTTTGCTTGATTTTATTTTTGTTTATTTTATTTTGTTTTACATATTATATTTAATAATTTTTGCAAGTTAGTTTTTCTTACTTTATAGGAATTTTTGTAATTTATTCCTTTCTTGGTACTTTTTATTTAAATATTATCGTAAGTTTGTGGTTCTTACTTTGTTATGGGAATTTTTGTAACTTATTCCCTTCTTATAATTTTTTATATTATACTTCATATGTCTACTTTATTTTATTGTAAGTTGATCTTACTTTGTAGGAATTTTTGTAACTTATTCCCTTATTATAATTTTTTCTTTTTTTTTCTTTGATATTTTATATTAGGCCTCATAAGTCATCGAAATATGGTTGTAAGTTGTGCTCACATAATTTTTGAATTTTGGTATTTATCTTTATTACATTTTTATGGTTTATTAAGCATTCCATCGGTCGGCCGTTTCCTCTTCTTCATCCATTACTTGTCTTCCTCCCTGAGGTGTGCTTGATTGTTTTCCATTACTTCTTGATGGAATCCAAAGTTCTGGTGGGTTGCGTTTATTATACGCTATGCGGAAACTCTCTGCTGGATTACTGCTGAAAGGTATCCAGTCATAATCTTCTTCTTCTGGTTGGTTACTTCCGGATCTAACTTCTTCAACATGATTGACCTGTTGTAGGTTTTCAGCATCCTCTTCCCTTTGTATTCGGACCGCTCTTGTATGTATTATTGTCTCCGTCCTTATGAAATATTTCTCTGCTACCTTGTACAGCACTTCTTCTAATACCATGTGTTCCCTTGTATCCATGCCTACATCGTTCACCTTATGATGTGGTTTATTAATCAAAGGAGTTAATGGTAACTCCCTCGTTAATGTCATCATTAATTTTTTATTTTGCATTTCCAATTCTGGTGGATTCCTGTGTTTTAGAGACCTTCGTAATTTGTGACACACTATTTTGTTGTGGGTCCTTTCTATTTCTTGTATCTTCCATTTACATATCGATTTGCTGAAGTTTTTCTCCGCTAGTTTGTTGTGAGTTCCCTCTATAATTGCTTTTAAGGTCCTCCTACAATCCTTATATTTCAGGTATTTGCTTTGGTCAGTAATGGGTAAATTAAACACATCAATTAGTCCATGCTTCATCATCTCCACTTCTTCTCGTGTTTGTATTAGTCTCTTTTTATATATTTTTCCTATCTCCCTTGTTTTCTTCATCTTCTTAATTATTCGATTCTTCTTTATTCTCCTACGCTTGGTTTTTATGCGATTGATTTTCTCGGTGTTATTGTTACCTTTATTTTCAGAAAACAATACACTGGATTCTTCTACAATTTCCATCTCCTTGCTACCTTCAGAAGTGGTGTCTAGTGTTTCATTCAATGGTTAGAAATCACTATCTAATGTTTCCTTAAGTTGATCTGCTGGATAATTTGTTTCTTCCCATTTCTTGTTCATCCCTGTTTTTGTCTGCTTGACTTCTTCACGATATCCTATTAGTATGAACCTTAATTCTTCTCTGTTCTTCTCACCTTCTTCCTTCATTTGTCGTAGGAGTGTTTCACTGTTGTTCTCGATCTTGTTGTTTAATATCTCAAGATCTTTCTTTATTTGCCTCTTCAGCACCTCACTCTTCTTTTCTAACGTTTCTTGGCTTCTCTTCAAAGCTTCATGGTTTCTTTGCATCTTATCATTTAGAAGTTCTATATCCTCCTTGATTTGTTTCTTCAGTTCTTCACTGTTTCTGTCCAGTTTTTCATTTAAGAATTCCCCGTCTTCTTTCCTTTGTTCTTTTGTTTGTCCGAATTGCTCCATAATCATCCTCATCATGTTCTCCATTGATTGGGTCGGTTTGTCTGGTTGGTCTCCAACCGTTACTTCTACTTCCGGTTCAGGTAGTGTTGGATTTTCCGTTTGGTCCTCCTGGGGATCCTCTTCGAACAACTCCCCGATCATTTCTTCAATTTCTTCCATCTCTTCTTGATCTTCACCTTTAGTTCCTTTTCTTGTTTGGTATCTTGTAACCATGGAATGTCACCTCATAATCGCCGCTAGTCTTCTTTTAAAGCCTCACCGGTTGGTCGCCAATCTGTAACATGTAAACTGGTGGTGACGTCCGTCTCATTCAAGCCCCGCGATGGAAGCCAATCTGTAACGTGTTAGACTGGTGTGTCTCTGAAAAAATGTGCGTACACAAGTGTTGTCTGTGTGAGAGCGTTCGTCTCGCACTGGGGTCGTTACATCTATTTTGCGCTAACGATGTCCTTAGCGATGCTGCAATTACCAGTACAACAAAGCAGTAACCTTACCTGTTCTAAAATAGGGGTGTGTTAATCCCGGGTGGCGCCAAATTGTTTATTAAAACAATTAAACTTATTGATTAATATCTTAATAGGGTGTTCTCAGCTATGACGGTCGGGGCGTTCAAATAATTCCCGCTCGTTCAGCCTACTGAATCGAGTAGGTAGTTGTTCGAATTTCTACGTGAGCGCTGGTCGTCAAATCTAGCTTTCGTAAACAAACACAAGTAATACAATACACTCCCTATGAAATAATAACAAAGGTTACTCCCTGTACTAGTTATTTTAATGGTTGATAATTAAAATTTTCAATTTGACAATTAAATTATATTGGTTGATTAACAAATTTGCACCGACTTTTTACATGAAACAATATTTCTCAGGATGACGAATCGATTATGGTAACGATGTGTTCACGTCAGCATGGCTGCTGAAAGGTTTAGTTATTATAATTAATTTCGTTCCAAAATCGGGGATTCTTTTGATTACAAGGCAAAGAATTCCTCTGATTACAATAAAAGTACTTTACCTTACTCTATGTGTACATAAATAATAAGGTGTGTGGTTACAATCTGTTCTGTAGTGTCGTTAAATTAAATGTGTTTCTAATGTTCGTATTCAAACAATAGGTTATATTTTATGTTAACAAATTTTCAGTGTGTTTATTTTTCTTAATTAATCTTTGAAAGAGAATATTCGGATTATAGTTAGAGATCAAATTACTTTTAGTAATATTTAAAGTGATTTTATTTTTGGAAATAAGGTAATTCAAGGGTACTTAACACATCAGATGACTTGGTGTTATCACTCATTAATTCGGAAGAGGATTGGGCTGCAATATTTTCTGTTTTCATTGATCTTTGGACTTAAGTAGGTCTGGCGTCCTTTTCATATTGGATGTGGTCATATTTTTCTTTTATTATCCTGGTAATATGGTCCTTGGTCTTTAGTTAACTGCTCCAGTGGTTCGTCTGCTTCTTATTCAATCATGGTTTTGAATTTTGTTCACTGTTTTTACATTTTTTGATTAAACATTAGTCTTCCAAAATTCGGCTTCTGTTCTGTTAGAGTGACACTTTACGAGTAACGATATTCAACAGTAATTTTCGCCACCAACGTTCGTTTCTATGGTTACCAATTACATCTGATTGGCTTAGATTGACAAATCCATTGTTATCAAAATTTGAATTCTTTTCAAAATCCTTGGATATTTTCTGATTGCTGTTATTCTTCTATCTTCCTTCCTAATTATTAAATATTGTCACTATAGTGTGTATTTCCTTTCAAAGATTATTTTGATGTCCCTCAAGGTGGGATTATTTTGTTTTATGATTGTACAATTATTTTCATATTTGCTAATTACATTTCTCTTCTAATTTAAATCCTTATACTAATATTTTGCTTTTATTATGATTTACAAATTATCCTTGGTTTTTTTGTTCACCTTGGATTAGCTAGTTTTTTTGTTAATTTGTTACAATTTGTAGTTGTTTGTTTTTGACAGTTAGGCATTTTCATAGGCCGAAGTAGCCATTATGGTATTTTACTTATTTCATTCAAGTTACATCTCATTTTAGCCTAATGGGCTTTATTTTGTTATTATTTAAGTCATACATTTTTTAACTTTCTTACTTATTTAATTTGCCAATAATAACAATGTGGCTATTATTTACTATTTTTTGATCACATTAAATACAACATCTAGGCTTATGGTCTGTATAATTCTTCCAGCTATATCCTATTCATAAACTTGCTTAAACAATTATTTGATAATATTTGTTTACAGTTCATCTCATTTTACATCATTTTTTGGGTGATAAACAACATCACTTTTTATGAACTTACTTTAATAATGATCCCTTATAACATGGGTGTTTATTGATTTGTTTTAACTCCTTAATTTTTAAACAATCTTTACTTCCACTCCATGGTAACACTATCTATTTTCTCTTTCATGGTATACTCCCTTTTAATTATAACTGCATTTAATTAAACTTAACAATAATATTCTTTCTTAACTAATACTGTCTTCATCACTTTTCAGCGTTCATTATACCTTAATTAACTGTTTACACTTACTACTATTCTTAATTTACTAATATTCTTCACTGTTAATCATTTAGTGTTTCCTTTTGATTTATTAAGTGCTTATGCTTTCATCCTTCACTGTTTTTCACTATATTAACATTCTTTATTTTACACTATTCTCATTTAATCATCACCTTCACTTTTAAATTATTTATTGTTTATTATAATTTATTTAGTGTTTTTTCTTTATCACTATACTTTGGAGGTTTTTACACTTTCATTTTGTACTTCACAAATGTTTTTGTTTTTTAGTGTTTCTAAATGGGTAATCCCTCTAATTACTATCTCACTACCGTACTATCTCTTTCATTACAAATATCATTAATAATATTAACAATTTTATGTCTCTATATTTTATCATTACATCTAACTCTAATTTGTGGGTTAGTTTGCTTTTTTATATTTAACATTGTTTAATTGGGTTTCTTTCAATTGTCATTTACTTGTTTATCCATTAATTGATAATAATATTTACTTTTTTACATAGGTTAATTATTGGTCTCTTTTCCAATATTACATTTGAGTGTATCATTTCTCCTGCTCATATTCTTTATTACTTGTTTGTGTCTTATCATTTGTTTTCATTTCTATTTATTTCCCTTTATCTTGGGTTTGTTTCTTTTTCATTTCCCTCCTTCTTCATTTTCATTGTATTTGGTTAATACCTTGGTTTTCCACCTTCTCCTTTGGGTTCATTTTAATATGTTGCATTGAGTCATTCAATTCCTTTAATTTGTTTCATTTTTGTTTGGTTTCGGTTTTTTCCCTTCTTCATTCGGTTTGGTTAATCACTTTCTTATTTGGTTTTATTCTCGTTTGTTTTTTGTGGTTCCCTTCTTCTTTTGTTTCCTTTTGTTGGGTCAATCACTTGGGTTAGGCCATGTCGTCGTTTGTCATGTCATTGTCTTTTTATTTTCTTTATATTAAACATTTTATTTTATATGAAGTATTATTTTATATTCAGAATCCTCTTTTTTATCCCTGGTATTGGGGTGGCTTATTTGTGTTGTAACATAATGCCTCTCCTTTAAAATTGATCATTTTGATAAAACACTAGCATAGTTTTTTATGAAATTATCAGTTATATATCATTTTTTCCTTTTCTTTCTTGTTTGTTTCTTCTTTCTTATTTCTCTTCTTACTTGATTCATTCCATTTTATTTAGATCTTTTTTTATTTATTTCCATTAGTGTGTTCTCCCTTTTATATAATTTTTTCCCTAACTTTTTAGTAGCTGGTTTCTTCCATTACTACTCATTTTTTCTGAGACCAGAGGAACATCATCTCTGCTCAGTTTATTTTGATTGCTGGACTTATTCAACAGTCAATCTTAAATACCTTTTTTGTCAACTTGTGACTTAAATTAATAATAATAATATATTTTGGGATTGTCCACCTTGTGGTTTGTTTTTAGATCATTTTGGCCTTTTACTCATTCTTCCTTCCGCTGTACCTTTGCTATATACTGTTATCTACTCATACAGTTGGTTGTTTTTTATTTATTTCGTTGTTAATTTCATCATTTCTAACTTTTCATTAGTTTGTTTTTCTTTTCTTCTTGTGATCATTTTAATTATCTTAGACATCTTTTTTCTTTTTCTTGGTTGTTTTACCAATATTCTGCTTTAGCCATTTTCTGTATATTTGTTTTATACATAATTTCTTTTTCTTCCTTGTACCAGTTCAGATTTTTTTTTTCTTTGAATACATTGAATTCGTTATAATTTTAGGTATTTGTATTAGCAGTTTTTGCTTGATTTTATTTTTGTTTATTTTATTTTGTTTTACATATTATATTTAATAATTTTTGCAAGTTAGTTTTTCTTACTTTATAGGAATTTTTGTAATTTATTCCTTTCTTGGTACTTTTTATTTAAATATTATCGTAAGTTTGTGGTTCTTACTTTGTTATGGGAATTTTTGTAACTTATTCCCTTCTTATAATTTTTTATATTATACTTCATATGTCTACTTTATTTTATTGTAAGTTGATCTTACTTTGTAGGAATTTTTGTAACTTATTCCCTTATTATAATTTTTTCTTTTTTTTTCTTTGATATTTTATATTAGGCCTCATAAGTCATCGAAATATGGTTGTAAGTTGTGCTCACATAATTTTTGAATTTTGGTATTTATCTTTATTACATTTTTATGGTTTATTAAGCATTCCATCGGTCGGCCGTTTCCTCTTCTTCATCCATTACTTGTCTTCCTCCCTGAGGTGTGCTTGATTGTTTTCCATTACTTCTTGATGGAATCCAAAGTTCTGGTGGGTTGCGTTTATTATACGCTATGCGGAAACTCTCTGCTGGATTACTGCTGAAAGGTATCCAGTCATAATCTTCTTCTTCTGGTTGGTTACTTCCGGATCTAACTTCTTCAACATGATTGACCTGTTGTAGGTTTTCAGCATCCTCTTCCCTTTGTATTCGGACCGCTCTTGTATGTATTATTGTCTCCGTCCTTATGAAATATTTCTCTGCTACCTTGTACAGCACTTCTTCTAATACCATGTGTTCCCTTGTATCCATGCCTACATCGTTCACCTTATGATGTGGTTTATTAATCAAAGGAGTTAATGGTAACTCCCTCGTTAATGTCATCATTAATTTTTTATTTTGCATTTCCAATTCTGGTGGATTCCTGTGTTTTAGAGACCTTCGTAATTTGTGACACACTATTTTGTTGTGGGTCCTTTCTATTTCTTGTATCTTCCATTTACATATCGATTTGCTGAAGTTTTTCTCCGCTAGTTTGTTGTGAGTTCCCTCTATAATTGCTTTTAAGGTCCTCCTACAATCCTTATATTTCAGGTATTTGCTTTGGTCAGTAATGGGTAAATTAAACACATCAATTAGTCCATGCTTCATCATCTCCACTTCTTCTCGTGTTTGTATTAGTCTCTTTTTATATATTTTTCCTATCTCCCTTGTTTTCTTCATCTTCTTAATTATTCGATTCTTCTTTATTCTCCTACGCTTGGTTTTTATGCGATTGATTTTCTCGGTGTTATTGTTACCTTTATTTTCAGAAAACAATACACTGGATTCTTCTACAATTTCCATCTCCTTGCTACCTTCAGAAGTGGTGTCTAGTGTTTCATTCAATGGTTAGAAATCACTATCTAATGTTTCCTTAAGTTGATCTGCTGGATAATTTGTTTCTTCCCATTTCTTGTTCATCCCTGTTTTTGTCTGCTTGACTTCTTCACGATATCCTATTAGTATGAACCTTAATTCTTCTCTGTTCTTCTCACCTTCTTCCTTCATTTGTCGTAGGAGTGTTTCACTGTTGTTCTCGATCTTGTTGTTTAATATCTCAAGATCTTTCTTTATTTGCCTCTTCAGCACCTCACTCTTCTTTTCTAACGTTTCTTGGCTTCTCTTCAAAGCTTCATGGTTTCTTTGCATCTTATCATTTAGAAGTTCTATATCCTCCTTGATTTGTTTCTTCAGTTCTTCACTGTTTCTGTCCAGTTTTTCATTTAAGAATTCCCCGTCTTCTTTCCTTTGTTCTTTTGTTTGTCCGAATTGCTCCATAATCATCCTCATCATGTTCTCCATTGATTGGGTCGGTTTGTCTGGTTGGTCTCCAACCGTTACTTCTACTTCCGGTTCAGGTAGTGTTGGATTTTCCGTTTGGTCCTCCTGGGGATCCTCTTCGAACAACTCCCCGATCATTTCTTCAATTTCTTCCATCTCTTCTTGATCTTCACCTTTAGTTCCTTTTCTTGTTTGGTATCTTGTAACCATGGAATGTCACCTCATAATCGCCGCTAGTCTTCTTTTAAAGCCTCACCGGTTGGTCGCCAATCTGTAACATGTAAACTGGTGGTGACGTCCGTCTCATTCAAGCCCCGCGATGGAAGCCAATCTGTAACGTGTTAGACTGGTGTGTCTCTGAAAAAATGTGCGTACACAAGTGTTGTCTGTGTGAGAGCGTTCGTCTCGCACTGGGGTCGTTACATCTATTTTGCGCTAACGATGTCCTTAGCGATGCTGCAATTACCAGTACAACAAAGCAGTAACCTTACCTGTTCTAAAATAGGGGTGTGTTAATCCCGGGTGGCGCCAAATTGTTTATTAAAACAATTAAACTTATTGATTAATATCTTAATAGGGTGTTCTCAGCTATGACGGTCGGGGCGTTCAAATAATTCCCGCTCGTTCAGCCTACTGAATCGAGTAGGTAGTTGTTCGAATTTCTACGTGAGCGCTGGTCGTCAAATCTAGCTTTCGTAAACAAACACAAGTAATACAATACACTCCCTATGAAATAATAACAAAGGTTACTCCCTGTACTAGTTATTTTAATGGTTGATAATTAAAATTTTCAATTTGACAATTAAATTATATTGGTTGATTAACAAATTTGCACCGACTTTTTACATGAAACAATATTTCTCAGGATGACGAATCGATTATGGTAACGATGTGTTCACGTCAGCATGGCTGCTGAAAGGTTTAGTTATTATAATTAATTTCGTTCCAAAATCGGGGATTCTTTTGATTACAAGGCAAAGAATTCCTCTGATTACAATAAAAGTACTTTACCTTACTCTATGTGTACATAAATAATAAGGTGTGTGGTTACAATCTGTTCTGTAGTGTCGTTAAATTAAATGTGTTTCTAATGTTCGTATTCAAACAATAGGTTATATTTTATGTTAACAAATTTTCAGTGTGTTTATTTTTCTTAATTAATCTTTGAAAGAGAATATTCGGATTATAGTTAGAGATCAAATTACTTTTAGTAATATTTAAAGTGATTTTATTTTTGGAAATAAGGTAATTCAAGGGTACTTAACACATCAGATGACTTGGTGTTATCACTCATTAATTCGGAAGAGGATTGGGCTGCAATATTTTCTGTTTTCATTGATCTTTGGACTTAAGTAGGTCTGGCGTCCTTTTCATATTGGATGTGGTCATATTTTTCTTTTATTATCCTGGTAATATGGTCCTTGGTCTTTAGTTAACTGCTCCAGTGGTTCGTCTGCTTCTTATTCAATCATGGTTTTGAATTTTGTTCACTGTTTTTACATTTTTTGATTAAACATTAGTCTTCCAAAATTCGGCTTCTGTTCTGTTAGAGTGACACTTTACGAGTAACGATATTCAACAGTAATTTTCGCCACCAACGTTCGTTTCTATGGTTACCAATTACATCTGATTGGCTTAGATTGACAAATCCATTGTTATCAAAATTTGAATTCTTTTCAAAATCCTTGGATATTTTCTGATTGCTGTTATTCTTCTATCTTCCTTCCTAATTATTAAATATTGTCACTATAGTGTGTATTTCCTTTCAAAGATTATTTTGATGTCCCTCAAGGTGGGATTATTTTGTTTTATGATTGTACAATTATTTTCATATTTGCTAATTACATTTCTCTTCTAATTTAAATCCTTATACTAATATTTTGCTTTTATTATGATTTACAAATTATCCTTGGTTTTTTTGTTCACCTTGGATTAGCTAGTTTTTTTGTTAATTTGTTACAATTTGTAGTTGTTTGTTTTTGACAGTTAGGCATTTTCATAGGCCGAAGTAGCCATTATGGTATTTTACTTATTTCATTCAAGTTACATCTCATTTTAGCCTAATGGGCTTTATTTTGTTATTATTTAAGTCATACATTTTTTAACTTTCTTACTTATTTAATTTGCCAATAATAACAATGTGGCTATTATTTACTATTTTTTGATCACATTAAATACAACATCTAGGCTTATGGTCTGTATAATTCTTCCAGCTATATCCTATTCATAAACTTGCTTAAACAATTATTTGATAATATTTGTTTACAGTTCATCTCATTTTACATCATTTTTTGGGTGATAAACAACATCACTTTTTATGAACTTACTTTAATAATGATCCCTTATAACATGGGTGTTTATTGATTTGTTTTAACTCCTTAATTTTTAAACAATCTTTACTTCCACTCCATGGTAACACTATCTATTTTCTCTTTCATGGTATACTCCCTTTTAATTATAACTGCATTTAATTAAACTTAACAATAATATTCTTTCTTAACTAATACTGTCTTCATCACTTTTCAGCGTTCATTATACCTTAATTAACTGTTTACACTTACTACTATTCTTAATTTACTAATATTCTTCACTGTTAATCATTTAGTGTTTCCTTTTGATTTATTAAGTGCTTATGCTTTCATCCTTCACTGTTTTTCACTATATTAACATTCTTTATTTTACACTATTCTCATTTAATCATCACCTTCACTTTTAAATTATTTATTGTTTATTATAATTTATTTAGTGTTTTTTCTTTATCACTATACTTTGGAGGTTTTTACACTTTCATTTTGTACTTCACAAATGTTTTTGTTTTTTAGTGTTTCTAAATGGGTAATCCCTCTAATTACTATCTCACTACCGTACTATCTCTTTCATTACAAATATCATTAATAATATTAACAATTTTATGTCTCTATATTTTATCATTACATCTAACTCTAATTTGTGGGTTAGTTTGCTTTTTTATATTTAACATTGTTTAATTGGGTTTCTTTCAATTGTCATTTACTTGTTTATCCATTAATTGATAATAATATTTACTTTTTTACATAGGTTAATTATTGGTCTCTTTTCCAATATTACATTTGAGTGTATCATTTCTCCTGCTCATATTCTTTATTACTTGTTTGTGTCTTATCATTTGTTTTCATTTCTATTTATTTCCCTTTATCTTGGGTTTGTTTCTTTTTCATTTCCCTCCTTCTTCATTTTCATTGTATTTGGTTAATACCTTGGTTTTCCACCTTCTCCTTTGGGTTCATTTTAATATGTTGCATTGAGTCATTCAATTCCTTTAATTTGTTTCATTTTTGTTTGGTTTCGGTTTTTTCCCTTCTTCATTCGGTTTGGTTAATCACTTTCTTATTTGGTTTTATTCTCGTTTGTTTTTTGTGGTTCCCTTCTTCTTTTGTTTCCTTTTGTTGGGTCAATCACTTGGGTTAGGCCATGTCGTCGTTTGTCATGTCATTGTCTTTTTATTTTCTTTATATTAAACATTTTATTTTATATGAAGTATTATTTTATATTCAGAATCCTCTTTTTTATCCCTGGTATTGGGGTGGCTTATTTGTGTTGTAACATAATGCCTCTCCTTTAAAATTGATCATTTTGATAAAACACTAGCATAGTTTTTTATGAAATTATCAGTTATATATCATTTTTTCCTTTTCTTTCTTGTTTGTTTCTTCTTTCTTATTTCTCTTCTTACTTGATTCATTCCATTTTATTTAGATCTTTTTTTATTTATTTCCATTAGTGTGTTCTCCCTTTTATATAATTTTTTCCCTAACTTTTTAGTAGCTGGTTTCTTCCATTACTACTCATTTTTTCTGAGACCAGAGGAACATCATCTCTGCTCAGTTTATTTTGATTGCTGGACTTATTCAACAGTCAATCTTAAATACCTTTTTTGTCAACTTGTGACTTAAATTAATAATAATAATATATTTTGGGATTGTCCACCTTGTGGTTTGTTTTTAGATCATTTTGGCCTTTTACTCATTCTTCCTTCCGCTGTACCTTTGCTATATACTGTTATCTACTCATACAGTTGGTTGTTTTTTATTTATTTCGTTGTTAATTTCATCATTTCTAACTTTTCATTAGTTTGTTTTTCTTTTCTTCTTGTGATCATTTTAATTATCTTAGACATCTTTTTTCTTTTTCTTGGTTGTTTTACCAATATTCTGCTTTAGCCATTTTCTGTATATTTGTTTTATACATAATTTCTTTTTCTTCCTTGTACCAGTTCAGATTTTTTTTTTCTTTGAATACATTGAATTCGTTATAATTTTAGGTATTTGTATTAGCAGTTTTTGCTTGATTTTATTTTTGTTTATTTTATTTTGTTTTACATATTATATTTAATAATTTTTGCAAGTTAGTTTTTCTTACTTTATAGGAATTTTTGTAATTTATTCCTTTCTTGGTACTTTTTATTTAAATATTATCGTAAGTTTGTGGTTCTTACTTTGTTATGGGAATTTTTGTAACTTATTCCCTTCTTATAATTTTTTATATTATACTTCATATGTCTACTTTATTTTATTGTAAGTTGATCTTACTTTGTAGGAATTTTTGTAACTTATTCCCTTATTATAATTTTTTCTTTTTTTTTCTTTGATATTTTATATTAGGCCTCATAAGTCATCGAAATATGGTTGTAAGTTGTGCTCACATAATTTTTGAATTTTGGTATTTATCTTTATTACATTTTTATGGTTTATTAAGCATTCCATCGGTCGGCCGTTTCCTCTTCTTCATCCATTACTTGTCTTCCTCCCTGAGGTGTGCTTGATTGTTTTCCATTACTTCTTGATGGAATCCAAAGTTCTGGTGGGTTGCGTTTATTATACGCTATGCGGAAACTCTCTGCTGGATTACTGCTGAAAGGTATCCAGTCATAATCTTCTTCTTCTGGTTGGTTACTTCCGGATCTAACTTCTTCAACATGATTGACCTGTTGTAGGTTTTCAGCATCCTCTTCCCTTTGTATTCGGACCGCTCTTGTATGTATTATTGTCTCCGTCCTTATGAAATATTTCTCTGCTACCTTGTACAGCACTTCTTCTAATACCATGTGTTCCCTTGTATCCATGCCTACATCGTTCACCTTATGATGTGGTTTATTAATCAAAGGAGTTAATGGTAACTCCCTCGTTAATGTCATCATTAATTTTTTATTTTGCATTTCCAATTCTGGTGGATTCCTGTGTTTTAGAGACCTTCGTAATTTGTGACACACTATTTTGTTGTGGGTCCTTTCTATTTCTTGTATCTTCCATTTACATATCGATTTGCTGAAGTTTTTCTCCGCTAGTTTGTTGTGAGTTCCCTCTATAATTGCTTTTAAGGTCCTCCTACAATCCTTATATTTCAGGTATTTGCTTTGGTCAGTAATGGGTAAATTAAACACATCAATTAGTCCATGCTTCATCATCTCCACTTCTTCTCGTGTTTGTATTAGTCTCTTTTTATATATTTTTCCTATCTCCCTTGTTTTCTTCATCTTCTTAATTATTCGATTCTTCTTTATTCTCCTACGCTTGGTTTTTATGCGATTGATTTTCTCGGTGTTATTGTTACCTTTATTTTCAGAAAACAATACACTGGATTCTTCTACAATTTCCATCTCCTTGCTACCTTCAGAAGTGGTGTCTAGTGTTTCATTCAATGGTTAGAAATCACTATCTAATGTTTCCTTAAGTTGATCTGCTGGATAATTTGTTTCTTCCCATTTCTTGTTCATCCCTGTTTTTGTCTGCTTGACTTCTTCACGATATCCTATTAGTATGAACCTTAATTCTTCTCTGTTCTTCTCACCTTCTTCCTTCATTTGTCGTAGGAGTGTTTCACTGTTGTTCTCGATCTTGTTGTTTAATATCTCAAGATCTTTCTTTATTTGCCTCTTCAGCACCTCACTCTTCTTTTCTAACGTTTCTTGGCTTCTCTTCAAAGCTTCATGGTTTCTTTGCATCTTATCATTTAGAAGTTCTATATCCTCCTTGATTTGTTTCTTCAGTTCTTCACTGTTTCTGTCCAGTTTTTCATTTAAGAATTCCCCGTCTTCTTTCCTTTGTTCTTTTGTTTGTCCGAATTGCTCCATAATCATCCTCATCATGTTCTCCATTGATTGGGTCGGTTTGTCTGGTTGGTCTCCAACCGTTACTTCTACTTCCGGTTCAGGTAGTGTTGGATTTTCCGTTTGGTCCTCCTGGGGATCCTCTTCGAACAACTCCCCGATCATTTCTTCAATTTCTTCCATCTCTTCTTGATCTTCACCTTTAGTTCCTTTTCTTGTTTGGTATCTTGTAACCATGGAATGTCACCTCATAATCGCTGCTAGTCTTCTTTTAAAGCCTCACCGGTTGGTCGCCAATCTGTAACATGTAAACTGGTGGTGACGTCCGTCTCATTCAAGCCCCGCGATGGAAGCCAATCTGTAACGTGTTAGACTGGTGTGTCTCTGAAAAAATGTGCGTACACAAGTGTTGTCTGTGTGAGAGCGTTCGTCTCGCACTGGGGTCGTTACATCTATTTTGCGCTAACGATGTCCTTAGCGATGCTGCAATTACCAGTACAACAAAGCAGTAACCTTACCTGTTCTAAAATAGGGGTGTGTTAATCCCGGGTGGCGCCAAATTGTTTATTAAAACAATTAAACTTATTGATTAATATCTTAATAGGGTGTTCTCAGCTATGACGGTCGGGGCGTTCAAATAATTCCCGCTCGTTCAGCCTACTGAATCGAGTAGGTAGTTGTTCGAATTTCTACGTGAGCGCTGGTCGTCAAATCTAGCTTTCGTAAACAAACACAAGTAATACAATACACTCCCTATGAAATAATAACAAAGGTTACTCCCTGTACTAGTTATTTTAATGGTTGATAATTAAAATTTTCAATTTGACAATTAAATTATATTGGTTGATTAACAAATTTGCACCGACTTTTTACATGAAACAATATTTCTCAGGATGACGAATCGATTATGGTAACGATGTGTTCACGTCAGCATGGCTGCTGAAAGGTTTAGTTATTATAATTAATTTCGTTCCAAAATCGGGGATTCTTTTGATTACAAGGCAAAGAATTCCTCTGATTACAATAAAAGTACTTTACCTTACTCTATGTGTACATAAATAATAAGGTGTGTGGTTACAATCTGTTCTGTAGTGTCGTTAAATTAAATGTGTTTCTAATGTTCGTATTCAAACAATAGGTTATATTTTATGTTAACAAATTTTCAGTGTGTTTATTTTTCTTAATTAATCTTTGAAAGAGAATATTCGGATTATAGTTAGAGATCAAATTACTTTTAGTAATATTTAAAGTGATTTTATTTTTGGAAATAAGGTAATTCAAGGGTACTTAACACATCAGATGACTTGGTGTTATCACTCATTAATTCGGAAGAGGATTGGGCTGCAATATTTTCTGTTTTCATTGATCTTTGGACTTAAGTAGGTCTGGCGTCCTTTTCATATTGGATGTGGTCATATTTTTCTTTTATTATCCTGGTAATATGGTCCTTGGTCTTTAGTTAACTGCTCCAGTGGTTCGTCTGCTTCTTATTCAATCATGGTTTTGAATTTTGTTCACTGTTTTTACATTTTTTGATTAAACATTAGTCTTCCAAAATTCGGCTTCTGTTCTGTTAGAGTGACACTTTACGAGTAACGATATTCAACAGTAATTTTCGCCACCAACGTTCGTTTCTATGGTTACCAATTACATCTGATTGGCTTAGATTGACAAATCCATTGTTATCAAAATTTGAATTCTTTTCAAAATCCTTGGATATTTTCTGATTGCTGTTATTCTTCTATCTTCCTTCCTAATTATTAAATATTGTCACTATAGTGTGTATTTCCTTTCAAAGATTATTTTGATGTCCCTCAAGGTGGGATTATTTTGTTTTATGATTGTACAATTATTTTCATATTTGCTAATTACATTTCTCTTCTAATTTAAATCCTTATACTAATATTTTGCTTTTATTATGATTTACAAATTATCCTTGGTTTTTTTGTTCACCTTGGATTAGCTAGTTTTTTTGTTAATTTGTTACAATTTGTAGTTGTTTGTTTTTGACAGTTAGGCATTTTCATAGGCCGAAGTAGCCATTATGGTATTTTACTTATTTCATTCAAGTTACATCTCATTTTAGCCTAATGGGCTTTATTTTGTTATTATTTAAGTCATACATTTTTTAACTTTCTTACTTATTTAATTTGCCAATAATAACAATGTGGCTATTATTTACTATTTTTTGATCACATTAAATACAACATCTAGGCTTATGGTCTGTATAATTCTTCCAGCTATATCCTATTCATAAACTTGCTTAAACAATTATTTGATAATATTTGTTTACAGTTCATCTCATTTTACATCATTTTTTGGGTGATAAACAACATCACTTTTTATGAACTTACTTTAATAATGATCCCTTATAACATGGGTGTTTATTGATTTGTTTTAACTCCTTAATTTTTAAACAATCTTTACTTCCACTCCATGGTAACACTATCTATTTTCTCTTTCATGGTATACTCCCTTTTAATTATAACTGCATTTAATTAAACTTAACAATAATATTCTTTCTTAACTAATACTGTCTTCATCACTTTTCAGCGTTCATTATACCTTAATTAACTGTTTACACTTACTACTATTCTTAATTTACTAATATTCTTCACTGTTAATCATTTAGTGTTTCCTTTTGATTTATTAAGTGCTTATGCTTTCATCCTTCACTGTTTTTCACTATATTAACATTCTTTATTTTACACTATTCTCATTTAATCATCACCTTCACTTTTAAATTATTTATTGTTTATTATAATTTATTTAGTGTTTTTTCTTTATCACTATACTTTGGAGGTTTTTACACTTTCATTTTGTACTTCACAAATGTTTTTGTTTTTTAGTGTTTCTAAATGGGTAATCCCTCTAATTACTATCTCACTACCGTACTATCTCTTTCATTACAAATATCATTAATAATATTAACAATTTTATGTCTCTATATTTTATCATTACATCTAACTCTAATTTGTGGGTTAGTTTGCTTTTTTATATTTAACATTGTTTAATTGGGTTTCTTTCAATTGTCATTTACTTGTTTATCCATTAATTGATAATAATATTTACTTTTTTACATAGGTTAATTATTGGTCTCTTTTCCAATATTACATTTGAGTGTATCATTTCTCCTGCTCATATTCTTTATTACTTGTTTGTGTCTTATCATTTGTTTTCATTTCTATTTATTTCCCTTTATCTTGGGTTTGTTTCTTTTTCATTTCCCTCCTTCTTCATTTTCATTGTATTTGGTTAATACCTTGGTTTTCCACCTTCTCCTTTGGGTTCATTTTAATATGTTGCATTGAGTCATTCAATTCCTTTAATTTGTTTCATTTTTGTTTGGTTTCGGTTTTTTCCCTTCTTCATTCGGTTTGGTTAATCACTTTCTTATTTGGTTTTATTCTCGTTTGTTTTTTGTGGTTCCCTTCTTCTTTTGTTTCCTTTTGTTGGGTCAATCACTTGGGTTAGGCCATGTCGTCGTTTGTCATGTCATTGTCTTTTTATTTTCTTTATATTAAACATTTTATTTTATATGAAGTATTATTTTATATTCAGAATCCTCTTTTTTATCCCTGGTATTGGGGTGGCTTATTTGTGTTGTAACATAATGCCTCTCCTTTAAAATTGATCATTTTGATAAAACACTAGCATAGTTTTTTATGAAATTATCAGTTATATATCATTTTTTCCTTTTCTTTCTTGTTTGTTTCTTCTTTCTTATTTCTCTTCTTACTTGATTCATTCCATTTTATTTAGATCTTTTTTTATTTATTTCCATTAGTGTGTTCTCCCTTTTATATAATTTTTTCCCTAACTTTTTAGTAGCTGGTTTCTTCCATTACTACTCATTTTTTCTGAGACCAGAGGAACATCATCTCTGCTCAGTTTATTTTGATTGCTGGACTTATTCAACAGTCAATCTTAAATACCTTTTTTGTCAACTTGTGACTTAAATTAATAATAATAATATATTTTGGGATTGTCCACCTTGTGGTTTGTTTTTAGATCATTTTGGCCTTTTACTCATTCTTCCTTCCGCTGTACCTTTGCTATATACTGTTATCTACTCATACAGTTGGTTGTTTTTTATTTATTTCGTTGTTAATTTCATCATTTCTAACTTTTCATTAGTTTGTTTTTCTTTTCTTCTTGTGATCATTTTAATTATCTTAGACATCTTTTTTCTTTTTCTTGGTTGTTTTACCAATATTCTGCTTTAGCCATTTTCTGTATATTTGTTTTATACATAATTTCTTTTTCTTCCTTGTACCAGTTCAGATTTTTTTTTTCTTTGAATACATTGAATTCGTTATAATTTTAGGTATTTGTATTAGCAGTTTTTGCTTGATTTTATTTTTGTTTATTTTATTTTGTTTTACATATTATATTTAATAATTTTTGCAAGTTAGTTTTTCTTACTTTATAGGAATTTTTGTAATTTATTCCTTTCTTGGTACTTTTTATTTAAATATTATCGTAAGTTTGTGGTTCTTACTTTGTTATGGGAATTTTTGTAACTTATTCCCTTCTTATAATTTTTTATATTATACTTCATATGTCTACTTTATTTTATTGTAAGTTGATCTTACTTTGTAGGAATTTTTGTAACTTATTCCCTTATTATAATTTTTTCTTTTTTTTTCTTTGATATTTTATATTAGGCCTCATAAGTCATCGAAATATGGTTGTAAGTTGTGCTCACATAATTTTTGAATTTTGGTATTTATCTTTATTACATTTTTATGGTTTATTAAGCATTCCATCGGTCGGCCGTTTCCTCTTCTTCATCCATTACTTGTCTTCCTCCCTGAGGTGTGCTTGATTGTTTTCCATTACTTCTTGATGGAATCCAAAGTTCTGGTGGGTTGCGTTTATTATACGCTATGCGGAAACTCTCTGCTGGATTACTGCTGAAAGGTATCCAGTCATAATCTTCTTCTTCTGGTTGGTTACTTCCGGATCTAACTTCTTCAACATGATTGACCTGTTGTAGGTTTTCAGCATCCTCTTCCCTTTGTATTCGGACCGCTCTTGTATGTATTATTGTCTCCGTCCTTATGAAATATTTCTCTGCTACCTTGTACAGCACTTCTTCTAATACCATGTGTTCCCTTGTATCCATGCCTACATCGTTCACCTTATGATGTGGTTTATTAATCAAAGGAGTTAATGGTAACTCCCTCGTTAATGTCATCATTAATTTTTTATTTTGCATTTCCAATTCTGGTGGATTCCTGTGTTTTAGAGACCTTCGTAATTTGTGACACACTATTTTGTTGTGGGTCCTTTCTATTTCTTGTATCTTCCATTTACATATCGATTTGCTGAAGTTTTTCTCCGCTAGTTTGTTGTGAGTTCCCTCTATAATTGCTTTTAAGGTCCTCCTACAATCCTTATATTTCAGGTATTTGCTTTGGTCAGTAATGGGTAAATTAAACACATCAATTAGTCCATGCTTCATCATCTCCACTTCTTCTCGTGTTTGTATTAGTCTCTTTTTATATATTTTTCCTATCTCCCTTGTTTTCTTCATCTTCTTAATTATTCGATTCTTCTTTATTCTCCTACGCTTGGTTTTTATGCGATTGATTTTCTCGGTGTTATTGTTACCTTTATTTTCAGAAAACAATACACTGGATTCTTCTACAATTTCCATCTCCTTGCTACCTTCAGAAGTGGTGTCTAGTGTTTCATTCAATGGTTAGAAATCACTATCTAATGTTTCCTTAAGTTGATCTGCTGGATAATTTGTTTCTTCCCATTTCTTGTTCATCCCTGTTTTTGTCTGCTTGACTTCTTCACGATATCCTATTAGTATGAACCTTAATTCTTCTCTGTTCTTCTCACCTTCTTCCTTCATTTGTCGTAGGAGTGTTTCACTGTTGTTCTCGATCTTGTTGTTTAATATCTCAAGATCTTTCTTTATTTGCCTCTTCAGCACCTCACTCTTCTTTTCTAACGTTTCTTGGCTTCTCTTCAAAGCTTCATGGTTTCTTTGCATCTTATCATTTAGAAGTTCTATATCCTCCTTGATTTGTTTCTTCAGTTCTTCACTGTTTCTGTCCAGTTTTTCATTTAAGAATTCCCCGTCTTCTTTCCTTTGTTCTTTTGTTTGTCCGAATTGCTCCATAATCATCCTCATCATGTTCTCCATTGATTGGGTCGGTTTGTCTGGTTGGTCTCCAACCGTTACTTCTACTTCCGGTTCAGGTAGTGTTGGATTTTCCGTTTGGTCCTCCTGGGGATCCTCTTCGAACAACTCCCCGATCATTTCTTCAATTTCTTCCATCTCTTCTTGATCTTCACCTTTAGTTCCTTTTCTTGTTTGGTATCTTGTAACCATGGAATGTCACCTCATAATCGCCGCTAGTCTTCTTTTAAAGCCTCACCGGTTGGTCGCCAATCTGTAACATGTAAACTGGTGGTGACGTCCGTCTCATTCAAGCCCCGCGATGGAAGCCAATCTGTAACGTGTTAGACTGGTGTGTCTCTGAAAAAATGTGCGTACACAAGTGTTGTCTGTGTGAGAGCGTTCGTCTCGCACTGGGGTCGTTACATCTATTTTGCGCTAACGATGTCCTTAGCGATGCTGCAATTACCAGTACAACAAAGCAGTAACCTTACCTGTTCTAAAATAGGGGTGTGTTAATCCCGGGTGGCGCCAAATTGTTTATTAAAACAATTAAACTTATTGATTAATATCTTAATAGGGTGTTCTCAGCTATGACGGTCGGGGCGTTCAAATAATTCCCGCTCGTTCAGCCTACTGAATCGAGTAGGTAGTTGTTCGAATTTCTACGTGAGCGCTGGTCGTCAAATCTAGCTTTCGTAAACAAACACAAGTAATACAATACACTCCCTATGAAATAATAACAAAGGTTACTCCCTGTACTAGTTATTTTAATGGTTGATAATTAAAATTTTCAATTTGACAATTAAATTATATTGGTTGATTAACAAATTTGCACCGACTTTTTACATGAAACAATATTTCTCAGGATGACGAATCGATTATGGTAACGATGTGTTCACGTCAGCATGGCTGCTGAAAGGTTTAGTTATTATAATTAATTTCGTTCCAAAATCGGGGATTCTTTTGATTACAAGGCAAAGAATTCCTCTGATTACAATAAAAGTACTTTACCTTACTCTATGTGTACATAAATAATAAGGTGTGTGGTTACAATCTGTTCTGTAGTGTCGTTAAATTAAATGTGTTTCTAATGTTCGTATTCAAACAATAGGTTATATTTTATGTTAACAAATTTTCAGTGTGTTTATTTTTCTTAATTAATCTTTGAAAGAGAATATTCGGATTATAGTTAGAGATCAAATTACTTTTAGTAATATTTAAAGTGATTTTATTTTTGGAAATAAGGTAATTCAAGGGTACTTAACACATCAGATGACTTGGTGTTATCACTCATTAATTCGGAAGAGGATTGGGCTGCAATATTTTCTGTTTTCATTGATCTTTGGACTTAAGTAGGTCTGGCGTCCTTTTCATATTGGATGTGGTCATATTTTTCTTTTATTATCCTGGTAATATGGTCCTTGGTCTTTAGTTAACTGCTCCAGTGGTTCGTCTGCTTCTTATTCAATCATGGTTTTGAATTTTGTTCACTGTTTTTACATTTTTTGATTAAACATTAGTCTTCCAAAATTCGGCTTCTGTTCTGTTAGAGTGACACTTTACGAGTAACGATATTCAACAGTAATTTTCGCCACCAACGTTCGTTTCTATGGTTACCAATTACATCTGATTGGCTTAGATTGACAAATCCATTGTTATCAAAATTTGAATTCTTTTCAAAATCCTTGGATATTTTCTGATTGCTGTTATTCTTCTATCTTCCTTCCTAATTATTAAATATTGTCACTATAGTGTGTATTTCCTTTCAAAGATTATTTTGATGTCCCTCAAGGTGGGATTATTTTGTTTTATGATTGTACAATTATTTTCATATTTGCTAATTACATTTCTCTTCTAATTTAAATCCTTATACTAATATTTTGCTTTTATTATGATTTACAAATTATCCTTGGTTTTTTTGTTCACCTTGGATTAGCTAGTTTTTTTGTTAATTTGTTACAATTTGTAGTTGTTTGTTTTTGACAGTTAGGCATTTTCATAGGCCGAAGTAGCCATTATGGTATTTTACTTATTTCATTCAAGTTACATCTCATTTTAGCCTAATGGGCTTTATTTTGTTATTATTTAAGTCATACATTTTTTAACTTTCTTACTTATTTAATTTGCCAATAATAACAATGTGGCTATTATTTACTATTTTTTGATCACATTAAATACAACATCTAGGCTTATGGTCTGTATAATTCTTCCAGCTATATCCTATTCATAAACTTGCTTAAACAATTATTTGATAATATTTGTTTACAGTTCATCTCATTTTACATCATTTTTTGGGTGATAAACAACATCACTTTTTATGAACTTACTTTAATAATGATCCCTTATAACATGGGTGTTTATTGATTTGTTTTAACTCCTTAATTTTTAAACAATCTTTACTTCCACTCCATGGTAACACTATCTATTTTCTCTTTCATGGTATACTCCCTTTTAATTATAACTGCATTTAATTAAACTTAACAATAATATTCTTTCTTAACTAATACTGTCTTCATCACTTTTCAGCGTTCATTATACCTTAATTAACTGTTTACACTTACTACTATTCTTAATTTACTAATATTCTTCACTGTTAATCATTTAGTGTTTCCTTTTGATTTATTAAGTGCTTATGCTTTCATCCTTCACTGTTTTTCACTATATTAACATTCTTTATTTTACACTATTCTCATTTAATCATCACCTTCACTTTTAAATTATTTATTGTTTATTATAATTTATTTAGTGTTTTTTCTTTATCACTATACTTTGGAGGTTTTTACACTTTCATTTTGTACTTCACAAATGTTTTTGTTTTTTAGTGTTTCTAAATGGGTAATCCCTCTAATTACTATCTCACTACCGTACTATCTCTTTCATTACAAATATCATTAATAATATTAACAATTTTATGTCTCTATATTTTATCATTACATCTAACTCTAATTTGTGGGTTAGTTTGCTTTTTTATATTTAACATTGTTTAATTGGGTTTCTTTCAATTGTCATTTACTTGTTTATCCATTAATTGATAATAATATTTACTTTTTTACATAGGTTAATTATTGGTCTCTTTTCCAATATTACATTTGAGTGTATCATTTCTCCTGCTCATATTCTTTATTACTTGTTTGTGTCTTATCATTTGTTTTCATTTCTATTTATTTCCCTTTATCTTGGGTTTGTTTCTTTTTCATTTCCCTCCTTCTTCATTTTCATTGTATTTGGTTAATACCTTGGTTTTCCACCTTCTCCTTTGGGTTCATTTTAATATGTTGCATTGAGTCATTCAATTCCTTTAATTTGTTTCATTTTTGTTTGGTTTCGGTTTTTTCCCTTCTTCATTCGGTTTGGTTAATCACTTTCTTATTTGGTTTTATTCTCGTTTGTTTTTTGTGGTTCCCTTCTTCTTTTGTTTCCTTTTGTTGGGTCAATCACTTGGGTTAGGCCATGTCGTCGTTTGTCATGTCATTGTCTTTTTATTTTCTTTATATTAAACATTTTATTTTATATGAAGTATTATTTTATATTCAGAATCCTCTTTTTTATCCCTGGTATTGGGGTGGCTTATTTGTGTTGTAACATAATGCCTCTCCTTTAAAATTGATCATTTTGATAAAACACTAGCATAGTTTTTTATGAAATTATCAGTTATATATCATTTTTTCCTTTTCTTTCTTGTTTGTTTCTTCTTTCTTATTTCTCTTCTTACTTGATTCATTCCATTTTATTTAGATCTTTTTTTATTTATTTCCATTAGTGTGTTCTCCCTTTTATATAATTTTTTCCCTAACTTTTTAGTAGCTGGTTTCTTCCATTACTACTCATTTTTTCTGAGACCAGAGGAACATCATCTCTGCTCAGTTTATTTTGATTGCTGGACTTATTCAACAGTCAATCTTAAATACCTTTTTTGTCAACTTGTGACTTAAATTAATAATAATAATATATTTTGGGATTGTCCACCTTGTGGTTTGTTTTTAGATCATTTTGGCCTTTTACTCATTCTTCCTTCCGCTGTACCTTTGCTATATACTGTTATCTACTCATACAGTTGGTTGTTTTTTATTTATTTCGTTGTTAATTTCATCATTTCTAACTTTTCATTAGTTTGTTTTTCTTTTCTTCTTGTGATCATTTTAATTATCTTAGACATCTTTTTTCTTTTTCTTGGTTGTTTACCAATATTCTGCTTTAGCCATTTTCTGTATATTTGTTTTATACATAATTTCTTTTTCTTCCTTGTACCAGTTCAGATTTTTTTTTTCTTTGAATACATTGAATTCGTTATAATTTTAGGTATTTGTATTAGCAGTTTTTGCTTGATTTTATTTTTGTTTATTTTATTTTGTTTTACATATTATATTTAATAATTTTTGCAAGTTAGTTTTTCTTACTTTATAGGAATTTTTGTAATTTATTCCTTTCTTGGTACTTTTTATTTAAATATTATCGTAAGTTTGTGGTTCTTACTTTGTTATGGGAATTTTTGTAACTTATTCCCTTCTTATAATTTTTTATATTATACTTCATATGTCTACTTTATTTTATTGTAAGTTGATCTTACTTTGTAGGAATTTTTGTAACTTATTCCCTTATTATAATTTTTTCTTTTTTTTTCTTTGATATTTTATATTAGGCCTCATAAGTCATCGAAATATGGTTGTAAGTTGTGCTCACATAATTTTTGAATTTTGGTATTTATCTTTATTACATTTTTATGGTTTATTAAGCATTCCATCGGTCGGCCGTTTCCTCTTCTTCATCCATTACTTGTCTTCCTCCCTGAGGTGTGCTTGATTGTTTTCCATTACTTCTTGATGGAATCCAAAGTTCTGGTGGGTTGCGTTTATTATACGCTATGCGGAAACTCTCTGCTGGATTACTGCTGAAAGGTATCCAGTCATAATCTTCTTCTTCTGGTTGGTTACTTCCGGATCTAACTTCTTCAACATGATTGACCTGTTGTAGGTTTTCAGCATCCTCTTCCCTTTGTATTCGGACCGCTCTTGTATGTATTATTGTCTCCGTCCTTATGAAATATTTCTCTGCTACCTTGTACAGCACTTCTTCTAATACCATGTGTTCCCTTGTATCCATGCCTACATCGTTCACCTTATGATGTGGTTTATTAATCAAAGGAGTTAATGGTAACTCCCTCGTTAATGTCATCATTAATTTTTTATTTTGCATTTCCAATTCTGGTGGATTCCTGTGTTTTAGAGACCTTCGTAATTTGTGACACACTATTTTGTTGTGGGTCCTTTCTATTTCTTGTATCTTCCATTTACATATCGATTTGCTGAAGTTTTTCTCCGCTAGTTTGTTGTGAGTTCCCTCTATAATTGCTTTTAAGGTCCTCCTACAATCCTTATATTTCAGGTATTTGCTTTGGTCAGTAATGGGTAAATTAAACACATCAATTAGTCCATGCTTCATCATCTCCACTTCTTCTCGTGTTTGTATTAGTCTCTTTTTATATATTTTTCCTATCTCCCTTGTTTTCTTCATCTTCTTAATTATTCGATTCTTCTTTATTCTCCTACGCTTGGTTTTTATGCGATTGATTTTCTCGGTGTTATTGTTACCTTTATTTTCAGAAAACAATACACTGGATTCTTCTACAATTTCCATCTCCTTGCTACCTTCAGAAGTGGTGTCTAGTGTTTCATTCAATGGTTAGAAATCACTATCTAATGTTTCCTTAAGTTGATCTGCTGGATAATTTGTTTCTTCCCATTTCTTGTTCATCCCTGTTTTTGTCTGCTTGACTTCTTCACGATATCCTATTAGTATGAACCTTAATTCTTCTCTGTTCTTCTCACCTTCTTCCTTCATTTGTCGTAGGAGTGTTTCACTGTTGTTCTCGATCTTGTTGTTTAATATCTCAAGATCTTTCTTTATTTGCCTCTTCAGCACCTCACTCTTCTTTTCTAACGTTTCTTGGCTTCTCTTCAAAGCTTCATGGTTTCTTTGCATCTTATCATTTAGAAGTTCTATATCCTCCTTGATTTGTTTCTTCAGTTCTTCACTGTTTCTGTCCAGTTTTTCATTTAAGAATTCCCCGTCTTCTTTCCTTTGTTCTTTTGTTTGTCCGAATTGCTCCATAATCATCCTCATCATGTTCTCCATTGATTGGGTCGGTTTGTCTGGTTGGTCTCCAACCGTTACTTCTACTTCCGGTTCAGGTAGTGTTGGATTTTCCGTTTGGTCCTCCTGGGGATCCTCTTCGAACAACTCCCCGATCATTTCTTCAATTTCTTCCATCTCTTCTTGATCTTCACCTTTAGTTCCTTTTCTTGTTTGGTATCTTGTAACCATGGAATGTCACCTCATAATCGCCGCTAGTCTTCTTTTAAAGCCTCACCGGTTGGTCGCCAATCTGTAACATGTAAACTGGTGGTGACGTCCGTCTCATTCAAGCCCCGCGATGGAAGCCAATCTGTAACGTGTTAGACTGGTGTGTCTCTGAAAAAATGTGCGTACACAAGTGTTGTCTGTGTGAGAGCGTTCGTCTCGCACTGGGGTCGTTACATCTATTTTGCGCTAACGATGTCCTTAGCGATGCTGCAATTACCAGTACAACAAAGCAGTAACCTTACCTGTTCTAAAATAGGGGTGTGTTAATCCCGGGTGGCGCCAAATTGTTTATTAAAACAATTAAACTTATTGATTAATATCTTAATAGGGTGTTCTCAGCTATGACGGTCGGGGCGTTCAAATAATTCCCGCTCGTTCAGCCTACTGAATCGAGTAGGTAGTTGTTCGAATTTCTACGTGAGCGCTGGTCGTCAAATCTAGCTTTCGTAAACAAACACAAGTAATACAATACAGTCCCTATGAAATAATAACAAAGGTTACTCCCTGTACTAGTTATTTTAATGGTTGATAATTAAAATTTTCAATTTGACAATTAAATTATATTGGTTGATTAACAAATTTGCACCGACTTTTTACATGAAACAATATTTCTCAGGATGACGAATCGATTATGGTAACGATGTGTTCACGTCAGCATGGCTGCTGAAAGGTTTAGTTATTATAATTAATTTCGTTCCAGAATCGGGGATTCTTTTGATTACAAGGCAAAGAATTCCTCTGATTACAATAAAAGTACTTTACCTTACTCTATGTGTACATAAATAATAAGGTGTGTGGTTACAATCTGTTCTGTAGTGTCGTTAAATTAAATGTGTTTCTAATGTTCGTATTCAAACAATAGGTTATATTTTATGTTAACAAATTTTCAGTGTGTTTATTTTTCTTAATTAATCTTTGAAAGAGAATATTCGGATTATAGTTAGAGATCAAATTACTTTTAGTAATATTTAAAGTGATTTTATTTTTGGAAATAAGGTAATTCAAGGGTACTTAACACATCAGATGACTTGGTGTTATCACTCATTAATTCGGAAGAGGATTGGGCTGCAATATTTTCTGTTTTCATTGATCTTTGGACTTAAGTAGGTCTGGCGTCCTTTTCATATTGGATGTGGTCATATTTTTCTTTTATTATCCTGGTAATATGGTCCTTGGTCTTTAGTTAACTGCTCCAGTGGTTCGTCTGCTTCTTATTCAATCATGGTTTTGAATTTTGTTCACTGTTTTTACATTTTTTGATTAAACATTAGTCTTCCAAAATTCGGCTTCTGTTCTGTTAGAGTGACACTTTACGAGTAACGATATTCAACAGTAATTTTCGCCACCAACGTTTTTTTCTATGGTTACCAATTACATCTGATTGGCTTAGATTGACAAATCCATTGTTATCAAAATTTGAATTCTTTTCAAAATCCTTGGATATTTTCTGATTGCTGTTATTCTTCTATCTTCCTTCCTAATTATTAAATATTGTCACTATAGTGTGTATTTCCTTTCAAAGATTATTTTGATGTCCCTCAAGGTGGGATTATTTTGTTTTATGATTGTACAATTATTTTCATATTTGCTAATTACATTTCTCTTCTAATTTAAATCCTTATACTAATATTTTGCTTTTATTATGATTTACAATTATCCTTGGTTTTTTTGTTCACCTTGGATTAGCTAGTTTTTTTGTTAATTTGTTACAATTTGTAGTTGTTTGTTTTTGACAGTTAGGCATTTTCATAGGCCGAAGTAGCCATTATGGTATTTTACTTATTTCATTCAAGTTACATCTCATTTTAGCCTAATGGGCTTTATTTTGTTATTATTTAAGTCATACATTTTTTAACTTTCTTACTTATTTAATTTGCCAATAATAACAATGTGGCTATTATTTACTATTTTTTGATCACATTAAATACAACATCTAGGCTTATGGTCTGTATAATTCTTCCAGCTATATCCTATTCATAAACTTGCTTAAACAATTATTTGATAATATTTGTTTACAGTTCATCTCATTTTACATCATTTTTTGGGTGATAAACAACATCACTTTTTATGAACTTACTTTAATAATGATCCCTTATAACATGGGTGTTTATTGATTTGTTTTAACTCCTTAATTTTTAAACAATCTTTACTTCCACTCCATGGTAACACTATCTATTTTCTCTTTCATGGTATACTCCCTTTTAATTATAACTGCATTTAATTAAACTTAACAATAATATTCTTTCTTAACTAATACTGTCTTCATCACTTTTCAGCGTTCATTATACCTTAATTAACTGTTTACACTTACTACTATTCTTAATTTACTAATATTCTTCACTGTTAATCATTTAGTGTTTCCTTTTGATTTATTAAGTGCTTATGCTTTCATCCTTCACTGTTTTTCACTATATTAACATTCTTTATTTTACACTATTCTCATTTAATCATCACCTTCACTTTTAAATTATTTATTGTTTATTATAATTTATTTAGTGTTTTTTCTTTATCACTATACTTTGGAGGTTTTTACACTTTCATTTTGTACTTCACAAATGTTTTTGTTTTTTAGTGTTTCTAAATGGGTAATCCCTCTAATTACTATCTCACTACCGTACTATCTCTTTCATTACAAATATCATTAATAATATTAACAATTTTATGTCTCTATATTTTATCATTACATCTAACTCTAATTTGTGGGTTAGTTTGCTTTTTTATATTTAACATTGTTTAATTGGGTTTCTTTCAATTGTCATTTACTTGTTTATCCATTAATTGATAATAATATTTACTTTTTTACATAGGTTAATTATTGGTCTCTTTTCCAATATTACATTTGAGTGTATCATTTCTCCTGCTCATATTCTTTATTACTTGTTTGTGTCTTATCATTTGTTTTCATTTCTATTTATTTCCCTTTATCTTGGGTTTGTTTCTTTTTCATTTCCCTCCTTCTTCATTTTCATTGTATTTGGTTAATACCTTGGTTTTCCACCTTCTCCTTTGGGTTCATTTTAATATGTTGCATTGAGTCATTCAATTCCTTTAATTTGTTTCATTTTTGTTTGGTTTCGGTTTTTTCCCTTCTTCATTCGGTTTGGTTAATCACTTTCTTATTTGGTTTTATTCTCGTTTGTTTTTTGTGGTTCCCTTCTTCTTTTGTTTCCTTTTGTTGGGTCAATCACTTGGGTTAGGCCATGTCGTCGTTTGTCATGTCATTGTCTTTTTATTTTCTTTATATTAAACATTTTATTTTATATGAAGTATTATTTTATATTCAGAATCCTCTTTTTTATCCCTGGTATTGGGGTGGCTTATTTGTGTTGTAACATAATGCCTCTCCTTTAAAATTGATCATTTTGATAAAACACTAGCATAGTTTTTTATGAAATTATCAGTTATATATCATTTTTTCCTTTTCTTTCTTGTTTGTTTCTTCTTTCTTATTTCTCTTCTTACTTGATTCATTCCATTTTATTTAGATCTTTTTTTATTTATTTCCATTAGTGTGTTCTCCCTTTTATATAATTTTTTCCCTAACTTTTTAGTAGCTGGTTTCTTCCATTACTACTCATTTTTTCTGAGACCAGAGGAACATCATCTCTGCTCAGTTTATTTTGATTGCTGGACTTATTCAACAGTCAATCTTAAATACCTTTTTTGTCAACTTGTGACTTAAATTAATAATAATAATATATTTTGGGATTGTCCACCTTGTGGTTTGTTTTTAGATCATTTTGGCCTTTTACTCATTCTTCCTTCCGCTGTACCTTTGCTATATACTGTTATCTACTCATACAGTTGGTTGTTTTTTATTTATTTCGTTGTTAATTTCATCATTTCTAACTTTTCATTAGTTTGTTTTTCTTTTCTTCTTGTGATCATTTTAATTATCTTAGACATCTTTTTTCTTTTTCTTGGTTGTTTACCAATATTCTGCTTTAGCCATTTTCTGTATATTTGTTTTATACATAATTTCTTTTTCTTCCTTGTACCAGTTCAGATTTTTTTTTTCTTTGAATACATTGAATTCGTTATAATTTTAGGTATTTGTATTAGCAGTTTTTGCTTGATTTTATTTTTGTTTATTTTATTTTGTTTTACATATTATATTTAATAATTTTTGCAAGTTAGTTTTTCTTACTTTATAGGAATTTTTGTAATTTATTCCTTTCTTGGTACTTTTTATTTAAATATTATCGTAAGTTTGTGGTTCTTACTTTGTTATGGGAATTTTTGTAACTTATTCCCTTCTTATAATTTTTTATATTATACTTCATATGTCTACTTTATTTTATTGTAAGTTGATCTTACTTTGTAGGAATTTTTGTAACTTATTCCCTTATTATAATTTTTTCTTTTTTTTTCTTTGATATTTTATATTAGGCCTCATAAGTCATCGAAATATGGTTGTAAGTTGTGCTCACATAATTTTTGAATTTTGGTATTTATCTTTATTACATTTTTATGGTTTATTAAGCATTCCATCGGTCGGCCGTTTCCTCTTCTTCATCCATTACTTGTCTTCCTCCCTGAGGTGTGCTTGATTGTTTTCCATTACTTCTTGATGGAATCCAAAGTTCTGGTGGGTTGCGTTTATTATACGCTATGCGGAAACTCTCTGCTGGATTACTGCTGAAAGGTATCCAGTCATAATCTTCTTCTTCTGGTTGGTTACTTCCGGATCTAACTTCTTCAACATGATTGACCTGTTGTAGGTTTTCAGCATCCTCTTCCCTTTGTATTCGGACCGCTCTTGTATGTATTATTGTCTCCGTCCTTATGAAATATTTCTCTGCTACCTTGTACAGCACTTCTTCTAATACCATGTGTTCCCTTGTATCCATGCCTACATCGTTCACCTTATGATGTGGTTTATTAATCAAAGGAGTTAATGGTAACTCCCTCGTTAATGTCATCATTAATTTTTTATTTTGCATTTCCAATTCTGGTGGATTCCTGTGTTTTAGAGACCTTCGTAATTTGTGACACACTATTTTGTTGTGGGTCCTTTCTATTTCTTGTATCTTCCATTTACATATCGATTTGCTGAAGTTTTTCTCCGCTAGTTTGTTGTGAGTTCCCTCTATAATTGCTTTTAAGGTCCTCTTACAATCCTTATATTTCAGGTATTTGCTTTGGTCAGTAATGGGTAAATTAAACACATCAATTAGTCCATGCTTCATCATCTCCACTTCTTCTCGTGTTTGTATTAGTCTCTTTTTATATATTTTTCCTATCTCCCTTGTTTTCTTCATCTTCTTAATTATTCGATTCTTCTTTATTCTCCTACGGTTGGTTTTTATGCGATTGATTTTCTCGGTGTTATTGTTACCTTTATTTTCAGAAAACAATACACTTGATTCTTCTACAATTTCCATCTCCTTGCTACCTTCAGAAGTGGTGTCTAGTGTTTCATTCAATGGTTTGAAATCACTATCTAATGTTTCCTTAAGTTGATCTGCTGGATAATTTGTTTCTTCCCATTTCTTGTTCATCCCTGTTTTTGTCTGCTTGACTTCTTCACGATATCCTATTAGTATGAACCTTAATTCTTCTCTGTTCTTCTCACCTTCTTCCTTCATTTGTCGTAGGAGTGTTTCACTGTTGTTCTCGATCTTGTTGTTTAATATCTCAAGATCTTTCTTTATTTGCCTCTTCAGCACCTCACTCTTCTTTTCTAACGTTTCTTGGCTTCTCTTCAAAGCTTCATGGTTTCTTTGCATCTTATCATTTAGAAGTTCTATATCCTCCTTGATTTGTTTCTTCAGTTCTTCACTGTTTCTGTCCAGTTTTTCATTTAAGAATTCCCCGTCTTCTTTCCTTTGTTCTTTTGTTTGTCCGAATTGCTCCATAATCATCCTCATCATGTTCTCCATTGATTGGGTCGGTTTGTCTGGTTGGTCTCCAACCGTTACTTCTACTTCCGGTTCAGGTAGTGTTGGATTTTCCGTTTGGTCCTCCTGGGGATCCTCTTCGAACAACTCCCCGATCATTTCTTCAATTTCTTCCATCTCTTCTTGATCTTCACCTTTAGTTCCTTTTCTTGTTTGGTATCTTGTAACCATGGAATGTCACCTCATAATCGCCGCTAGTCTTCTTTTAAAGCCTCACCGGTTGGTCGCCAATCTGTAACATGTAAACTGGTGGTGACGTCCGTCTCATTCAAGCCCCGCGATGGAAGCCAATCTGTAACGTGTTAGACTGGTGTGTCTCTGAAAAAATGTGCGTACACAAGTGTTGTCTGTGTGAGAGCGTTCGTCTCGCACTGGGGTCGTTACATCTATTTTGCGCTAACGATGTCCTTAGCGATGCTGCAATTACCAGTACAACAAAGCAGTAACCTTACCTGTTCTAAAATAGGGGTGTGTTAATCCCGGGTGGCGCCAAATTGTTTATTAAAACAATTAAACTTATTGATTAATATCTTAATAGGGTGTTCTCAGCTATGACGGTCGGGGCGTTCAAATAATTCCCGCTCGTTCAGCCTACTGAATCGAGTAGGTAGTTGTTCGAATTTCTACGTGAGCGCTGGTCGTCAAATCTAGCTTTCGTAAACAAACACAAGTAATACAATACACTCCCTATGAAATAATAACAAAGGTTACTCCCTGTACTAGTTATTTTAATGGTTAATAATTAAAATTTTCAATTTGACAATTAAATTATATTGGTTGATTAACAAATTTGCACCGACTTTTTACATGAAACAATATTTCTCAGGATGACGAATCGATTATGGTAACGATGTGTTCACGTCAGCATGGCTGCTGAAAGGTTTAGTTATTATAATTAATTTCGTTCCAAAATCGGGGATTCTTTTGATTACAAGGCAAAGAATTCCTCTGATTACAATAAAAGTACTTTACCTTACTCTATGTGTACATAAATAATAAGGTGTGTGGTTACAATCTGTTCTGTAGTGTCGTTAAATTAAATGTGTTTCTAATGTTCGTATTCAAACAATAGGTTATATTTTATGTTAACAAATTTTCAGTGTGTTTATTTTTCTTAATTAATCCTTGAAAGAGAATATTCGGATTATAGTTAGAGATCAAATTACTTTTAGTAATATTTAAAGTGATTTTATTTTTGGAAATAAGGTAATTCAAGGGTACTTAACACATCAGATGACTTGGTGTTATCACTCATTAATTCGGAAGAGGATTGGGCTGCAATATTTTCTGTTTTCATTGATCTTTGGACTTAAGTAGGTCTGGCGTCCTTTTCATATTGGATGTGGTCATATTTTTCTTTTATTATCCTGGTAATATGGTCCTTGGTCTTTAGTTAACTGCTCCAGTGGTTCGTCTGCTTCTTATTCAATCATGGTTTTGAATTTTGTTCACTGTTTTTACATTTTTTGATTAAACATTAGTCTTCCAAAATTCGGCTTCTGTTCTGTTAGAGTGACACTTTACGAGTAACGATATTCAACAGTAATTTTCGCCACCAACGTTCGTTTCTATGGTTACCAATTACATCTGATTGGCTTAGATTGACAAATCCATTGTTATCAAAATTTGAATTCTTTTCAAAATCCTTGGATATTTTCTGATTGCTGTTATTCTTCTATCTTCCTTCCTAATTATTAAATATTGTCACTATAGTGTGTATTTCCTTTCAAAGATTATTTTGATATCCCTCAAGGTGGGATTATTTTGTTTTATGATTGTACAATTATTTTCATATTTGCTAATTACATTTCTCTTCTAATTTAAATCCTTATACTAATATTTTGCTTTTATTATGATTTACAAATTATCCTTGGTTTTTTTGTTCACCTTGGATTAGCTAGTTTTTTTGTTAATTTGTTACAATTTGTAGTTGTTTGTTTTTGACAGTTAGGCATTTTCATAGGCCGAAGTAGCCATTATGGTATTTTACTTATTTCATTCAAGTTACATCTCATTTTAGCCTAATGGGCTTTATTTTGTTATTATTTAAGTCATACATTTTTTAACTTTCTTACTTATTTAATTTGCCAATAATAACAATGTGGCTATTATTTACTATTTTTTGATCACATTAAATACAACATCTAGGCTTATGGTCTGTATAATTCTTCCAGCTATATCCTATTCATAAACTTGCTTAAACAATTATTTGATAATATTTGTTTACAGTTCATCTCATTTTATATCATTTTTTGGGTGATAAACAACATCACTTTTTATGAACTTACTTTAATAATGATCCCTTATAACATGGGTGTTTATTGATTTGTTTTAACTCCTTAATTTTTAAACAATCTTTACTTCCACTCCATGGTAACACTATCTATTTTCTCTTTCATGGTATACTCCCTTTTAATTATAACTGCATTTAATTAAACTTAACAATAATATTCTTTCTTAACTAATACTGTCTTCATCACTTTTCAGCGTTCATTATACCTTAATTAACTGTTTACACTTACTACTATTCTTAATTTACTAATATTCTTCACTGTTAATCATTTAGTGTTTCCTTTTGATTTATTAAGTGCTTATGCTTTCATCCTTCACTGTTTTTCACTATATTAACATTCTTTATTTTACACTATTCTCATTTAATCATCACCTTCACTTTTAAATTATTTATTGTTTATTATAATTTATTTAGTGTTTTTTCTTTATCACTATACTTTGGAGGTTTTTACACTTTCATTTTGTACTTCACAAATGTTTTTGTTTTTTAGTGTTTCTAAATGGGTAATCCCTCTAATTACTATCTCACTACCGTACTATCTCTTTCATTACAAATATCATTAATAATATTAACAATTTTATGTCTCTATATTTTATCATTACATCTAACTCTAATTTGTGGGTTAGTTTGCTTTTTTATATTTAACATTGTTTAATTGGGTTTCTTTCAATTGTCATTTACTTGTTTATCCATTAATTGATAATAATATTTACTTTTTTACATAGGTTAATTATTGGTCTCTTTTCCAATATTACATTTGAGTGTATCATTTCTCCTGCTCATATTCTTTATTACTTGTTTGTGTCTTATCATTTGTTTTCATTTCTATTTATTTCCCTTTATCTTGGGTTTGTTTCTTTTTCATTTCCCTCCTTCTTCATTTTCATTGTATTTGGTTAATACCTTGGTTTTCCACCTTCTCCTTTGGGTTCATTTTAATATGTTGCATTGAGTCATTCAATTCCTTTAATTTGTTTCATTTTTGTTTGGTTTCGGTTTTTTCCCTTCTTCATTCGGTTTGGTTAATCACTTTCTTATTTGGTTTTATTCTCGTTTGTTTTTTGTGGTTCCCTTCTTCTTTTGTTTCCTTTTGTTGGGTCAATCACTTGGGTTAGGCCATGTCGTCGTTTGTCATGTCATTGTCTTTTTATTTTCTTTATATTAAACATTTTATTTTATATGAAGTATTATTTTATATTCAGAATCCTCTTTTTTATCCCTGGTATTGGGGTGGCTTATTTGTGTTGTAACATAATGCGTCTCCTTCAAAATTGATCATTTTGATAAAACACTAGCATAGTTTTTTATGAAATTATCAGTTATATATCATTTTTTCCTTTTCTTTCTTGTTTGTTTCTTCTTTCTTATTTCTCTTCTTACTTGATTCATTCCATTTTATTTAGATCTTTTTTTATTTATTTCCATTAGTGTGTTCTCCCTTTTATATAATTTTTTCCCTAACTTTTTAGTAGCTGGTTTCTTCCATTACTACTCATTTTTTCTGAGACCAGAGGAACATCATCTCTGCTCAGTTTATTTTGATTGCTGGACTTATTCAACAGTCAATCTTAAATACCTTTTTTGTCAACTTGTGACTTAAATTAATAATAATAATATATTTTGGGATTGTCCACCTTGTGGTTTGTTTTTAAATCATTTTGGCCTTTTACTCATTCTTCCTTCCGCTGTACCTTTGCTATATACTGTTATCTACTCATACAGTTGGTTGTTTTTTATTTATTTCGTTGTTAATTTCATCATTTCTAACTTTTCATTAGTTTGTTTTTCTTTTCTTCTTGTGATCATTTTAATTATCTTAGACATCTTTTTTCTTTTTCTTGGTTGTTTACCAATATTCTGCTTTAGCCATTTTCTGTATATTTGTTTTATACATAATTTCTTTTTCTTCCTTGTACCAGTTCAGATTTTTTTTTTCTTTGAATACATTGAATTCGTTATAATTTTAGGTATTTGTATTAGCAGTTTTTGCTTGATTTTATTTTTGTTTATTTTATTTTGTTTTACATATTATATTTAATAATTTTTGCAAGTTAGTTTTTCTTACTTTATAGGAATTTTTGTAATTTATTCCTTTCTTGGTACTTTTTATTTAAATATTATCGTAAGTTTGTGGTTCTTACTTTGTTATGGGAATTTTTGTAACTTATTCCCTTCTTATAATTTTTTATATTATACTTCATATGTCAACTTTATTTTATTGTAAGTTGATCTTACTTTGTAGGAATTTTTGTAACTTATTCCCTTATTATAATTTTTTCTTTTTTTTTCTTTGATATTTTATATTAGGCCTCATAAGTCATCGAAATATGGTTGTAAGTTGTGCTCACATAATTTTTGAATTTTGGTATTTATCTTTATTACATTTTTATGGTTTATTAAGCATTCCATCGGTCGGCCGTTTCCTCTTCTTCATCCATTACTTGTCTTCCTCCCTGAGGTGTGCTTGATTGTTTTCCATTACTTCTTGATGGAATCCAAAGTTCTGGTGGGTTGCGTTTATTATACGCTATGCGGAAACTCTCTGCTGGATTACTGCTGAAAGGTATCCAGTCATAATCTTCTTCTTCTGGTTGGTTACTTCCGGATCTAACTTCTTCAACATGATTGACCTGTTGTAGGTTTTCAGCATCCTCTTCCCTTTGTATTCGGACCGCTCTTGTATGTATTATTGTCTCCGTCCTTATGAAATATTTCTCTGCTACCTTGTACAGCACTTCTTCTAATACCATGTGTTCCCTTGTATCCATGCCTACATCGTTCACCTTATGATGTGGTTTATTAATCAAAGGAGTTAATGGTAACTCCCTCATTAATGTCATCATTAATTTTTTATTTTGCATTTCCAATTCTGGTGGATTCCTGTGTTTTAGAGACCTTCGTAATTTGTGACACACTATTTTGTTGTGGGTCCTTTCTATTTCTTGTATCTTCCATTTACATATCGATTTGCTGAAGTTTTTCTCCGCTAGTTTGTTGTGAGTTCCCTCTATAATTGCTTTTAAGGTCCTCCTACAATCCTTATATTTCAGGTATTTGCTTTGGTCAGTAATGGGTAAATTAAACACATCAATTAGTCCATGCTTCATCATCTCCACTTCTTCTCGTGTTTGTATTAGTCTCTTTTTATATATTTTTCCTATCTCCCTTGTTTTCTTCATCTTCTTAATTATTCGATTCTTCTTTATTCTCCTACGGTTGGTTTTTATGCGATTGATTTTCTCGGTGTTATTGTTACCTTTATTTTCAGAAAACAATACACTTGATTCTTCTACAATTTCCATCTCCTTGCTACCTTCAGAAGTGGTGTCTAGTGTTTCATTCAATGGTTTGAAATCACTATCTAATGTTTCCTTAAGTTGATCTGCTGGATAATTTGTTTCTTCCCATTTCTTGTTCATCCCTGTTTTTGTCTGCTTGACTTCTTCACGATATCCTATTAGTATGAACCTTAATTCTTCTCTGTTCTTCTCACCTTCTTCCTTCATTTGTCGTAGGAGTGTTTCACTGTTGTTCTCGATCTTGTTGTTTAATATCTCAAGATCTTTCTTTATTTGCCTCTTCAGCACCTCACTCTTCTTTTCTAACGTTTCTTGGCTTCTCTTCAAAGCTTCATGGTTTCTTTGCATCTTATCATTTAGAAGTTCTATATCCTCCTTGATTTGTTTCTTCAGTTCTTCACTGTTTCTGTCCAGTTTTTCATTTAAGAATTCCCCGTCTTCTTTCCTTTGTTCTTTTGTTTGTCCGAATTGCTCCATAATCATCCTCATCATGTTCTCCATTGATTGGGTCGGTTTGTCTGGTTGGTCTCCAACCGTTACTTCTACTTCCGGTTCAGGTAGTGTTGGATTTTCCGTTTGGTCCTCCTGGGGATCCTCTTCGAACAACTCCCCGATCATTTCTTCAATTTCTTCCATCTCTTCTTGATCTTCACCTTTAGTTCCTTTTCTTGTTTGGTATCTTGTAACCATGGAATGTCACCTCATAATCGCCGCTAGTCTTCTTTTAAAGCCTCACCGGTTGGTCGCCAATCTGTAACATGTAAACTGGTGGTGACGTCCGTCTCATTCAAGCCCCGCGATGGAAGCCAATCTGTAACGTGTTAGACTGGTGTGTCTCTGAAAAAATGTGCGTACACAAGTGTTGTCTGTGTGAGAGCGTTCGTCTCGCACTGGGGTCGTTACATCTATTTTGCGCTAACGATGTCCTTAGCGATGCTGCAATTACCAGTACAACAAAGCAGTAACCTTACCTGTTCTAAAATAGGGGTGTGTTAATCCCGGGTGGCGCCAAATTGTTTATTAAAACAATTAAACTTATTGATTAATATCTTAATAGGGTGTTCTCAGCTATGACGGTCGGGGCGTTCAAATAATTCCCGCTCGTTCAGCCTACTGAATCGAGTAGGTAGTTGTTCGAATTTCTACGTGAGCGCTGGTCGTCAAATCTAGCTTTCGTAAACAAACACAAGTAATACAATACACTCCCTATGAAATAATAACAAAGGTTACTCCCTGTACTAGTTATTTTAATGGTTGATAATTAAAATTTTCAATTTGACAATTAAATTATATTGGTTGATTAACAAATTTGCACCGACTTTTTACATGAAACAATATTTCTCAGGATGACGAATCGATTATGGTAACGATGTGTTCACGTCAGCATGGCTGCTGAAAGGTTTAGTTATTATAATTAATTTCGTTCCAAAATCGGGGATTCTTTTGATTACAAGGCAAAGAATTCCTCTGATTACAATAAAAGTACTTTACCTTACTCTATGTGTACATAAATAATAAGGTGTGTGGTTACAATCTGTTCTGTAGTGTCGTTAAATTAAATGTGTTTCTAATGTTCGTATTCAAACAATAGGTTATATTTTATGTTAACAAATTTTCAGTGTGTTTATTTTTCTTAATTAATCTTTGAAAGAGAATATTCGGATTATAGTTAGAGATCAAATTACTTTTAGTAATATTTAAAGTGATTTTATTTTTGGAAATAAGGTAATTCAAGGGTACTTAACACATCAGATGACTTGGTGTTATCACTCATTAATTCGGAAGAGGATTGGGCTGCAATATTTTCTGTTTTCATTGATCTTTGGACTTAAGTAGGTCTGGCGTCCTTTTCATATTGGATGTGGTCATATTTTTCTTTTATTATCCTGGTAATATGGTCCTTGGTCTTTAGTTAACTGCTCCAGTGGTTCGTCTGCTTCTTATTCAATCATGGTTTTGAATTTTGTTCACTGTTTTTACATTTTTTGATTAAACATTAGTCTTCCAAAATTCGGCTTCTGTTCTGTTAGAGTGACACTTTACGAGTAACGATATTCAACAGTAATTTTCGCCACCAACGTTCGTTTCTATGGTTACCAATTACATCTGATTGGCTTAGATTGACAAATCCATTGTTATCAAAATTTGAATTCTTTTCAAAATCCTTGGATATTTTCTGATTGCTGTTATTCTTCTATCTTCCTTCCTAATTATTAAATATTGTCACTATAGTGTGTATTTCCTTTCAAAGATTATTTTGATGTCCCTCAAGGTGGGATTATTTTGTTTTATAATTGTACAATTATTTTCATATTTGCTAATTACATTTCTCTTCTAATTTAAATCCTTATACTAATATTTTGCTTTTATTATGATTTACAAATTATCCTTGGTTTTTTTGTTCACCTTGGATTAGCTAGTTTTTTTGTTAATTTGTTACAATTTGTAGTTGTTTGTTTTTGACAGTTAGGCATTTTCATAGGCCGAAGTAGCCATTATGGTATTTTACTTATTTCATTCAAGTTACATCTCATTTTAGCCTAATGGGCTTTATTTTGTTATTATTTAAGTCATACATTTTTTAACTTTCTTACTTATTTAATTTGCCAATAATAACAATGTGGCTATTATTTACTATTTTTTGATCACATTAAATACAACATCTAGGCTTATGGTCTGTATAATTCTTCCAGCTATATCCTATTCATAAACTTGCTTAAACAATTATTTGATAATATTTGTTTACAGTTCATCTCATTTTATATCATTTTTTGGGTGATAAACAACATCACTTTTTATGAACTTACTTTAATAATGATCCCTTATAACATGGGTGTTTATTGATTTGTTTTAACTCCTTAATTTTTAAACAATCTTTACTTCCACTCCATGGTAACACTATCTATTTTCTCTTTCATGGTATACTCCCTTTTAATTATAACTGCATTTAATTAAACTTAACAATAATATTCTTTCTTAACTAATACTGTCTTCATCACTTTTCAGCGTTCATTATACCTTAATTAACTGTTTACACTTACTACTATTCTTAATTTACTAATATTCTTCACTGTTAATCATTTAGTGTTTCCTTTTGATTTATTAAGTGCTTATGCTTTCATCCTTCACTGTTTTTCACTATATTAACATTCTTTATTTTACACTATTCTCATTTAATCATCACCTTCACTTTTAAATTATTTATTGTTTATTATAATTTATTTAGTGTTTTTTCTTTATCACTATACTTTGGAGGTTTTTACACTTTCATTTTGTACTTCACAAATGTTTTTGTTTTTTAGTGTTTCTAAATGGGTAATCCCTCTAATTACTATCTCACTACCGTACTATCTCTTTCATTACAAATATCATTAATAATATTAACAATTTTATGTCTCTATATTTTATCATTACATCTAACTCTAATTTGTGGGTTAGTTTGCTTTTTTATATTTAACATTGTTTAATTGGGTTTCTTTCAATTGTCATTTACTTGTTTATCCATTAATTGATAATAATATTTACTTTTTTACATAGGTTAATTATTGGTCTCTTTTCCAATATTACATTTGAGTGTATCATTTCTCCTGCTCATATTCTTTATTACTTGTTTGTGTCTTATCATTTGTTTTCATTTCTATTTATTTCCCTTTATCTTGGGTTTGTTTCTTTTTCATTTCCCTCCTTCTTCATTTTCATTGTATTTGGTTAATACCTTGGTTTTCCACCTTCTCCTTTGGGTTCATTTTAATATGTTGCATTGAGTCATTCAATTCCTTTAATTTGTTTCATTTTTGTTTGGTTTCGGTTTTTTCCCTTCTTCATTCGGTTTGGTTAATCACTTTCTTATTTGGTTTTATTCTCGTTTGTTTTTTGTGGTTCCCTTCTTCTTTTGTTTCCTTTTGTTGGGTCAATCACTTGGGTTAGGCCATGTCGTCGTTTGTCATGTCATTGTCTTTTTATTTTCTTTATATTAAACATTTTATTTTATATGAAGTATTATTTTATATTCAGAATCCTCTTTTTTATCCCTGGTATTGGGGTGGCTTATTTGTGTTGTAACATAATGCCTCTCCTTTAAAATTGATCATTTTGATAAAACACTAGCATAGTTTTTTATGAAATTATCAGTTATATATCATTTTTTCCTTTTCTTTCTTGTTTGTTTCTTCTTTCTTATTTCTCTTCTTACTTGATTCATTCCATTTTATTTAGATCTTTTTTTATTTATTTCCATTAGTGTGTTCTCCCTTTTATATAATTTTTTCCCTAACTTTTTAGTAGCTGGTTTCTTCCATTACTACTCATTTTTTCTGAGACCAGAGGAACATCATCTCTGCTCAGTTTATTTTGATTGCTGGACTTATTCAACAGTCAATCTTAAATACCTTTTTTGTCAACTTGTGACTTAAATTAATAATAATAATATATTTTGGGATTGTCCACCTTGTGGTTTGTTTTTAGATCATTTTGGCCTTTTACTCATTCTTCCTTCCGCTGTACCTTTGCTATATACTGTTATCTACTCATACAGTTGGTTGTTTTTTATTTATTTCGTTGTTAATTTCATCATTTCTAACTTTTCATTAGTTTGTTTTTCTTTTCTTCTTGTGATCATTTTAATTATCTTAGACATCTTTTTTCTTTTTCTTGGTTGTTTACCAATATTCTGCTTTAGCCATTTTCTGTATATTTGTTTTATACATAATTTCTTTTTCTTCCTTGTACCAGTTCAGATTTTTTTTTTCTTTGAATACATTGAATTCGTTATAATTTTAGGTATTTGTATTAGCAGTTTTTGCTTGATTTTATTTTTGTTTATTTTATTTTGTTTTACATATTATATTTAATAATTTTTGCAAGTTAGTTTTTCTTACTTTATAGGAATTTTTGTAATTTATTCCTTTCTTGGTACTTTTTATTTAAATATTATCGTAAGTTTGTGGTTCTTACTTTGTTATGGGAATTTTTGTAACTTATTCCCTTCTTATAATTTTTTATATTATACTTCATATGTCTACTTTATTTTATTGTAAGTTGATCTTACTTTGTAGGAATTTTTGTAACTTATTCCCTTATTATAATTTTTTCTTTTTTTTTCTTTGATATTTTATATTAGGCCTCATAAGTCATCGAAATATGGTTGTAAGTTGTGCTCACATAATTTTTGAATTTTGGTATTTATCTTTATTACATTTTTATGGTTTATTAAGCATTCCATCGGTCGGCCGTTTCCTCTTCTTCATCCATTACTTGTCTTCCTCCCTGAGGTGTGCTTGATTGTTTTCCATTACTTCTTGATGGAATCCAAAGTTCTGGTGGGTTGCGTTTATTATACGCTATGCGGAAACTCTCTGCTGGATTACTGCTGAAAGGTATCCAGTCATAATCTTCTTCTTCTGGTTGGTTACTTCCGGATCTAACTTCTTCAACATGATTGACCTGTTGTAGGTTTTCAGCATCCTCTTCCCTTTGTATTCGGACCGCTCTTGTATGTATTATTGTCTCCGTCCTTATGAAATATTTCTCTGCTACCTTGTACAGCACTTCTTCTAATACCATGTGTTCCCTTGTATCCATGCCTACATCGTTCACCTTATGATGTGGTTTATTAATCAAAGGAGTTAATGGTAACTCCCTCGTTAATGTCATCATTAATTTTTTATTTTGCATTTCCAATTCTGGTGGATTCCTGTGTTTTAGAGACCTTCGTAATTTGTGACACACTATTTTGTTGTGGGTCCTTTCTATTTCTTGTATCTTCCATTTACATATCGATTTGCTGAAGTTTTTCTCCGCTAGTTTGTTGTGAGTTCCCTCTATAATTGCTTTTAAGGTCCTCTTACAATCCTTATATTTCAGGTATTTGCTTTGGTCAGTAATGGGTAAATTAAACACATCAATTAGTCCATGCTTCATCATCTCCACTTCTTCTCGTGTTTGTATTAGTCTCTTTTTATATATTTTTCCTATCTCCCTTGTTTTCTTCATCTTCTTAATTATTCGATTCTTCTTTATTCTCCTACGGTTGGTTTTTATGCGATTGATTTTCTCGGTGTTATTGTTACCTTTATTTTCAGAAAACAATACACTTGATTCTTCTACAATTTCCATCTCCTTGCTACCTTCAGAAGTGGTGTCTAGTGTTTCATTCAATGGTTTGAAATCACTATCTAATGTTTCCTTAAGTTGATCTGCTGGATAATTTGTTTCTTCCCATTTCTTGTTCATCCCTGTTTTTGTCTGCTTGACTTCTTCACGATATCCTATTAGTATGAACCTTAATTCTTCTCTGTTCTTCTCACCTTCTTCCTTCATTTGTCGTAGGAGTGTTTCACTGTTGTTCTCGATCTTGTTGTTTAATATCTCAAGATCTTTCTTTATTTGCCTCTTCAGCACCTCACTCTTCTTTTCTAACGTTTCTTGGCTTCTCTTCAAAGCTTCATGGTTTCTTTGCATCTTATCATTTAGAAGTTCTATATCCTCCTTGATTTGTTTCTTCAGTTCTTCACTGTTTCTGTCCAGTTTTTCATTTAAGAATTCCCCGTCTTCTTTCCTTTGTTCTTTTGTTTGTCCGAATTGCTCCATAATCATCCTCATCATGTTCTCCATTGATTGGGTCGGTTTGTCTGGTTGGTCTCCAACCGTTACTTCTACTTCCGGTTCAGGTAGTGTTGGATTTTCCGTTTGGTCCTCCTGGGGATCCTCTTCGAACAACTCCCCGATCATTTCTTCAATTTCTTCCATCTCTTCTTGATCTTCACCTTTAGTTCCTTTTCTTGTTTGGTATCTTGTAACCATGGAATGTCACCTCATAATCGCCGCTAGTCTTCTTTTAAAGCCTCACCGGTTGGTCGCCAATCTGTAACATGTAAACTGGTGGTGACGTCCGTCTCATTCAAGCCCCGCGATGGAAGCCAATCTGTAACGTGTTAGACTGGTGTGTCTCTGAAAAAATGTGCGTACACAAGTGTTGTCTGTGTGAGAGCGTTCGTCTCGCACTGGGGTCGTTACATCTATTTTGCGCTAACGATGTCCTTAGCGATGCTGCAATTACCAGTACAACAAAGCAGTAACCTTACCTGTTCTAAAATAGGGGTGTGTTAATCCCGGGTGGCGCCAAATTGTTTATTAAAACAATTAAACTTATTGATTAATATCTTAATAGGGTGTTCTCAGCTATGACGGTCGGGGCGTTCAAATAATTCCCGCTCGTTCAGCCTACTGAATCGAGTAGGTAGTTGTTCGAATTTCTACGTGAGCGCTGGTCGTCAAATCTAGCTTTCGTAAACAAACACAAGTAATACAATACACTCCCTATGAAATAATAACAAAGGTTACTCCCTGTACTAGTTATTTTAATGGTTAATAATTAAAATTTTCAATTTGACAATTAAATTATATTGGTTGATTAACAAATTTGCACCGACTTTTTACATGAAACAATATTTCTCAGGATGACGAATCGATTATGGTAACGATGTGTTCACGTCAGCATGGCTGCTGAAAGGTTTAGTTATTATAATTAATTTCGTTCCAAAATCGGGGATTCTTTTGATTACAAGGCAAAGAATTCCTCTGATTACAATAAAAGTACTTTACCTTACTCTATGTGTACATAAATAATAAGGTGTGTGGTTACAATCTGTTCTGTAGTGTCGTTAAATTAAATGTGTTTCTAATGTTCGTATTCAAACAATAGGTTATATTTTATGTTAACAAATTTTCAGTGTGTTTATTTTTCTTAATTAATCCTTGAAAGAGAATATTCGGATTATAGTTAGAGATCAAATTACTTTTAGTAATATTTAAAGTGATTTTATTTTGGAAATAAGGTAATTCAAGGGTACTTAACACATCAGATGACTTGGTGTTATCACTCATTAATTCGGAAGAGGATTGGGCTGCAATATTTTCTGTTTTCATTGATCTTTGGACTTAAGTAGGTCTGGCGTCCTTTTCATATTGGATGTGGTCATATTTTTCTTTTTATTATCCTGGTAATATGGTCCTTGGTCTTTAGTTAACTGCTCCAGTGGTTCGTCTGCTTCTTATTCAATCATGGTTTTGAATTTTGTTCACTGTTTTTACATTTTTTGATTAAACATTAGTCTTCCAAAATTCGGCTTCTGTTCTGTTAGAGTGACACTTTACGAGTAACGATATTCAACAGTAATTTTCGCCACCAACGTTCGTTTCTATGGTTACCAATTACATCTGATTGGCTTAGATTGACAAATCCATTGTTATCAAAATTTGAATTCTTTTCAAAATCCTTGGATATTTTCTGATTGCTGTTATTCTTCTATCTTCCTTCCTAATTATTAAATATTGTCACTATAGTGTGTATTTCCTTTCAAAGATTATTTTGATATCCCTCAAGGTGGGATTATTTTGTTTTATGATTGTACAATTATTTTCATATTTGCTAATTACATTTCTCTTCTAATTTAAATCCTTATACTAATATTTTGCTTTTATTATGATTTACAAATTATCCTTGGTTTTTTTGTTCACCTTGGATTAGCTAGTTTTTTTGTTAATTTGTTACAATTTGTAGTTGTTTGTTTTTGACAGTTAGGCATTTTCATAGGCCGAAGTAGCCATTATGGTATTTTACTTATTTCATTCAAGTTACATCTCATTTTAGCCTAATGGGCTTTATTTTGTTATTATTTAAGTCATACATTTTTTAACTTTCTTACTTATTTAATTTGCCAATAATAACAATGTGGCTATTATTTACTATTTTTTGATCACATTAAATACAACATCTAGGCTTATGGTCTGTATAATTCTTCCAGCTATATCCTATTCATAAACTTGCTTAAACAATTATTTGATAATATTTGTTTACAGTTCATCTCATTTTATATCATTTTTTGGGTGATAAACAACATCACTTTTTATGAACTTACTTTAATAATGATCCCTTATAACATGGGTGTTTATTGATTTGTTTTAACTCCTTAATTTTTAAACAATCTTTACTTCCACTCCATGGTAACACTATCTATTTTCTCTTTCATGGTATACTCCCTTTTAATTATAACTGCATTTAATTAAACTTAACAATAATATTCTTTCTTAACTAATACTGTCTTCATCACTTTTCAGCGTTCATTATACCTTAATTAACTGTTTACACTTACTACTATTCTTAATTTACTAATATTCTTCACTGTTAATCATTTAGTGTTTCCTTTTGATTTATTAAGTGCTTATGCTTTCATCCTTCACTGTTTTTCACTATATTAACATTCTTTATTTTACACTATTCTCATTTAATCATCACCTTCACTTTTAAATTATTTATTGTTTATTATAATTTATTTAGTGTTTTTTCTTTATCACTATACTTTGGAGGTTTTTACACTTTCATTTTGTACTTCACAAATGTTTTTGTTTTTTAGTGTTTCTAAATGGGTAATCCCTCTAATTACTATCTCACTACCGTACTATCTCTTTCATTACAAATATCATTAATAATATTAACAATTTTATGTCTCTATATTTTATCATTACATCTAACTCTAATTTGTGGGTTAGTTTGCTTTTTTATATTTAACATTGTTTAATTGGGTTTCTTTCAATTGTCATTTACTTGTTTATCCATTAATTGATAATAATATTTACTTTTTTACATAGGTTAATTATTGGTCTCTTTTCCAATATTACATTTGAGTGTATCATTTCTCCTGCTCATATTCTTTATTACTTGTTTGTGTCTTATCATTTGTTTTCATTTCTATTTATTTCCCTTTATCTTGGGTTTGTTTCTTTTTCATTTCCCTCCTTCTTCATTTTCATTGTATTTGGTTAATACCTTGGTTTTCCACCTTCTCCTTTGGGTTCATTTTAATATGTTGCATTGAGTCATTCAATTCCTTTAATTTGTTTCATTTTTGTTTGGTTTCGGTTTTTTCCCTTCTTCATTCGGTTTGGTTAATCACTTTCTTATTTGGTTTTATTCTCGTTTGTTTTTTGTGGTTCCCTTCTTCTTTTGTTTCCTTTTGTTGGGTCAATCACTTGGGTTAGGCCATGTCGTCGTTTGTCATGTCATTGTCTTTTTATTTTCTTTATATTAAACATTTTATTTTATATGAAGTATTATTTTATATTCAGAATCCTCTTTTTTATCCCTGGTATTGGGGTGGCTTATTTGTGTTGTAACATAATGCGTCTCCTTCAAAATTGATCATTTTGATAAAACACTAGCATAGTTTTTTATGAAATTATCAGTTATATATCATTTTTTCCTTTTCTTTCTTGTTTGTTTCTTCTTTCTTATTTCTCTTCTTACTTGATTCATTCCATTTTATTTAGATCTTTTTTTATTTATTTCCATTAGTGTGTTCTCCCTTTTATATAATTTTTTCCCTAACTTTTTAGTAGCTGGTTTCTTCCATTACTACTCATTTTTTCTGAGACCAGAGGAACATCATCTCTGCTCAGTTTATTTTGATTGCTGGACTTATTCAACAGTCAATCTTAAATACCTTTTTTGTCAACTTGTGACTTAAATTAATAATAATAATATATTTTGGGATTGTCCACCTTGTGGTTTGTTTTTAAATCATTTTGGCCTTTTACTCATTCTTCCTTCCGCTGTACCTTTGCTATATACTGTTATCTACTCATACAGTTGGTTGTTTTTTATTTATTTCGTTGTTAATTTCATCATTTCTAACTTTTCATTAGTTTGTTTTTCTTTTCTTCTTGTGATCATTTTAATTATCTTAGACATCTTTTTTCTTTTTCTTGGTTGTTTACCAATATTCTGCTTTAGCCATTTTCTGTATATTTGTTTTATACATAATTTCTTTTTCTTCCTTGTACCAGTTCAGATTTTTTTTTTCTTTGAATACATTGAATTCGTTATAATTTTAGGTATTTGTATTAGCAGTTTTTGCTTGATTTTATTTTTGTTTATTTTATTTTGTTTTACATATTATATTTAATAATTTTTGCAAGTTAGTTTTTCTTACTTTATAGGAATTTTTGTAATTTATTCCTTTCTTGGTACTTTTTATTTAAATATTATCGTAAGTTTGTGGTTCTTACTTTGTTATGGGAATTTTTGTAACTTATTCCCTTCTTATAATTTTTTATATTATACTTCATATGTCAACTTTATTTTATTGTAAGTTGATCTTACTTTGTAGGAATTTTTGTAACTTATTCCCTTATTATAATTTTTTCTTTTTTTTTCTTTGATATTTTATATTAGGCCTCATAAGTCATCGAAATATGGTTGTAAGTTGTGCTCACATAATTTTTGAATTTTGGTATTTATCTTTATTACATTTTTATGGTTTATTAAGCATTCCATCGGTCGGCCGTTTCCTCTTCTTCATCCATTACTTGTCTTCCTCCCTGAGGTGTGCTTGATTGTTTTCCATTACTTCTTGATGGAATCCAAAGTTCTGGTGGGTTGCGTTTATTATACGCTATGCGGAAACTCTCTGCTGGATTACTGCTGAAAGGTATCCAGTCATAATCTTCTTCTTCTGGTTGGTTACTTCCGGATCTAACTTCTTCAACATGATTGACCTGTTGTAGGTTTTCAGCATCCTCTTCCCTTTGTATTCGGACCGCTCTTGTATGTATTATTGTCTCCGTCCTTATGAAATATTTCTCTGCTACCTTGTACAGCACTTCTTCTAATACCATGTGTTCCCTTGTATCCATGCCTACATCGTTCACCTTATGATGTGGTTTATTAATCAAAGGAGTTAATGGTAACTCCCTCATTAATGTCATCATTAATTTTTTATTTTGCATTTCCAATTCTGGTGGATTCCTGTGTTTTAGAGACCTTCGTAATTTGTGACACACTATTTTGTTGTGGGTCCTTTCTATTTCTTGTATCTTCCATTTACATATCGATTTGCTGAAGTTTTTCTCCGCTAGTTTGTTGTGAGTTCCCTCTATAATTGCTTTTAAGGTCCTCCTACAATCCTTATATTTCAGGTATTTGCTTTGGTCAGTAATGGGTAAATTAAACACATCAATTAGTCCATGCTTCATCATCTCCACTTCTTCTCGTGTTTGTATTAGTCTCTTTTTATATATTTTTCCTATCTCCCTTGTTTTCTTCATCTTCTTAATTATTCGATTCTTCTTTATTCTCCTACGGTTGGTTTTTATGCGATTGATTTTCTCGGTGTTATTGTTACCTTTATTTTCAGAAAACAATACACTTGATTCTTCTACAATTTCCATCTCCTTGCTACCTTCAGAAGTGGTGTCTAGTGTTTCATTCAATGGTTTGAAATCACTATCTAATGTTTCCTTAAGTTGATCTGCTGGATAATTTGTTTCTTCCCATTTCTTGTTCATCCCTGTTTTTGTCTGCTTGACTTCTTCACGATATCCTATTAGTATGAACCTTAATTCTTCTCTGTTCTTCTCACCTTCTTCCTTCATTTGTCGTAGGAGTGTTTCACTGTTGTTCTCGATCTTGTTGTTTAATATCTCAAGATCTTTCTTTATTTGCCTCTTCAGCACCTCACTCTTCTTTTCTAACGTTTCTTGGCTTCTCTTCAAAGCTTCATGGTTTCTTTGCATCTTATCATTTAGAAGTTCTATATCCTCCTTGATTTGTTTCTTCAGTTCTTCACTGTTTCTGTCCAGTTTTTCATTTAAGAATTCCCCGTCTTCTTTCCTTTGTTCTTTTGTTTGTCCGAATTGCTCCATAATCATCCTCATCATGTTCTCCATTGATTGGGTCGGTTTGTCTGGTTGGTCTCCAACCGTTACTTCTACTTCCGGTTCAGGTAGTGTTGGATTTTCCGTTTGGTCCTCCTGGGGATCCTCTTCGAACAACTCCCCGATCATTTCTTCAATTTCTTCCATCTCTTCTTGATCTTCACCTTTAGTTCCTTTTCTTGTTTGGTATCTTGTAACCATGGAATGTCACCTCATAATCGCCGCTAGTCTTCTTTTAAAGCCTCACCGGTTGGTCGCCAATCTGTAACATGTAAACTGGTGGTGACGTCCGTCTCATTCAAGCCCCGCGATGGAAGCCAATCTGTAACGTGTTAGACTGGTGTGTCTCTGAAAAAATGTGCGTACACAAGTGTTGTCTGTGTGAGAGCGTTCGTCTCGCACTGGGGTCGTTACATCTATTTTGCGCTAACGATGTCCTTAGCGATGCTGCAATTACCAGTACAACAAAGCAGTAACCTTACCTGTTCTAAAATAGGGGTGTGTTAATCCCGGGTGGCGCCAAATTGTTTATTAAAACAATTAAACTTATTGATTAATATCTTAATAGGGTGTTCTCAGCTATGACGGTCGGGGCGTTCAAATAATTCCCGCTCGTTCAGCCTACTGAATCGAGTAGGTAGTTGTTCGAATTTCTACGTGAGCGCTGGTCGTCAAATCTAGCTTTCGTAAACAAACACAAGTAATACAATACACTCCCTATGAAATAATAACAAAGGTTACTCCCTGTACTAGTTATTTTAATGGTTGATAATTAAAATTTTCAATTTGACAATTAAATTATATTGGTTGATTAACAAATTTGCACCGACTTTTTACATGAAACAATATTTCTCAGGATGACGAATCGATTATGGTAACGATGTGTTCACGTCAGCATGGCTGCTGAAAGGTTTAGTTATTATAATTAATTTCGTTCCAAAATCGGGGATTCTTTTGATTACAAGGCAAAGAATTCCTCTGATTACAATAAAAGTACTTTACCTTACTCTATGTGTACATAAATAATAAGGTGTGTGGTTACAATCTGTTCTGTAGTGTCGTTAAATTAAATGTGTTTCTAATGTTCGTATTCAAACAATAGGTTATATTTTATGTTAACAAATTTTCAGTGTGTTTATTTTTCTTAATTAATCTTTGAAAGAGAATATTCGGATTATAGTTAGAGATCAAATTACTTTTAGTAATATTTAAAGTGATTTTATTTTTGGAAATAAGGTAATTCAAGGGTACTTAACACATCAGATGACTTGGTGTTATCACTCATTAATTCGGAAGAGGATTGGGCTGCAATATTTTCTGTTTTCATTGATCTTTGGACTTAAGTAGGTCTGGCGTCCTTTTCATATTGGATGTGGTCATATTTTTCTTTTATTATCCTGGTAATATGGTCCTTGGTCTTTAGTTAACTGCTCCAGTGGTTCGTCTGCTTCTTATTCAATCATGGTTTTGAATTTTGTTCACTGTTTTTACATTTTTTGATTAAACATTAGTCTTCCAAAATTCGGCTTCTGTTCTGTTAGAGTGACACTTTACGAGTAACGATATTCAACAGTAATTTTCGCCACCAACGTTCGTTTCTATGGTTACCAATTACATCTGATTGGCTTAGATTGACAAATCCATTGTTATCAAAATTTGAATTCTTTTCAAAATCCTTGGATATTTTCTGATTGCTGTTATTCTTCTATCTTCCTTCCTAATTATTAAATATTGTCACTATAGTGTGTATTTCCTTTCAAAGATTATTTTGATGTCCCTCAAGGTGGGATTATTTTGTTTTATAATTGTACAATTATTTTCATATTTGCTAATTACATTTCTCTTCTAATTTAAATCCTTATACTAATATTTTGCTTTTATTATGATTTACAAATTATCCTTGGTTTTTTTGTTCACCTTGGATTAGCTAGTTTTTTTGTTAATTTGTTACAATTTGTAGTTGTTTGTTTTTGACAGTTAGGCATTTTCATAGGCCGAAGTAGCCATTATGGTATTTTACTTATTTCATTCAAGTTACATCTCATTTTAGCCTAATGGGCTTTATTTTGTTATTATTTAAGTCATACATTTTTTAACTTTCTTACTTATTTAATTTGCCAATAATAACAATGTGGCTATTATTTACTATTTTTTGATCACATTAAATACAACATCTAGGCTTATGGTCTGTATAATTCTTCCAGCTATATCCTATTCATAAACTTGCTTAAACAATTATTTGATAATATTTGTTTACAGTTCATCTCATTTTACATCATTTTTTGGGTGATAAACAACATCACTTTTTATGAACTTACTTTAATAATGATCCCTTATAACATGGGTGTTTATTGATTTGTTTTAACTCCTTAATTTTTAAACAATCTTTACTTCCACTCCATGGTAACACTATCTATTTTCTCTTTCATGGTATACTCCCTTTTAATTATAACTGCATTTAATTAAACTTAACAATAATATTCTTTCTTAACTAATACTGTCTTCATCACTTTTCAGCGTTCATTATACCTTAATTAACTGTTTACACTTACTACTATTCTTAATTTACTAATATTCTTCACTGTTAATCATTTAGTGTTTCCTTTTGATTTATTAAGTGCTTATGCTTTCATCCTTCACTGTTTTTCACTATATTAACATTCTTTATTTTACACTATTCTCATTTAATCATCACCTTCACTTTTAAATTATTTATTGTTTATTATAATTTATTTAGTGTTTTTTCTTTATCACTATACTTTGGGGGTTTTTACACTTTCATTTTGTACTTCACAAATGTTTTTGTTTTTTAGTGTTTCTAAATGGGTAATCCCTCTAATTACTATCTCACTACCGTACTATCTCTTTCATTACAAATATCATTAATAATATTAACAATTTTATGTCTCTATATTTTATCATTACATCTAACTCTAATTTGTGGGTTAGTTTGCTTTTTTATATTTAACATTGTTTAATTGGGTTTCTTTCAATTGTCATTTACTTGTTTATCCATTAATTGATAATAATAATTACTTTTTTACATAGGTTAATTATTGGTCTCTTTTCCAATATTACATTTGAGTGTATCATTTCTCCTGCTCATATTCTTTATTACTTGTTTGTGTCTTATCATTTGTTTTCATTTCTATTTATTTCCCTTTATCTTGGGTTTGTTTCTTTTTCATTTCCCTCCTTCTTCATTTTCATTGTATTTGGTTAATACCTTGGTTTTCCACCTTCTCCTTTGGGTTCATTTTAATATGTTGCATTGAGTCATTCAATTCCTTTAATTTGTTTCATTTTTGTTTGGTTTCGGTTTTTTCCCTTCTTCATTCGGTTTGGTTAATCACTTTCTTATTTGGTTTTATTCTCGTTTGTTTTTTGTGGTTCCCTTCTTCTTTTGTTTCCTTTTGTTGGGTCAATCACTTGGGTTAGGCCATGTCGTCGTTTGTCATGTCATTGTCTTTTTATTTTCTTTATATTAAACATTTTATTTTATATGAAGTATTATTTTATATTCAGAATCCTCTTTTTTATCCCTGGTATTGGGGTGGCTTATTTGTGTTGTAACATAATGCCTCTCCTTCAAAATTGATCATTTTGATAAAACACTAGCATAGTTTTTTATGAAATTATCAGTTATATATCATTTTTTCCTTTTCTTTCTTGTTTGTTTCTTCTTTCTTATTTCTCTTCTTACTTGATTCATTCCATTTTATTTAGATCTTTTTTTATTTATTTCCATTAGTGTGTTCTCCCTTTTATATAATTTTTTCCCTAACTTTTTAGTAGCTGGTTTCTTCCATTACTACTCATTTTTTCTGAGACCAGAGGAACATCATCTCTGCTCAGTTTATTTTGATTGCTGGACTTATTCAACAGTCAATCTTAAATACCTTTTTTGTCAACTTGTGACTTAAATTAATAATAATAATATATTTTGGGATTGTCCACCTTGTGGTTTGTTTTTAGATCATTTTGGCCTTTTACTCATTCTTCCTTCCGCTGTACCTTTGCTATATACTGTTATCTACTCATACAGTTGGTTGTTTTTTATTTATTTCGTTGTTAATTTCATCATTTCTAACTTTTCATTAGTTTGTTTTTCTTTTCTTCTTGTGATCATTTTAATTATCTTAGACATCTTTTTTCTTTTTCTTGGTTTTTTACCAATATTCTGCTTTAGCCATTTTCTGTATATTTGTTTTATACATAATTTCTTTTTCTTCCTTGTACCACTTCAGATTTTTTTTTTCTTTGAATACATTGAATTCGTTATAATTTTAGGTATTTGCATTAGCAGTTTTTGCTTGATTTTATTTTTGTTTATTTTATTTTGTTTTACATATTATATTTAATAATTTTTGCAAGTTAGTTTTTCTTACTTTATAGGAATTTTTGTAATTTATTCCTTTCTTGGTACTTTTTATTTAAATATTATCGTAAGTTTGTGGTTCTTACTTTGTTATGGGAATTTTTGTAACTTATTCCCTTCTTATAATTTTTTATATTATACTTCATATGTCAACTTTATTTTATTGTAAGTTGATCTTACTTTGTAGGAATTTTTGTAACTTATTCCCTTATTATAATTTTTTCTTTTTTTTTCTTTGATATTTTATATTAGGCCTCATAAGTCATCGAAATATGGTTGTAAGTTGTGCTCACATAATTTTTGAATTTTGGTATTTATCTTTATTACATTTTTATGGTTTATTAAGCATTCCATCGGTCGGCCGTTTCCTCTTCTTCATCCATTACTTGTCTTCCTCCCTGAGGTGTGCTTGATTGTTTTCCATTACTTCTTGATGGAATCCAAAGTTCTGGTGGGTTGCGTTTATTATACGCTATGCGGAAACTCTCTGCTGGATTACTGCTGAAAGGTATCCAGTCATAATCTTCTTCTTCTGGTTGGTTACTTCCGGATCTAACTTCTTCAACATGATTGACCTGTTGTAGGTTTTCAGCATCCTCTTCCCTTTGTATTCGGACCGCTCTTGTATGTATTATTGTCTCCGTCCTTATGAAATATTTCTCTGCTACCTTGTACAGCACTTCTTCTAATACCATGTGTTCCCTTGTATCCATGCCTACATCGTTCACCTTATGATGTGGTTTATTAATCAGAGGAGTTAATGGTAACTCCCTCGTTAATGTCATCATTAATTTTTTATTTTGCATTTCCAATTCTGGTGGATTCCTGTGTTTTAGAGACCTTCGTAATTTGTGACACACTATTTTGTTGTGGGTCCTTTCTATTTCTTGTATCTTCCATTTACATATCGATTTGCTGAAGTTTTTCTCCGCTAGTTTGTTGTGAGTTCCCTCTATAATTGCTTTTAAGGTCCTCCTGCAATCCTTATATTTCATGTATTTGCTTTGGTCAGTAATGGGTAAATTAAACACATCAATTAGTCCATGCTTCATCATCTCCACTTCTTCTCGTGTTTGTATTAGTCTCTTTTTATATATTTTTCCTATCTCCCTTGTTTTCTTCATCTTCTTAATTATTCGATTCTTCTTTATTCTCCTACGGTTGGTTTTTATGCGATTGATTTTCTCGGTGTTATTGTTACCTTTATTTTCAGAAAACAATACACTTGATTCTTCTACAATTTCCATCTCCTTACTACCTTCAGAAGTGGTGTCTAGTGTTTCATTCAATGGTTTGAAATCACTATCTAATGTTTCCTTAAGTTGATCTGCTGGATAATTTGTTTCTTCCCATTTCTTGTTCATCCCTGTTTTTGTCTGCTTGACTTCTTCACGATATCCTATTAGTATGAACCTTAATTCTTCTCTGTTCTTCTCACCTTCTTCCTTCATTTGTCGTAGGAGTGTTTCACTGTTGTTCTCGATCTTGTTGTTTAATATCTCAAGATCTTTCTTTATTTGCCTCTTCAGCTCCTCACTCTTCTTTTCTAACGTTTCTTGGCTTCTCTTCAAAGCTTCATGGTTTCTTTGCATCGTATCATTTAGAAGTTCTATATCCTCCTTGATTTGTTTCTTCAGTTCTTCACTGTTTCTGTCCAGTTTTTCATTTAAGAATTCCCCGTCTTCTTTCCTTTGTTCTTTTGTTTGTCCGAATTGCTCCATAATCATCCTCATCATGTTCTCCATTGATTGGGTCGGTTTGTCTGGTTGGTCTCCAACCGTTACTTCTACTTCCGGTTCAGGTAGTGTTGGATTTTCCGTTTGGTCCTCCTGGGGATCCTCTTCGAACAACTTCCCGATCATTTCTTCAATTTTTTCCATCTCTTCTTGATCTTCACCTTTAGTTCCTTTTCTTGTTTGGTATCTTGTAACCATGGATTGTCTCCTCATAATCGCCGCTAGTCTTCTTTTAAAGCCTCACCGGTTGGTCGCCAATCTGTAACATGTAGACTGGTGGTGACGTCCGTCTCATTCAAGCCCCGCGATGGAAGCCAATCTGTAACGTGTTAGACTGGTGTGTCTCTGAAAAAATGTGTGTACACAAGTGTTGTCTGTGTGAGTGCATTCGTCTCGCACTGGGGTCGTTACATCTATTTTGCGCTAACGATGTCCGTAGCGATGCTGCAATTACCAGTACAACAAAGCAGTAACCTTACCTGTTCTAAAATAGGGGTGTGTTAATCCCGGGTGGCGCCAAATTGTTTATTAAAACAATTAAACTTATTGATTAATATCTTAATAGGGTGTTCTCAGCTATGACGGTCGGGGCGTTCAAACAATTCCCGCTCGTTCAGCCTACTGAATCGAGTAGGTAGTTGTTCGAATTTCTACGTGAGCGCTGGTCGTCAAATCTAGCTTTCGTAAACAAACACAAGTAATACAATACACTCCCTATGAAATAATAACGGTTACTCCCTGTACTGGTTATTTAATGGTTGATAATTAAAATTTTCAATTTGACAATTAAATTATATTGGTTGATTAACAAATTTGGACAGACTTTTTACGTGAAACAATATTTCTCAGGATGACGAATCGATTATGGTAACGATGTGTTCACGTCAGCATGGCTGCTGAAAGGTTTAGTTATTATAATTAATTTCGTTCCAAAATCGGGGATTCTTTTGATTACAAGGCAAAGAATTCCTCTGATTACAATAAAAGTACTTTACCTTACTCTATGTGTACATAAATAATAAGGTGTGTGGTTACAATCTGTTCTGTAGTGTCGTTAAATGTGTTTCTAATGTTCGTATTCAAACAATAGGTTATATTTTATGTTAACAAATTTTCAGTGTGTTTATTTTTCTTAATTAATCTTTGAAAGAGAATATTCGGATTATAGTTAGAGATCAAATTACTTTTAGTAATATTTAAAGTGATTTTATTTTTGGAAATAAGGTAATTCAAGGGTACTTAACACATCAGATGACTTGGTGTTATCACTCATTAATTCGGAAGAGGATTGGGCTGCAATATTTTCTGTTTTCATTGATCTTTGGACTTAAGTAGGTCTGGCGTCCTTTTCATATTGGATGTGGTCATATTTTTCTTTTATTATCCTGGTAATATGGTCCTTGGTCTTTAGTTAACTGCTCCAGTGGTTCGTCTGCTTCTTATTCAATCATGGTTTTGAATTTTGTTCACTGTTTTTACATTTTTTGATTAAACATTAGTCTTCCAAAATTCGGCTTCTGTTCTGTTAGAGTGACACTTTACGAGTAACGATATTCAACAGTAATTTTTGCCACCAACGTTCGTTTGTATGGTTACCAATTAAATCTGATTGGCTTAGATTGACAAATCCATTGTTATCAAAATTTGAATTCTTTTCAAAATCCTTGGATATCTTCTGATTGCTGTTATTCTTCTATCTTCCTTCCTAATTATTAAATATTGTCACTATAGTGTGTATTTCCTTTCAAAGATTATTTTGATATCCCTCAAGGTGGGATTATTTTATGTTCTATGATTTTACAATTATTTTCATATTTGCTAATTACATTTCTCTTCTAATTTAAATCCTTATACTCATATTTTGCTTTTATTATGATTTACAAATTATCCTTGGTTTTTTGTTCACCTTGGATTAGCTAGTTTTTTTGTTAATTTGTTACAATTTGTAGTTGTTTGTTTTTGACAGTTAGGCATTTTCATAGGCTGAAGTAGCCATTATGGTATTTTACTTATTTCATTCAAGTTACATCTCATTTTAGCCTAATGGGCTTTATTTTGTTATTATTTAAGTCATACATTTTTTAACTTTCTTACTTATTTAATTTGCCAATAATAACAATGTGGCTATTATTTACTATTTTTTGATCACATTAAATACAACATCTAGGCTTATGGTCTGTATAATTCTTCCAGCCATATCCTATTCATAAACTTGCTTAAACAATTATTTGATAATATTTGTTTACAGTTCATCTCATTTTATATCATTTTTTGGGTGATAAACAACATCACTTTTTATGAACTTACTTTAATAATGATCCCTTATAACATGGGTGTTTATTGATTTGTTTTAACTCCTTAATTTTTAAACAATCTTTACTTCCACTCCATGGTAACACTATCTATTTTCTCTTTCATGGTATACTCCCTTTTAATTATAACTGCATTCAGTTAAACTTAACAATAATATTCTTTCTTAACTAATACTGTCTTCATCACTTTTCAGCGTTCATTATACCTTAATTAACTGTTTACACTTACTACTATTCTTAATTTACTAATATTCTTCACTGTTAATCATTTAGTGTTTCCTTTTGATTTATTAAGTGCTTATGCTTTCATCCTTCACTGTTTTTCACTATATTAACATTCTTTATTTTACACTATTCTCAATTTAATCATCACCTTCACTTTTAAATTATTTATTGTTTATTATAATTTATTTAGTGTTTTTTCTTTATCACTATACTTTGGGGGTTTTTACACTTTCATTTTGGACTTCACAAATGTTTTTGTTTTTTAGTGTTTCTAAATGGGTAATCCCTCTAATTACTATCTCACTACCGTACTATCTCTTTCATTACAAATATCATTAATAATATTAACAATTTTATGTCTCTATATTTTATCATTACATCTAACTCTAATTTGTGGGTTAGTTTGCTTTTTTATATTTAACATTGTTTAATTGGGTTTCTTTCAATTGTCATTTACTTGTTTATCCATTAATTGATAATAATATTTACTTTTTTACATAGGTTAATTATTGGTCTATTTTCCAATATTACATTTGAGTGTATCATTTCTCCTGCTCATATTCTTTATTACTTGTTTGTGTCTTATCATTTGTTTTCATTTCTATTTATTTCCCTTTATCTTGGGTTTGTTTCTTTTTCATTTCCCTCCTTCTTCATTTTCATTGTATTTGGTTAATACCTTGGTTTTCCACCTTCTCCTTTGGGTTCATTTTAATATGTTGCATTGAGTCATTCAATTCCTTTAATTTGTTTCATTTTTGTTTGGTTTCGGTTTTTTCCCTTCTTCATTCGGTTTGGTTAATCACTTTCTTATTTGGTTTTATTCTCGTTTGTTTTTTGTGGTTCCCTTCTTCTTTTGTTTCCTTTTGTTGGGTCAATCACTTGGGTTAGGCCATGTTGTCGTTTGTCAACATATTATTTTATATTCAGAATCCTCTTTTTTATCCCTGGTATTGGGGTGGCTTATTTGTGTTGTAACATAATGCGTCTCCTTCAAAATTGATCATTTTGATAAAACACTAGCATAGTTTTTTATGGAATTATCAGTTATATATCATTTTTTCCTTTTCTTTCTTGTTTGTTTCTTCTTTCTTATTTCTCTTCTTACTTGATTCATTCCATTTTATTTAGATCTTTTTTTATTTATTTCCATTAGTGTGTTCTCCCTTTTATATAATTTTTTCCCTAACTTTTTAGTAGCTGGTTTCTTCCATTACTACTCATTTTTTCTGAGACCAGAGGAACATCATCTCTGCTCAGTTTATTTTGATTGCTGGACTTATTCAACAGTCAATCTTAAATACCTTTTTTGTCAACTTGTGACTTAAATTAATAATAATAATATATTTTGGTATTGTCCACCTTGTGGTTTGTTTTTAGATCATTTTGGCCTTTTACTCATTGTTCCTTCCGCTGTACCTTTGCTATATACTGTTATCTACTCATACAGTTGGTTGTTTTTTATTTATTTCGTTGTTAATTTCATCATTTCTAACTTTTCATTAGTTTGTTTTTCTTTTCTTCGTGTGAGCATTTTAATTATCTTAGACATCTTTTTTCTTTTTCTTGGTTGTTTACCAATATTCTGCTTTAGCCATTTTCTGTATATTTGTTTTATACATAATTTCTTTTTCTTCCTTGTACCAGTTCAGATTTTTTTTTTCTTTGAATACATTGAATTCGTTATAATTTTAGGTATTTGTATTAGCAGTTTTTGCTTGATTTTATTTTTGTTTATTTTATTTTGTTTTACATATTATATTTAATAATTTTTGCTAGTTAGTTTTTCTTACTTTATAGGAATTTTTGTAATTTATACCTTTCTTGGTACTTTTTATTTAAATATTATCGTAAGTTTGTGGTTCTTACTTTGTTATGGGAATTTTTGTAACTTATTCCCTTCTTATAATTTTTTATATTATACTTGATATGTCAACTTTATTTTATTGTAAGTTGATCTTACTTTGTAGGAATTTTTGTAACTTATTCCCTTATTATAATTTTTTCTTTTTTTTTCTTTGATATTTTATATTAGGCCTCATAAGTCATCGAAATATGGTTGTAAGTTGTGCTCACATAATTTTTGAATTTTGGTATTTATCTTTAGTACATTTTTATGGTTTATTAAGAATTCCATCGGTCGGCCGTTTCCTCTTCTTCATCCATTACTTGTCTTCCTCCCTGAGGTGTGCTTGATTGTTTTCCATTACTTCTTGATGGAATCCAAAGTTCTGGTGGGTTGCGTTTATTATACGCTATGCGGAAACTCTCTGCTGGATTACTGCTGAAAGGTATCCAGTCATAATCTTCTTCTTCTGGTTGGTTACTTCCGGATCTAACTTCTTCAACATGATTGACCTGTTGTAGGTTTTCAGCATCCTCTTCCCTTTGTATTCGGACCGCTCTTGTATGTATTATTGTCTCCGTCCTTATGAAATATTTCTCTGCTACCTTGTACAGCACTTCTTCTAATACCATGTGTACCCTTGTATCCATGCCTACATCGTTCACCTTATGATGTGGTTTATTAATCAAAGGAGTTAATGGTAACTCCCTCGTTAATGTCATCATTAATTTTTTATTTTGCATTTCCAATTCTGGTGGATTCCTGTGTTTTAGAGACCTTCGTAATTTGTGACACACTATTTTGTTGTGGGGCCTTTCTATTTCTTGTATCTTCCATTTACATATCGATTTGCTGAAGTTTTTCCCTGCTTGTTTGTTGTGAGTTCCCTCTATAATTGCTTTTAAGGTCCTCCTACAATCCTTATATTTCATGTATTTGCTTTGGTCAGTAATGGGTAAATTAAACATCAATTAGTCCATGCTTCATCATCTCCACTTCTTCTCGTGTTTGTATTAGTCTCTTTTTATATATTTTTCCTATCTCCCTTGTTTTCTTCATCTTCTTAATTATTCGATTCTTCTTTATTCTCCTACGGTTGGTTTTTATGCGCTTTATTTTCTCGGTGTTATTGTTACCTTTATTTTCAGAAAACAATACACTTGATTCTTCTACAATTTCCATCTCCTTACTACCTTCAGAAGTGGTGTCTAGTGTTTCATTCAATGGTTTGAAATCACTATCTAATGTTTCCTTAAGTTGATCTGCTGGATAATTTGTTTCTTCCCATTTCTTGTTCATCCCTGTTTTTGTCTGCTTGACTTCTTCACGATATCCTATTAGTATGAACCTTAATTCTTCTCTGTTCTTCTCACCTTCTTCCTTCATTTGTCGTAGGAGTGTTTCACTGTTGTTCTCGATCTTGTTGTTTAATATCTCAAGATCTTTCTTTGCCTCTTCAGCTCCTCACTCTTCTTTTCTAACGTTTCTTGGCTTCTCTTCAAAGCTTCATGGTTTCTTTGCATCTTATCATTTAGAAGTTCTATATCCTCCTTGATTTGTTTCTTAAATTCTTCACTGTTTCTGTCCAGTTTTTCATTTAAGAATTTCCTGTCTTCTTTCCTTTGTTCTTTTGTTTGTCCGAATTGCTCCATAATCATCCTCATCATGTTCTCCATTGATTGGGTCGGTTTGTCTGGTTGGTCTCCAACCGTTACTTCTACTTCCAGTTCAGGTAGTGTTGGATTTTCCGTTTGGTCCTCCTGGGGATCCTCTTGTATTGATACTTGTATTGAAAAGTTCAAAATTTTCTTTGAAAGTTTTTTTTATTATTTTAAAACAAATTTAGTTCTTAAGAATTGCTTTCCTGAATTGATGTCTCCCTGGTTGTCCCGGTCGAATATCTCATTTCGGGTCTCCAGCGATCCGTCGTCTGTGTCCTACGCTCCAGCCGCCGCATCCAGGAATCGCTCCGTGTCTCGGTGTCCTCCTCAGTCATCAATCGAAGTTCAGCAACGGTAGCAGAAAATCTCGTACTCTGGGCCTAACCTCCACCTGCCGAAACTCGCTGCTCCCTCGACGTCTACGAGCCCCAAGGACTGCCTGGAATGAGTGTTGGACTATGCAAGGAACTCTCTGCAACCGCTCTTGACGAGTGGTACATGAAGACTCCCCTCTTTTCCTAAACTGAAACTGCATCGTTATAAGGTGATGTCACGGTCGTCCTGCGCATAGACGTATTTCCTATACAACACATGTTAAATGTAGGAGTATTCTGGAAATGCCACGTGCTTAAGACTGGACCTCTGTTTTCCCGATTCTTCTAGAACATAAGTTTTCACTTCCATATGAATCAATTAAATTGACCTTTTAATATTTCATAATTGCAATAAATTGTAACTCATACGCACATCGACGTGGAGAACTTGTTGCGTGTTTACCAGTTGGCTAATTACAACACTGATAAATTAAAAATTAAAAATTTAGCTCTTGGCATATATTATAAAATAAAGTAGATATTTTCATTAAAACTTTAATAACAGAACAGAATTAGCTTAAAACTTTTGGCTGGTCACGTAGAGCTTAGATTCACCTGTTTGAATTTCTGGTATTTGGAAGGAAATGCTGTGTGTGTGTGTGTGTGTGTGTGTGTGTGTGTGTGTGTGTGTGTGTGTGTGTGTGTGTGTGTGTGTGTGTGTATGTGTGTGTGTGTGTGTGTGTGTGTGTGTGTGTGTGTGTGTGTGTGTGTGTGTGTGTGTGTGTGATCGGTCATATCTGTTGTAAGTTTATTATCAGGGTTACCCAGGTAGCACCATCTTGCGATATTGTGTTACACACCATTTCTTAAGCACACACTAATTTACAGTGAATATCTTTTTCAATATACATGTTTATAATCTAATTCATATGAATTGTATGATTTTGGAACATTATTTATTAAAATTTTTTGCTGTAAGTTTTTCATAGTGTTATATCGGATGAAGCAGAATGTTGAGTAAAGGTTGGAAAACTGCACATCTCCTACATTAAAAGAAACAAATTCTTTCACCTAGTTGAACATGAAGGTGATACCTTGTGAAAGATAAAATATATACTAGTGATTATTTTATTTCAGATATAAAGCACATTTTGGTCAGTTGGAATGTCTGAAATTAATTGCATCACCTCGATTCACAGATAAACGTATAGGGTATTTAGGGGCAATGTTGTTGCTTGATGAACGTCAGGATGTACATCTTCTCATTACAAATAGTCTTAAGAAGTAAGTATATGTATATATATTTCTATCATGTCACTGTTACTAAAAAATTTTAACTACTTGGAAGATGAATGATACCTCCAAAAATAATATCTTCAGGTTTTGTTGTAAAACGTTATCAAATGATGTATGATGTGTAGTCTAATTTTTTTTTATTTGAATTTGCGGAGTGTTTTGCAGGTTTAAACAGTTTTACTGTAAAATTTATATAATTAGATTTGTATTTTTAATTTTTGCAAGTTGTATGTTAAATTGAAAATACCTTGAATGCAACTTCATTGTTTCTTGTGTTTAATATATATTGTCCAAAATCTAAATGTTAGGTAGAAGCCATTTCGATATAGGAGAATCAGTTACATGTTTGTTTAAAGAGATTTTACTGATTTATTTGAGGAAACAACTGATTGTGTAGATAAGTACACTGGTAGATAAATACTAGAGGTGTGCTAAACTAGTAGTTTAAAATAATAGGTACAAACAAAACCGTTCCAAAAAAATAACGAGTACAGATACCTGTTATTATATACCTATTATGCATATACCTGTATTATATAATTTGTTAGAAGAAATAAATTGAAACTAAAAGTATAACAGTGTTATTTTACACTGTGACTTTATTAAGCTGTTACTGTTTAAAAGAAAATAAGAAACAAGAGAATTTATAGGCCTATCTCCCTTTGGGAATACTAATTTAAGTTTTCACTAGGAGTAAACAAACTGACATAGGTTTAATATTAAATTATTGATTCCATTTTGGTTAGACAAGTCAGTTGCGAAACTCAGGCAATTAAATTTAGAGTGCTCGTAATAACACAACAAATAATGTCAAAAAAACATCAGAACATATAATAAAAACATGACAGTAAGCCTAACACTATCACTATTTACGTGATATGTGCAGTGAAGTTAAAATCATCTCTGAATAACATTAACAAAAAGTATTATATGGCCTATCAAATATCAGCCAGTGCAGGTTGTAACACAATATAATTCGCTTTTTCAAAATTTACCAAGTTGGTGACTAGTATTATATATAATTTGTTATAAAGGTTTTGTAAAATATATAAAAACAAAACCTTTGTATTAATATGTTTCACCAAGTGCCCAACGAGTCATCAATTAATAATTTGTTATTATAATCTGTATTATATATCTGCATAACACACGAGAATAAATGTAACAGCAGTCTGAATTTTTTTCATTTATTGAAAACAGCTTCATCTTGTTGGTATAGAGATACTCCGAACCTCGCTGTTTTGCTTCGTTTCCTACTTGTATGGCAATCGGCACATGCCCAGAATGAAGTATTCAGCACCAACAAGTGACTTTGTACTGGTGTACTCGTAGTACTCGTTTATTTGTTAGTTGCGTAGGGGGCTCCCTTTTAATGTAGACTTGATCTTAGGAAACAATAAAGTTGTGTAGGGCTAGGTCAAATGAGTACAGTGTTGATGTTCCCACATAAGGGTCCTCTTCTTCAAGAAACATTTTGACAACCCATTGTGTGCCAGTGTGTTGTCAGAGTGAAGAATCCATGAATCACACTTCCATATTTTCTTCTTTTCTATTCAGGAAGAGCTGTCAGGACCTCCTTGTAGTAATTCTGATGAACAGGCACTCATTTAGTATGAAAAATCTCTTAGAATTGAATAAACTATCATAATTGTTTTCAATTTAGATTTGCTCATTCGTTTTTTTTTGTCTTGGCGAATTGGGACTCTTACCATGCATGGATTGCTGCTTAGTTTCTAAGTCATATTCAGAAAAACAATGATTCACAAGTTACTACATTTTTTAAGAAGTGATGCTTTTCTGTGTTTTTGAGGGTATCTGTAAATTTTTTACTTGAGTTCTTGCATTCGGGAGTGAGAAATCTTAGTACCATCTGTGCGGCGAAGATGAGGGTGCAGATCATTTTCAGTTACTACTCTTCTTTCTTTAATTTGTTTTACCAAAAACCTGAATATGTGACAAACACTCATTACCACAAACTTCTTCCAACAAATGACATTTTCTCTTTAAAAAATTTCCAATTTTTTGAAGAATTTCACATTATTTTGATAGAGCCCAAGTACATGGTTTGTATCAAAAAATGCTACTGCTGAACTGTTGATTGCATGTGCTTGAAAATTTAACAGTAGAAGAAGGGAGAGTACAGGCCAATGACCCATACTGTTCTCTGTTACTAACATTACAGGGAAACAGCAACAAAAATTCAGTCAGGCTTTATGTAACCTTATCTTGTATGTGAGCTATGGTACTACCATTATGTGTTCCCTACAATAGAGAGTAAGAGCAAAGTTGTATTTCGTTGACTAGTTATAGTGTAAAAGGCAAGTTGAAAAGCTGTCAGTGGAGACATTGGAAAACAGTTTTCGTAGAATCATTTTTGTGTTTACTATATCCTTTTTTTTACAGTTAAAATCGGGATTAATATTATAGTATACACAAAAGTATAGTATTTGCATACCAACAATGGGTGTAGGAATGTGACAGTAGAGATGTATGAATGGAAAACATGTTCATTGTACTGTACCTAATTTCAGCTTGAATACCAGTATATTATTCTAATAAACTATTATTATTTTGTTTTGTCTTGTGTCCGGTACAGACATATCTTGGAAGAGGGTTCCCCGGTAGACAAAAGAAAACATATCGAAATAATTTTGAAGTAACCTACCTTAGTGTTATGTTATTTTAAAGACACTAGTTACAATTATTAATAAGTTTAATGAAATGAATATATACACCATCATACTTTATAGATGTAGTTGAAACTGTTTATTGTCTGCTTGTAATTGTAAAACGGTACTAATTGTAATTGTAATTGTAATTGCTCAGAATGATGTGCTAATAATGGTTCCATAAAACTTTCACTTTATTTTATTTCCAGTATATCATTTTGATAAAAGTACTATGGTACATAGAGAATTTGTTTGCCCTTTATGAAAAAAAAGCAGACTAGACTGAAGCTTTAAGGAATTCAACTGGAACTAGGTACAAAGTACTCTTTATAAACCTATGGCGTACCTGGATCCAGGAATAAAGTACAGTAAACCCTCGATTTAATGGACTAATTGGGGCTGAGGGGTGTCCGTAAAATCGAAAAGTCCGTTAAATCGCGAATTTTGTTTTTTGAGGATATATTTAAATCAAAATAGGCCTATAACACTTGAAATTTTAATACTATTAATATCATGCAAATATTTTATGTACACACCTTTGTTCATTTATGCTGGATAAAAGCATCAAGAGTGAGTTGTTTTCCACCAGAATGTTGCTTCTTTATTATTAAAGATCTAAACTGTCTAAAATGATCATAGTAAGCACACACTTCCGGATCTGAAGACTCCCCTATGTATGCGATAATTTCGTCCATGCTGTTTCTTATCGCTGATAATTTAAGACCTCCTATAACATGTTTCTTCATCATCGTCATCACCATCATCTCCATCTTCTTGATCTTCGTGTAGAACAGATTCCGCGGTCTCTTCCTGACTCAGGATTTGGTAGCTTGGATCGCCCTCGTCCAAGTTTAGCCACTGTTCTATGTCATTCTCATTTACTTCTTCACCAGCCTTCTTTACGGTTTCGCAGAAATCGGATGTTTCAAATCCTCTGAAATCGTACTCCGGTTCAGTCCCATTCAGTAACTGTGTCCACCCATTAGCCAATGTTGTTTCCTTCATCTCCTTCCATGCGGCAGCAAAATTAAATATGGCGGACTTGATGTTGTATGCACGCAGAGTTTGTAGCGTTCTAGCTCCTCTCGTGTCGTTTTCATGGTCTTGTTCGTCCTCCAAGACCTCTTCATCACCTCTTCAAGAAACTTCTTCTTGTACAGCCTGTTACAATGACTCCTTGGTCCATTGGCTGTAAAATTGAAGTGGTGTTCGGAGGAAGGAAGATGCATTTTATTTTTCCGTCATTGCTAACTAACTTCTCGGCGTTGGGATGAGCCGGTGCATTGTCCAGTAGTAAGATGGCTTTCACTGCATGTGATGGAATTTTCATAGTCTCTTCTTGAAAACATCACACTTCTGACACAAAATGATTAAAAAACCAGTCTGAGAAAATAACTGGAGGTAAACCAAGCATTTTTTGAACTTTCATAAATGACTGGCAACTGGTTCATTATGTTCTTTATCACATGAGGTTTCTTTGCGTTTCCGACTATGACTGGATGCGAACCATCAGCATTCGCACACAGTAGGGCAGAAATGCACTTCTTGTTGAGTTTACGGCGTGGTGTGCTAGTTTCATGTTTGTGCGCCAGAGTATTTTCAGGCACAGCACGAAAGTAGAGAACAGTCTCATCACATTGTAGACCTGAGACAAAGTGAGACCCTCAGATTCAATCGTTTCCTTTATATGTTGACGAAAAGGCTCAACTTGTTCAGTGTCTGCACTCAGCGCTTCACCACATGTTGATCTATTTGTAATGCCATGCCGTTTACGAAAACGCCAAAGCCACCCACCCTGAAACTGGATGCCCATATGTTTCACCCGTTTATCAGCAGCAGCCCGCAACTCCACACTACGAACAACAACGCCACTAGAACGTTGTTGAGTAAACCATTTGTATACAGCATCCTCTAATTGTTTGTGTTTGGCTAATTTGATGTGTTTTCTTTCTCCCTCATTCTTCGAACTATCAACACTGTACTTTAGCGAAAACTGAAGTTTATCTTTATTCTTTCGAATGTCTGAAACGGTTTGTTTCTGTACGCCATACAGTTCACAAACATGTGCAACAGATGCGCCACCTTCCAATTTACTTGTTAGTTCAAGCTTTTGCTTTATACTCAAGTTCACACATTTTTTTCTTAATGCCAGACATACTTATGCTGTAATTCACTGATAAAACAATGGACCTTGCTGCAACAACGCAAGTATAAACTCGTTAACACTCTATTTAATATGTGCAAGGTTCGTACTATAGTAACACATGTAGTGTACACACTGCGTTCTCTGAATTCTGAATAAACTGATGCGACGTTCTACGAACGTTAACCGCGCATGCATACGAATTATCACGAAGATAGCCAAATATTCAAGAGTGAAAATGTGCATCTGTTGCTGTGGTTACGAACTGCCGCCAAATTTAAATCACAACCATGGACTTCAAAAACTTAATCGTAATTTTTTCGTCTCAAAATGATTTATTTTTTTGTATTTTTTTGTCTGTCAGATACTCTCCGTTAAATCCGAAGTCCATTAAATCGAGAGTTTACTATATACATACCTATAAAAAATCATCAGGTTTGAAAGATTAGGCTATTGACCGGTTGCATGACAAGTTGCTCCTGCTGTTGTTTTCTATACTTAGCAGTTATTTTACAATCGAGTCTGCAAGTAATCTGTATAGTAAGTGCTGCTTAATCATTGGATGAGCTACGTATTAAATAAAACTTATATTTCACACATATTACTGAATGTTATTGTTTCTGTATTATTGCCTGATTGAGTAAGTTTTTGAAATTAAACCTGATTCTCATAAATGGCACTTACCGTACAAGTATGTTTATGGTGGACATAAATGTAGTAGTTATTCCTTTATGATGGTTTAAGTAAATTCCTCCTCCCTTTCCCCTACCCCTAAGTGGTTGGATCTAATAACTGCTGGCCCCATTAACCAGAATCCGTTGTAAAATGTAAGGTATATTTTTCAAATATGGTTATTTAGTGTGTACTAGATCATACCATTGCTAATAGCACTTTTTGTAATTCATTATGATAAATAGTTATTAACATGTTGTTCTGTGTTTTCAGTGATCTAAATAGTTCTACACAATTTGTGGTGGGTCTAGCGCTTTGTACATTAGGTGCCATTGCATCACCAGAAATGTCTAGAGATCTGGCAGCAGAAGTAGAGAGACTTATGAAATCACCTAATGCATATGTGAGAAAGAAAGCTGCATTATGTGCTTATAGGATAATATTGAAAGTTCCCGAACTTATGGAAATATTTTTACCAGCAACTAGATCCTTATTGTCTGAGAAAAATCATGGCAAGTATTGTCTTTAGAAATACTAAATTAGTAATAAATTGTGCACATAATCATTGATAAATTTTATTTAGTAATTAATAATAAGCAGTAGTTTTTCTTTAAAAATATTTTAAAAAAATATTTTTTTTGTATACAGTCGAACTTGCTTTTAACATGTGTGAAGTAACTAAGGATATTTGCTCATTATTTCAAAGTTCGATCGTGATAGTTCTGAAGTTAAATGTATTTACTTCATACTTACGAAGTTTCATCAAAAAGTTCATGTAATTTTTGTTTATTTGAAAAATGATGTCTTTATTCATCTATGTTTACTTTGTCCCCTTCAAAGTAATCTGCATCGGATATGATACACTTATGCCAACGTTTTTTTCAAGTCTTCAAAACATTTATGGAATGCACTTTCTGGTATAGCCTTGACCTCGATCAGCGCTTTTTGTTTTATTTCTTCAACAGTAGCAAAACAGTGTCCTTTCATGGTTTTTTTCATTCTTGGAAAGAGGAAAAAGTCACAGAGGGCCATATCTGGTGAATATGGTGGTTGTGGTATAATTATGGTCTTATTTTTGGCCAAAAATTCTTGCACAAGCAGTGATGTGTGAGCTGGTGCATTGTCGTGGTGCAATTCTCATAAATTGTCTTTCCATAAATCAGGCTGTTTTCTACGAATAGCTTCAAGCAAAAATGATGGCCAAATAGTACTCTTTATTCACCATAGCATGTAGAGGTAAAAATTCATGGAACACATTACCACTATAATAAAAGAAAACAGTTATAAGAACTGTAACATTTCACCAAACTTGATGTGCTTTTTTCTGTCGTGGCTCACTTAAGAGCTTTCCATTGAGACGACTGGGCCTTGGTTTCGATGTCATAGCTTTATACCCATGATTCATCGCCTGTATAATGTATTGGAACAATGTTGAGTCATTAGCGACTTCATTTATCATTTTCTCAGAGATTTCTTTATGATGAAATTTTTGCTAAAAATTCAACAGTTTTGGAACAAACTTCACTGCCACTCACCTCATGCCCAAAACATCAGTGAAAATAGCTTACATCCATGAGCCATATAAAATACCAACTTCTTCAGCATCATTCTAATAGTGATTCAACGATTAGCAATGATTTTCACTTAACTCCTTCCACTTTTTCATTGGTCGTTGATGTGCATGGTCTTCCAGCTCTTAACATCATCTTCAACTGATTTATCATCTTCAAGTCATGACCGTCTTGGAAGTGTTACATACACTGCTTGTTCATGCATACTACACTCACCAAAAGCCTTCTGCAATATTTTCACCACATCAGAGCACTTTTATCTCATCTTATATATAAAAATGAATGTTTCTTTGTTTGTCCCGTATGCGTTCCTATACCATTCATCCGATTGCGATGAAACTTCGGTGAGTTGTTGTGCGCACGCCCGCGAAGGTTTCTGAATTTTTTCGATGGGGTCCTTTGGGGGGTTCTTTGGGGTCTTCCACATCTCCTCCTAAACCACTGGACCGATTTCAACCAAACTTTGCACAAATATTTTACGCAACGGGAGAACCAACATAGGATATGTGTTTTTTCGATATGATCCTTCGGGGGGTCCTTTGGGGTCTTCCACATCTCCTCCTAAACCACTGGACCGATTTCAACCAAACTTGGCACAAATATTTTATGCAAAGGGAGAACCAACATAGGACAAGTGTTTTTTCGATACGATCCTTTGGGGGGGGTCCTTTGGGGTCTTCCACATCTCCTCCTAAACCATTGGACCGATTTCAACCAAACTTGGCACAAATATTTTATGCAACAGGAGAACCAACATAGGACAGGTGTTTTTTTCGATACGATCCTCTGGGGGGTCCTTTGTGGTCTTAAAAAACTATTAGATCTGGTTACTATGGCAACCCAATAGAATAGATTCTGTTCTAAATATATTATCGTATTAAATATAAGACCACGCGAACTAAGTCGTGGGCAACAGCTATTTATTTTTAAGAAACCTACTTTAATTGAACTTTATTAATTAAACTAACATTTTCATTACGTACAACGTGAAACTCCGTAGCGAAGCGCGGGTATTCCGCTAGTTTTTTATACAAAATTTAATGTATATTCTTTGATAAAATAATATTAAAAAATCGCTGAATACATCGAAACACAATTTACTCAGTTAGCTGTCAAATCTGAACTAGGCATCTAATGTGGCTACAAATTTAGATAATTGTTACAAACAGATGTGCCAACATCACAAAACAATTTTTTGAATTGGTAGTTTCTGGCATGGGAAATTCAAAAATTTCACAAACGTTTTGATCAAACCTCATACATGGATTAAAGAGATTTTTTAGCATAGAAAATTTAAAGTAGCATTTATCAGTTCACACTGTTACTTCCTCTAATAACCTGTTAATATGCGTAAACTAATTTATTATACCATACTGCTGATAAGTAATACACGTGGTAACTTACCAGTTATTTGCGTGAAGATTTTTAAGTTATTTGAACGTTATTTAACTGGTGAAGATACCAGTTATTTAACGCAGAGGAACTGGTTTTTGTTGTTGAAGAGATTTCATTTTGACACTGTACTAAAATATTGGACTAGAAATTTTAATAAAATTAAATTCATGTAAATACAAACTTAATTGTTATTATATTACTTGTTTCCCTATACTAGTGTGCATACGTTTATGTTCAAGATTTCACGAAAAAAAGTTATTAAAGATATATATAAAATGGCAGCATTTTATTCGTTATTTAACAGAATGTACAAAATACCCCTAAACAAACAAGAAACTGACAAAGAAAGAAATATAATACACCAAATTGGTTATGCAAATGGATACAATAAAAATACTATGATCAAAATAGAAAATAAAATCAAATACAAAATAAAAACTGAACAATTAAGAATTAATCAAACTGAACAACACATAAATAATAACAAAAACAAAAAATGGGCCACATTCACATATATAAATAATAAAATGTCAAAACTAACAAAACTATTTAAAAACACAGATATAAAAATAGCATACAAAACTAATAAAAATAAATTACAAAATCCAAATAACTCACACAACAAAGATAATACAACAACCAACGGTATATACAAAATTGAATGCCAAGATTGCAATAAATGTTATATAGGACAAACAAAAAAACAGCTGAAAAAACGTTATTTTGAACACCTAAATGCATACAAAAAACCAAACATATATAAATCCAATTTAGCCACACATGCAATAAACACAGGACATGAATTCCCAGACATAACCAATGTAACACTAATAAAACATATACCACACAAAGGCACCATAATGAACATTTGGGAAAATTTACAGATTTACAAACATAAAACACAAAACAAATTAATACCAGAACAAATACAAATCAATACAAAACATGACACAATATTCAAAGCACTCAACTTCGAAAATACACAAAATACAAAAACAGATACCACAACCACACACAATAATGCAACATTGAAGGACCAAAGACCAACAAACCACCATAATAACATCCAGAAGCCAACACACAAATACTGCACCAGAAGCAAAATGGCGAAGGTTGAAGATGGGAGAACAGGATCTCCCGAAACATGTCCCTAAAGAAAAAATACATCTTGAGGTAAAATAGTTATAAGTATTATAGTATTATATACATCAAGAAACGGACTGTAGCAGAAAGTGATTGAAATATATATATATATATATATATATATATATATATGTTGTAATGTGACATAATGGGAGCCCCAAATAAATAACCAAAAGAATCCCAAATGATAAAAAGTCAGAATAACTAGACTCAAATATTTAACCATGAAAAATAAAAGTACAACACAAAAGTGTAATAAATAGAAACCATGTACTGTAGATAATAAGACAGAAATTGTGAAAGGTGTATAAGTGAAAAGTGAAAAAAAAGTGGAAAACGAGGATGATCATTAATCACGCAGATAAGACTGTAAGGATCAATGATCCCTCCAATTATCTTAAGTGTAAGAAACCAAATAGGTCGATACGAGAGAAACAACTTGTGAAGGCTGTAACAGTACATAAAGGCCTGTTGTCATAATTATGGGATTAAGGGATTTCGTATTGTATTTTTATTATATTTATGAATGTCAACCATGGTTAGGCCAGTTTTACCCATGTCCCAAGAAACAACGCATATTCAACAAGAGGGGAATGATTCCAAGGTCACCGGCTGACGGGTGAAACCGAACACATACAATGGCGGTATAAGTGAAGACAGACTCTAAATATCAATTCTCATTGGTCCACAAGGCTGTGTCGTCATTAATAAATGCTAATGACGTATCAACAATAACGTACAAACCAGGGCGTTGGCCGTAGAAACAAAAGACGGTGACGTCAGATATACTACTACATACGCAAATTTTGCATTTAACCCGTTCTCAGTCCATTACAGCACATCACAGTGTTAACACGCTCAAATTTTGCTGGCACAGTTTTGCCAGTAGAAGTGTTTATTAATTAGTTGAAATGTGATTAAACAATAACTATTATGCAGCAATGCAAACTGCTACCTAACATGGCAAAGTAAATTCAGTGCAACGCAAAGAACAGACTAGACTATGAAAGTCGCCGAACATCTGGCTCTAACTGGAGGACTTCTGAAGGGAGACAGCAATCACAACTCAGGAAAGTTTCAACTTAATTAACCATTATTCTTTTGCCAAAAATGAGCTCTAAATTCTAAAGTATAATTTACAAGAAGGTACCATTAAATAACATGGGGGTAAAGAGTGTGTGCATGGGTGTAAGAGTATGTCTGCATTTATAAATCATGAATAAGGAAATTGAGGCATTGGTTTATGTCTTTTATAACTTGGTAAACCATAGAGAGAGAACTGCAGTCTCTTTGAAATGTTTTGTAACAAACCAAGTATCCAGTCAAATCACGAAATAATAGAAAATAAGTAATTATTAATAAAGCGGAAATACATATAGAAATCATTTTGTTTGTGATGGTAAGGCGCCATCTTTGTTCTTCTTTGTAAGTGTAATTAACGAAAAGATAGAGTATTAAACAAATCATATGTCAACACAAACGTTATTAGAATTATTATTTCGAAAACCTCTACTGTTTCTGAATCTCGCTGAGAAAAAGAATCCTGGCCCTTAGAGATGAAATTCATGTTGTGTATAAACCATGTGCTTGAACCGGATGTGGCATGGAACAGTCTGTAAGTAAATGTACTTTACTTATTAGTAACAACCGAATATAAAAAAATAAAGAGAGTGAAACTCTACAAATGGCCCCCGAACTGTGACATTATATAAAATAGGCCAGATTCGGAAACAGCGGGAGTGGTGAAACGATTTGTAACATAACACGTGAGAGGTTATAGAGACGAGTAGGTTATGTTGACAAAGTAAAGACATATAAGCGACAATTACAATTCAATCATTATTTTAGTATTAGATTAAATTTCCACTAGAATGGCAGAAAATAACGAGAGTATAGAAATGAACAACACCGAAACAGAATCTATGATATTGAACGAAATAAGTGCCAATTCGACACCTATGGCAATTAGCAATAAAGTGTCATTGGAAGACTTGTTTCAATTAATGAAAACACAAAATAATCAATTAAGAGAACAGATTGATGAAAAATTTAACCAGCAGAATGTTAAATTTGATGAAAAACTTAACCAGCAGAATGTTAAATTTAACGTAAAGTTTGACAGTTTTGATGCCAAATTAAATGAACTAAAGAAACAAAGTAATTTGCAAAATGTAAAATTAAACCAATTCGATGAGAAATTTGAAGAAATAATTAATGAAATTAAGAAACAAAATTGTAATATTGACAAAAGATTAAATGAGATACATACACGGTTAGACGAGATAGAGTTAGAAAATAAGAGGGGAGTAGACAAGTTAGATATAAACAAAAACAAGGTAAGTGGGGGAGAAAATTATGACAAAATAAATAAAAGTATGATATTAGAAAATGGTTATGTAAGCAGGGGTAGTGATAATGAGATTTTATGGGGAATAGAATATGATAATGATGGAATGATAGTGTGTGTTGAAGGGTTAAAGAGAGTGTGTAAAGAGAGTATAATTGTAAGAGAGTTGCAGGGGGTAGATTTTTCCCTTAATGATGGAGTAGGGGGTGAAGCCCATGTGTTTAGGAAGGACGAGAGTGCCTTCGATGTATATTTGGGAGACATATGGTCTATAAATAAAGTTGTCCTTGGTTTTTTTAGTGCACTTCACAGGTGGTGCAATAGTTGTGAATTAGTGTCCCCTGCAAATGTAGAAAGAGAGAATGTAGCTTGGTGTGGTAGAGAGAGATGTTTTAAAAGAGAGAGATATTGTGAGAGAAAGAGGGAGATAGAGATTTTTAAGATAAGTAGAGACTATGAAGAATTTATGGAAAGGTTAGGAGTAGAGATGATATATAATAAAAGTAAATACTTTACCTTGTGATGAAACTGAAGTAGTAGGAGATAAGGGAAATAATGATTTTATAAATTACCTAATTATGACTAATAATACAGGAGGTGACAGGACAATGACCAATCATGACAGATTATATAAGTTTGCGGAAGATGATGAAAATTTGAATTGTATATGCGTTTATGATGTTAGTATAAGAGAGTCAATATTAAGCAATGTATATAGATATAAGATAAGATTATTGTTTGACGATGGAGGGTAGATATTTTATTGTGTTTATGAACATTTAAGTATGTGGACAGTGTTTTTCAAGATGGACTGCTTTCTGACTGATTTATGGTAAACGATAAAATGATAATTTGGATTGTATATTTTTTGTGTGTATTAATGTCAATGTATTTGTGTATTTTGCTGTTGTGTATTTTATGTATTTTTTATGTAAACCATGTACTGTAGAATTTTAAATATTCAAGAATAATTAATTATGAGATTGATTTTGAATAATTATGAGATTTAGATTCTAAGGGATAGTAAATGATTAAACAGGTAATATATATGGATATTGAGAGGTATTGTTGTTAATAAGTAAGTGATGAATTTTCTAGTGGTATATTAAAGTGAAATGTTGTAAAAGAGTTTGGGGATAGTGATAAATAAAGGCATTTGAGTTAGTTAAGCAGAGTTATTGGGAGTTAGAGAGAATAATAAGAGTTGAGATACAGATAATATACAAAGAGGTGTTAGATATTTTAGGGACACAGTGGTTAGTGATTATATGTAGAGAGGTGAGTAATGTGAATGGTAATTATATTTGATGATGATATTTTGTAGTAAGGATCCAGTGTAAGGAGTGATCAGCGTGCGACGTGGCAAGAGACCAGCGTGCAGCGTTGTGGCAGGCGGAGCAATTTTGGGTTAGATTGTTTGCCGATATTTGGTGGAGGGCAAATGGTTAGGAATGGATATGGCCAGGTAGGGAACACACATCCTAGTACAAAAGACGAGCGGTGCCAGAGGATTTAAAGGGGATTAGTGAAGGGGGTTATTATAGAGATATTGGTGTCATAATATGTTAATGGTTAGAAGCGGTTGTTAGTAGAAAAAAGGGGTAGTAAGGTTAGATAGACAAATGCCAAAACAAGATAGAGAATAGTGAATAACAGAGAGTCACCCAAACTAATAAGGATAAAAGGGTTAGAAAAGGAAAATTCATAGTAGAAAGGTGATGTAACAGAAAGGTAATGATAAATTTGAAATTTTTTTTATAGAATCTAAGGATATGACAAATGTTAAATAATAAAAGTTAATAGAAAGTTGAAGTCGTAATGTCTTATAAGTTTTGATACAAGTTATTTAAATGTAAATTATTTAATGTAAATGTAACAATTTTTTGTGATGTACAACGTTTTATTATGTTGATGGTACAATAGTGTGTGTGGTTAGGAGGTCGCTACAGGGGTAACGACGTTAGCAAATGTTAAAAGCTAGTAGATCGTAAATGTTAAAAGGATAAAGTTAGAAATGGTGTTGAACAAAATATAGTCTGATGCTGTTGCAAAATATAATATGCTTATAAAGTTGAGTAATAAAATTTGAATAATGAACTTGTTTGCCATAGTAGTTATAGGTTGAATTTTATAGAGATAAATAGGTGATGGTGTTTTGGGAATTTTGAAGGAGTTGTTTACGTGTTATGTTATCTATAGGAATATATATTTTTCTCTTATAATGAAGAGATTGAGTTTAGTGTTGATTAAAGATCAGTCTATTTTGAATTCTTGTTGTTGTTGTTTTGGAGAAATTAATTGAACAAACCAATGTCTCAGACACAAACCAATGCATCTAAAGGGAAACATATCAGTTGTAGATATGGAAGTATGTTAGACCACTATTTTAAAAATTTTGTATTCGATGTTTCAGAGTTTGGTGGTGTTGTGACCGCGGTCCTGAGCTGGCCGGTGCGTCAGAACAGGAGCGCTAAGTGCCTCATGGCCTTATGGTGTTGGGATCTCTCCTGAGAAGTCCAGTAAGGTCAGAAAGGTACGATCAGCATCATTGGACCAAGGGTAAGTGATTAAAATTTTTGTATATATAAACACTACAGGGGGTTGTGGCGACATATCTGAACTGATCCTTTTAGAAACGTGTGAATGAGTCAATGAAAGTTTTTATGTTTCGACATAAAACCTTTCATTGAGGGGGTTTTGTAACAGTACATAAAGGGCTGTTGTCATAATTATGAGATTAAGGGATTTCGTATTGTATTTTTATTATATTTATGAATGTCAACCATGGTTAGGTCAGTTTTACCCATGTCCCAAGAAACAACGCATATTCAACAAGAGGGGAATGATTCCAAGGTCACTGGCTGACGGGTGAAACCGAACATATACAATGGCGGTATAAGTGAAGACAGACTCTAAATATCAATTCTCATTGGTCCACAAGGCTGTGTCGTCATTAATAAATGCTAATGACATAACAATAATTAATAATAATTAATGTGAATTAGAACATGATATTGAAATCAAATTTAAGGCCTAGGCCGCCAAACATGTAATATAAAATAAGATAATGTCAGAAATTATTAAGTTACCAAATCGATATAAGAAAATAATAACAAAAAGGGGCCAAGATTTCAGTAAGAGACAAGTTTTAGAATAATTGTGAATCAAATTAAATTAGTCCAACAAAAATTTAAGTACAGTAGAACCTCGTTAACCCGACCAGTTTTGGAAAAAAAAAATATGTTGTTTAGCGTAGTAAATGAAGACTTGTTTTACAGACGATAAATCGCTATTGTCAGTAGGTACATTACTCGAATTCACTTGCCAGTGGGCGAGTTCATTGCACTCACCCCACCTGCCAACCCTCTCATTCCCCTCCCCACGCCTCCAGCGGGTGAGTTCATTGCACTCACCCCACCTGCTGTTGCTACGCAGCAAACTGATGACTCAACCCTCTCCTTCCCCTCCCCACGCTTCGCACTTGACATTGACCTAGAAACAACATTCCTCCATTGCGCTGCAATCTTGGTAGTGTTCCCGTGTTGTCCTAGTGTCACTGTCGAGGTACAGTATTGTTGTGCTGTTTCGTTAGCGCGTTGTTCGCGATGGCAACGAAACATAAAAACATTGTTGTGACTATGAAAAAAATGATGGAAGCAATGACAAGAATTGATAAGGGAGAATCGTTAAAGAACATTGCTGCTGAGTTTGGAGTAAGAACATCGACCGTATCTGATTGGAAAAAGGACAGAAAACGCATTGAAGACTTTTGTTTCAAAATGATTTCTAAGGACAGTTTGGATAATCGGTGTAAAGCAAAAACTGCTAAACTAGAAACTCTGGATTAAGCATTGTTTGTCTGGTTTTGTGCTGAAAGAGAACGTGGTTTGCCGATTTCTGGACCCATCATCCAACAGAAAGCATTGAGTTTGAACAAACAGTTGCCCCATGGAGACCCGAGTTTTACAGCTAGCCAGGGGTGGTTGGACAGATGGAAAAAACGGCATGGAGTGCGTCAACTTAGAATCACTGGAGAAAGCTTGTCAGGTGATGTTGAAGCGGCAGAAAAATTAAAAAAAGAGTTTGAAGACTTTATTAAAAAGGAAGAACTGACTGCAGATCAAGTTTACAATGCCGATGAATCCGGTTTATTTTACTGGATGTTGCCGAGTAAAATGGTAGCCTCAAAATTAGGAGATTCAGCGAAAGGGTATAAAAAAGGGAAAGACCGCCTCACCATAATGGCTTGCAGTATGCGTCAGGAAAGTACAAAATTCCTCTCCTTATAATAGGGAAGTCTAAAAACCCCAGTGCATTGAAAAATATGAAACGAGGCTCATTGCCTGTCGTTTACAGCTCACAAAAAAGTGCTTGGATGGTTAGTGATATTTTCAAACAAGGGTTTTTCAAGAATTTTGTGCCGTCAGTAAAAAAATATTTGAAGAACTGTGGCCTTCCCAACAAGGCGGTTTTGCTGATTTACAATGCGCCTTCGCATCCGTCTGTCAATGAACTAGTCAAAGATGACATTTCAGTGAAGTTTTTACCACCTAATGTAACTTCTCTCGTTCAACCGATGGACCAAGGAGTTCTAGAAAAAATAAAAAAAGTGTACAAAAGGCAAATGCTAAGTCAGCTGGTAGAGGACGAAGGAGAGCATGGTGTGGTATAGGTGCTGAAATCTTTTAACGTAAAGACTGTTATTTATATGATTGCGGAAGCTTGGGACCAGGTTGGAAGAGAAACTTTGATAAAGTCATGGAAAAAGTTGTGGCCTGGTGTGTGTGACTTGCCAGAAAACAATACAATTGAAGAAGAAGAAGAAGAAGAAGAAGAAACAAGGGTGGAAGAAGATTTTATAGACATTTTTAAAAATATCGATGGCTGTTCTGATGTTGATGAAGAAGATATTGACAATTGGTTGCAAATTGACAATGACGGAGGTTATAAAGCGATCACAAAGGAAGAAATTATTGCATCATGCAGTGTTACAGAAAATGAAAATGAAGAGGATTCAGACAGTGTTGATGAACCAGCTGTGGTTATGACCCACGCAGAAGCAGTAGCAAACATAGATAAATTGATGGTTTATTTCGAGAGTCAAGCCGAAACATCGCCAAACGAGCTTCTAATGCTAAAGCGGATGCGAGATCGCGCTGCTCGTAAGCGATACACAAAACTGAGGCAGCAAAAGCTCACTGCCTTTTTTACTACCGACTAGTTTGTACCTATATTGTGTACAGTGTAAATACATATTATGTGTTTTTAGGAGAAAGTGTGCCGATAATAATTTTTAAACTCCATTAAAAATATTTTTGGTAAGTACATGTTCTTTTTTATCGTTTTTCCCTCATTCTCTGGATAACCCAGATTTTCGTTAACTCGGATCGGCCCCGGCCCCAGTTGATCCGTGTTAACGAGGTTCTACTGTATTGTATAATAAAGGTTAGGGCAGTACTATGGTCCAGATTTAGAATTCTTGTAAAGGTGTAAAAACGCCTAATATAAAGTCAACCCATATAAAATTATATATCAAAATGTAGATCTTTGTAATAGGAACAAAACTATGTAAATTAATTTTAATTTAAACAAAAGGTAACAAAGGAGTATTTTTTGACAGAAAGGCAAGGATATGATTTTCGGTACTATATGCTGCTTGACCTCAAGTTCGTGCAAACTGGCCAATCAAAAACAGAGTTTACTGGTCAAAAAACCGTTACTAAGACGAGAAGAATATTGTATTGTATTGTTGAACGCCAGATAGAAAGGGTCAAAAAGCCGTATAGCTGACGCTTAGAGTGAAGATAAAAAAATCAAACTTACACTAAATTAATGACTTAAACAAAGCCACAGAAGAGGAGAACATACCAAAAAATGTATAGAGAAAAATAAAAGAGATACCACTGACCGATGGAAGCTTAAATCTACACCAACATCAAAAATCCGAGAGAGCTGCATTATACAAGTGACGTAAATATAATTCCAAAGTAATTTTGTAATAACACTACACATAGATCAACTTCACTACACTATATAAACTATCTACAGTGATAATTGGAATAACCACTGAACATTAATACGGTGGTTAACAATAATAACATTTTATTTAAACAAAAAACACAGGAAGCACATTTCGTTTGGTTAACTGACCAGGACGGCCATCTTGTTTAGCAATTATTTGCCAGTGCAGACCTAGTGTCGTTGACACAGTTAGTTAAAAACATAACATTCATACTTGTTAACACTAATAATTAAGATTTCTTATTTTAAGGTATTTGTAATGTGTTGTACGCCTTTTTAAAAACATTTCTGACTTCTTAACAGACCAAAGAACCCAAGCCCTGAGATTATAAAATTTACATTATAATTATTTGCAATTCGTTGAAGGTCGAATTCGAATAACGAATCGATAAGAAACTGTTAAGGTTGATCCAAGACCGAACCATTTACTTTTGTTTAACCAAATAAGCTGAAAAAATAAAAAATCAATAATTACCAGTAGCCGAGTTATCATTTCATACTTGCAAATAGGATAAGAGTTTTTCACAGGTATTAGTGGGAGCGAGCAGGTACGTAGGCGAATATAGCCTCACCGACGACTAGAAATAAAATAACGTACAACTGCCAGAATACGGTTAGAGCTGATCACCGAGTTAACCAGAAGTGCGGGAAAATTCAAAAAGCACTAGCCCACAAATACAATCTCTCTCACCCTACCATTACATCACATTATATTACAGAGTGACACTACCAATGTGTGACTTTAACAGTACGATACGAGTAAAATATTACAAGGTGACGCCTACAACAGTGGGGCATAATTAAAGAACCAGGACAACGACTCAAATAAAATAATACAAGGTGGCGACCAACCAGTGAGGCTGAATTTAGGTAAAATTACGGACTGTAGTACCGCTATTGAAAATACAGTCAACCTAATTATAGTAGGCGGCTGTTATAAGTTCAGAAATGCATACAAGAGGGGTTTCAAAGAAGATGGCGAAAGACCAGGAGACGGAAGAAGGTAGGAAAGAACAAGAAACAGAAGCAGTCACAGACATTGAGATGGAACAACAGGCGGGCGATAAAGAAGAGGCCAGAGGAGACCCAAATTTACTGAAATTCATGGAACAAATGAACGAAAATTTTAAACGAATGGAGGAAAGTAATAAACAAATGAAGGAAGAAATTAATGACAATTTTAAGAAACAGGAGGAAGAAATTAATGACAATTTTAAGAAACAGGAGGAAAAAATAACCGAACAAAATAAACAAATGCATGAGAAATTTGATAGGAATGAAGAGAACTTGATGAAACAGATAAATGAGAAAATAGACAGTACAAATGAAAGTACTAAAGAAAATTTTAGACAAATAAACGAAAAAATAGATAGTACTAAAGAAAGTACTAATGAGAGTTTAAGACAGATCAAGGAAGATAATAGACAAATGAACGAGAATTTGGAAAATAAAATTGAGAAAATCAATGAAATGATAGACAGTACCAATGAAAGTATTAAGAGAGAATTAAGAAATTCTCAATGAGAAGATTGAAGACGTCAGAAAGACACTTAGCCAAAGGATGGAAGTTGAAACACTATTAATTTTCGGCAATATATACTACTCGGGTCCCTAGTTCGGGGCCAATGAAACAATATTAATTAATTGGAATACTATAATCTTACTCTTACCTTCGAATTTCGGGTCCAAGGTCGTTCAGACGAAAACAGCTACAGAAAGGATTATTTGGAATGAACGGTATACATATACATACACCATTTATTTGAAAACAAATGCTTCTAATTTATTGAACAAGTTAATTATTTCATTTTGGTTTACTTGGATGATAAATGATACATGGAATCAATAACTAATAATATATATTATAAAATGACACTGGTTGGAAAACCTTTTAACTCTAACCTCTTACAAATTATGCCATATGAACCAATACGTTTTCTAATTAAATTAGAGCTCATTAAACTTTTAGTAGATAGTAATTGAATATTTTACTTGAAATTTTTAATTAAGGGTTTATTGGTACTTAACCAAGTCCTGCGAAGTTCTAGTTGTTTACACCATCGCGCGTGGAAAATAACGTTTACTCCATCACTCCGCACTTCACATTTGTGCCGTTATTGTACTGAATCGACCGATACTATTTTCGGCCCGTCTCACACGCCTTTTGTACTAGTTTCACTGTTTCTTTTGTTTTAATTCACATTAAGTTAAGTGGTTCACTGGTTCCACATTATTAATATGAAAAAGTCGGCCGACGTAACTTTACTTGCCCTTGGATGTTGTGGGCTGGCCGTGCGTTATACTGTTTGTACCACTTTAATTTTTGTGGTGCTTTAAAAGATAGGCCGAATTAATTTTACGGCCTATATTGCACCCGAGGCCACCGTTTAATTTAAACCACAAACTTTACTGTCTGATGCTGCTTACTAATGTTCACTCTCTGATGACAAACTGCAGACTGTGATTCACAAAAAGCCTGCTGCTGGGGCAGTTACGCAATCCGTCTGGGCAATTGTTTAGGCTAACTGTATGTGCATTGCTGGTTACTGGGGCTCCTCACAGGTGAAAGTTAACAATTTAAAAAGTGATTGAATTGATGCAATATAAAATTAAACTGGGGTAGCTCACAATTCTGTACCGTTACAATACCCCCCCCCCCAATAAGAGGTTGAAGGCCAAAGCGTTCAAACTCTTATTGCCTAAAACTGAGAGGATCAGTGAGGACATGGCGCCGCAACCCCCCTGAACACTCTACTAAAATTGGGTTCTTACCCCCCTAGTCTGGCGACTGTGGCAGCACCCATCCGACCTTACGGGACTTCTCTACTCGAGATCCCACCACGATAAGCTCGGACATATACCCGCCCCAGTATCGCCTGACTTTGAAACATTTAATTAAAAAATCGACAAGCGGCCTTCCATCACTCCATATCCCACAACGGATTTGTTTCCTCTTAGCCGTACTGGTTCATTGACAACGTACTGGCTCATTTTATATTATAGAATATCTCTTAACCCTAGAACATAGTGTTAATAAAACAATATAGGATATACACAATACAATGGTACATATTAAAGCTCTACGAGCTAATTAAGATTTATTATGTTGAAATTGATATTGCTCATTTTTCTTTTTGTTGTTGTTAACTACTTTTCCAGGGTCTCGTCAGGTGTACTCATTAGCAGAGAAAAACAGGTGAACGCAAATGACCAACACTTTTGGTTAACGAACAATTTTTTATTTTATGTGACTAACTACCATCTCGTCAATTTCTTGTATACTATAATTTGAACATGAATATATTTGGCCACGAGGCTCAATTAATAGAACTACTCACTATTTAATTAGTTATTAACTAATAATAAAACAAAATGAATTTAATTACCATATAAAACAACAAATCAAATGAATTTACTTACTATATATATAATTACGCAACCAGCACTTCTTGTTTAAATATATTCTCACATACACACGCAACACACACACAAAGTTACTTTTAGAGATCTCATTTTATGGTTTAGAGTATTTTAGTAATTTTTGTATTGAATTTCAAATATATGGTGGTATTCAGCAGAATACTTAGCTGTTCGAAGAGTTGATCTGGAATCGTCACCTCCGCATTGTTGTCTCGCACTTTGTTTTACACGGTTCTTATTGCCGAACAGTTATTACATTTTTGTTGGTCACCACACAGTCTGTTTATATTATCAATATGTAAATCATTTGGAGTTTTTAAAAACACATTTTGAACTGCAGTATTTACATTTTAGGTGCGGGGGCGCCCGCGATTTTACGTTTCCGAAACTTTTTGTATGTAACACTCGCTCGAGCGTTAAATTTAGACTGGGCAGAAGCCAGCGGTACTATTTTATAACGTCGCCGGAGTTGTGTGACCAATTCTTATTGTGTTTATGTTTGTATCACTACGCCAGCAGACTGCTTCGTTACATAACGGCATTCCACAACAGGGCCTGTCTCTGACGTAAGATGGTCTGTTGTTCGTTACATAACTTGTTATGCTGTTTTGCGGGTCCTTGGTTGACCTTGGCACAATTCCAGCTCGTTGATTCTGCGTTATAGAAATTCACTAATAATTTTTGCAATCAGTGTTACCACTGCCGCTACCACTGTCGCTAACAATAAATTTATCTTTCGTTTGCGTTTGTCCCTACCATTCGAAAAAATGTTATTAAAAGAAAATACATTTCTTTATATTGCCTCAGGTAGGCCGAAAATGCCCCGTTACAATACAAGTCCGGTCAAATTGAAGAACGTTACCCATACACTGTTACCCTCCAAAATAATACATAGATTATACAAGGTATCCTTACTACTATATATATAGAACAAAAAATTCATGACATATGAAAAATCTATATGGACAGTAATATACACATCTTATTTTCCAAACACTATCTCAGCTTTAACGTTCTTTCAATTTTTTAATTTAAATGAATATTTTAATCATTATATTCTTTTTTTCCAATTATTTATTTTACAATCAAAATTGAGATCAAAATAGATTCGAAGTCATTATCAAAAATTATCTTTTTAATTTATTTAATTACCTTTCATTAAGTTTAATTCATATTGTTTTAATTAACAATTTCAAAATTAATTACATTTCTCAAAATGATCCGACATAAAACATTCCATACATTATTCAAAAAATTTACCTTCATTTCTTGACAGCTGGTATTTCTTTTTATTTCATAATAGGATTTTCCTACTGGCAATGATTCAGCAGACTACATTTTTGTTATTGTCAACTCAACTTCAACACCTGGCTGTAAACATTAGTCAAAACGTACAGCACTCCTGTTTACATAAACAATAGTCTGCCAGACTTGTGTTATAAACACAGTTATCAACATTCATGGTTACATCATACTAACACCTGTACTTTTCTATAAATCTGTTAGTTAACATATTTGTCTCTTAAATTTTTTTTTTATTCCAATTCAGATCAGATATACTTTTGATTCAAAACAATTACTTTAATAACATTTTATTAAAAACATTTTAACTGTAGTTATATTATTTAAAACATTTTGAATAGAAATACACAATACAAAATAGGCTTCATGAATACCTTTTATTGTTTTAGTGGAAATAGTATTATTATTTATTATTATACCTTCCCCTCTCATTACAAACATATGTTGCACATAAGCTATAATGTACATTGCAACAGAATACTATTAACACAATACATTTAACATTAACACATTTATTTACAGATTTCCGTACTAATTTTCTTATATACCACACATCACTACCTAAATTCAGCAAGGTCATTACCATATATTAAAGTATTTAATATGTCCATACATTGCTTTTTTAGTTCAACCTCCATCGTCAAAAATTAGTCTTTTCGGTATATGACACTTTTCAATTTTATTGATACACAACATATGGCTAGTTTGTGTGTTGTGGCCATAAAATTTTATTTTTCCCATTATACCAAAACAATAATCTATAGGGTTACCCCCCAAAATTATCTTATCATAAATCAAGTCGACATCAGTATTTTGTATAAAGTCTCCGTCAGTGTTTTTTATTATTACCATTACATTATTATTACTGTATTCTACTACTACAGGTACATTAACTCTCCCAACAGGTAAATATTTATCATCATCAACTACAATATACTCAGTGTTTACTATAATTCTCTTAATGTTCATATTCTCTCTCAACTCTTCATAATCTCTATTTAACTTAAATATTTCTGTTTCTCTCTCTCTAATTCTTTCATTACAATATTTCTCACAACAGTTCACATTCTCATTCCTTACAGAGGGCAACACAACATTATTACAACATCTGGCTTTACCAGGTACACAAAAATAATTCAAAGACCTTTTGTCTTTTCCAAAAACTACGGAGGAACCTTTGTCCTCCAACAATACTAGTGAAGCATTTTCTTCACTCCCAACCACATCACTGGAAAATTCTACCCTCTGTACACTCTCTTCATTTAAACTGTCTTCACACTCCCTCTCATTATGATCAACTACATTTTTATCCTCAATGTCACTACTACTATTTGCTGTATCACTTTTTGATACCGTGTTTTCATATTTATTGTCTACCACACACACACTCTCTCTTAACTCACCTGTTTCTCTTTTTGTTTCTCTACGTATTTCATTAATTCGTTCATCAATACTACACAATGAATTAGTTAATACGTCAAACTTAGCATCATTAGTGTCAAAACGTTTGTTTATATCGATACTCATTACGTCGAATTTAGTCTCAAATTTTTTCTCATTATTGTCTAAGCGATTATTTAAAGCATCCAATTTCTTATTTTGTTCATTGAACTTGGTATCACTCATGTCAAAGCGGCTATTAAAATTATTGCTTAACATCATACTTTGTTTTTCTAACATTACTTGTATCATATTCACTATCTTGTTATTGTCATTTTGCTTGTTTTGGATAGGCGTTGAATGAATCTTAGCGCCTTCCATTGTCACTGATTCTGTTAGGCTTATTTCATTTATTACCGTTTCGGTTATTATTGTATTTACTTGATTGTCTGTACTTGTACTGATCAGGTCAACGTTGTTGACTTTATCACTATTACTCTCCATTTTGAGTATATGTTATAAATAGTCTACTTATAAATGTATGCTTAGCAAACTACACAATAATCGCCCTCACTTCTAAATAACCTGTTCTGCAGCTTGGTTAGGTCTGGCGAATATAGGTTATAAACCCTATACTCGCGTCACTGTTACGGGAGCCAATGAAACACTATTAATTTTCGGCAATATATACTACTCGGGTCCCTGTTCGGGCGCCAATGAAACACTATTAATTTTCGGCAATATATACTACTCGGGTCCCTAGTTCGGGGCCAATGAAACAATATTAATTAATTGGAATACTATAATCTTACTCTTACCTTCGAATTTCGGGTCCAAGGTCGTTCAGACGAAAACAGCTACAGAAAGGATTATTTGGAATGAACGGTATACATATACATACACCATTTATGTGAAAACAAATGCTTCTAATTTATTGAACAAGTTAATTATTTCATTTTGGTTTACTTGGATGATAAATGATACATGGAATCAACAACTAATAATATAATATTATAAAATTACACTGGTTGGAAAACCTTTTAACTCTAACCTCTTACAAATTATGCCATATGAACCAATACGTTTTCTAATTAAATTAGAGCTCATTAAACTTTTAGTAGATAGTAATTGAATATTTTACTTGAAATTTTTAATTAAGGGTTTATTGGTACTTAACCAAGTCCTGCGAAGTTCTAGTTGTTTACACCATCGCGCGTGGAAAATAACGTTTACTCCATCACTCTGCACTTCACATTTGTGCCGTTATTGTACTGAATCGACCGATACTATTTTCGGCCCGTCTCACACGCCTTTTGTACTAGTTTCACTGTTTCTTTTGTTTTAATTCACATTAAGTTAAGTGGTTCACTGATTCCACATTATTAATATGAAAAAGTCGGCCGACGTAACTTTACTTGCCCTTGGATGTTGTGGGCTGGCCGCGCGTTATACTGTTTGTACCACTTTAATTTTTGTGGTGCTTTAAAAGATAGGCCGAATTAATTTTACGGCCTATATTGCACCCGAGGCCACCGTTTAATTTAAACCACAAACTTTACTGTCTAATGCTGCTTACTAATGTTCACTCTCTGATGACAAACTGCAGACTGTGATTCACAAAAAGCCTGCTGCTGGGGCAGTTACGCAATCCGTCTGGGCAATTGTTTAGGCTAACTGTATGTGCATTGCTGGTTACTGGGGCTCCTCACAGGTGAAAGTTAACAATTTAAAAAGTGATTGAATTGATGCAATATAAAATTAAACTGGGGTAGCTCACAATTCTGTACCATTAAAAAGTACACAATTATGAAAACTTGTAACAACAAAATCTGTCAATAAATGATAGAAGTAAAATGAAGGTAGAAGAAATACCAAACAATAACAATATGGAACAATTAAATCTGGAAATTGAAGAAGATAGTAGGAAGGGAATAGAAAATAAAGAAGAAACAAGTACAATGTTCTCTGAAAATAAAAATAACAAGAACGAAGACAATAGTAAAAACAGAGAAACCAACACTAAATGTGTAAAGAACCAAATAATTACGAAAACGGAAGCGGGAAGAATGATACATCCCAAGAAAATAAAAAATACACGGGAAATATTAGAGATGATTAAAGGTGGATTAATTAATGTATTTAACCTTCCAATTAATGAACAAAAGGGGTTAATTAAGTTTAAAAATTATAGAAAAAACTTAATAAACATGTCAAAAGTAAACCACCATAAAGGAATGAATAAATACTTAAACAAGGCTAGATCTCAATTAAATATGATGACGATTGAAGAGTATCAGACAATATCAGTCATATCTTCAATACGGAATGTACCATTAAAATATTTGGTAAATAATCCAGAAGTAAAAGGGTTTGGAAGAGTATTAAATATGAGTGACTATGTTATGTTAGAAGAGTTACCATACCTATTAGTTAAAAAGGAATTAACTATGACGGGAGACCGTGACTTAAATGAAGGTTTTGTAGCAGCCAAGTGGGAGAGCCGGATGATAAGGAGATTATCAAGAACCGAAATCATTATGGACACTGCAGTAATCCGGACAACAAGGGTCAATGAAGTGCTGGACCACGGATAAACTAAATACCACACACTCTCGAAAAGAAGGGACTGATTTTCTGTGTACCGACCAAGCGAACCAATTGAAGTGAAGAAGAAATAATAATGATAATTAAGAAAACATATGACACAAATGAAGATTTAAGATAGTCAACAAAATTCCAAAAGAATGTAAGGACAACTTACCTAATATATTTAGAAACGATATGATGTAAGATAAAACGACAAAACGCCAAGAGAATGTAAGAACGACTTACATAAGATATGTAGAAATAATAGGAGTTAAGACAATTAAGAGAGTAGAAAACGTGCTAAAACAACTAACTGAAATTGTAAGGAAAATAGAGTATCAGGAGGATATAATCAAATAATATAATGCAAGGTATCAACAGAATTAACAAAAAGAACATAAGAGGAGCTTACATAATTTATTTATAAATAACATGATTTAGAATGGAATAATAGAAAAAATAATATTTTAATGGGAACGAGAAAAAAAAAACAATTAATGGTGATGTGCCAAGACAAGACTATAAAATAAGGACAATGAATAATTCAATGACTATAATTACAATGAAACTGAAGAATGATAATAATTAATAAAGCTACAATTTAGAATTTCTTGGAGTTGGAAAAAAAGGAAAAAATGATACGAAGAACATCTGTCACAAGAAGGAAAGTCAAAAGGATTTACAAATAATGCCTGTCAATAACGTTATCTGAAAATAGCTACAGAAAATAGGAAGGAATCAAGAAGAAAAAAGAAGTATATAATCAAATGGAAACAGCTACAGTGTGAATAATCCCAAGAGTGTTTTTTATCAGTCGCCAATCGACTACTTGTAAGTTTTTTATATATAATGAATTGTCTGAAGAAATGTTCCAGCAGTCATTGTCCTGAGCAGACGATACATCCCTCTGGTCTCAGAAGGTGTAAGGATGGACAGTGGAGTAATGGACCCAAAAGTGGCCACCCAAACTGAACCACCATACAGGTTAGGGAAATTAAATATTTAAGGGATGACAAACCAGCTAAGAAGATATTATATCAGATTCCAGAATTATGAAGGAAGAAAATAGAAGGAATATAGCAGACAGACGCTCAATTGAGCAAAGACAGGTATAGAAGTAGATCGAGATATGAGAGCGTTAGAGCAAGTTTTTATTGACTATTGTAATCAGTCCGTACCAAATGATGTTCAACAAGCCACCTCCCCGACAAATAACGGAAATAATAAATTTTCCAGAAATGCCGAGTGAAGGAGTAGATTTAACCCGAGTGTACAACCGGATATTACATAAAATAGAATTATGGAAGAGAAGACGGGACAAAAGGGAACACCCGAAATCAAGTTTGAGGTTGGAGAGAAAGTGTTAATCAGAAATAGACAGCAGCCGAGCGGGGCAGAAGGCGTAATGAAGAAGTTGCTGCTATTATATCATGGACTGTTCCAAATAAGCAAAAACAATAACAACAATACCTACGTGCTCGTGAACCCAAATACCAAAAAGATAAAAGGGACATATAACGTCACTGAAATGAAAAAATACTACGAATAAAGAAGGAGCAGTCAAGGGAACAGCTTATTTTCCCTAAACCCCAGTTTTGTAAAAATAACCATGTCTTGGAGGGGAGCATATGTAATGTGACATAATGGGAGCCCCAAATAAATAACCAAAAGAATCCCAAATGGTAAAAAGTCGGAATAACTAGACTCAAATATTTAACCATGTAAAATAAAAGTACAACACAAAAGTGTAATAAATAGAAACCATGTACTGTAGATAATAAGACAGAACTTGTGAAAAGTGTATAAGTGAAAAGTAAAAAAAAGTGGAAAACGAGGATGATCATTAATCACGCAGATAAGACTGTAAGGATCAGTGATCCCTCCAATTATCTTAAGTGTAAGAAACCAAATAGGTCGATACGAGAGAAACAACTTGTGAAGACATTATAAAGTAACAGACATACTAAATGTCAGAGTGAAAACAAACAATTGTAGTAGTGTAGTATTAGTTATTGGAAGCTTTGTAGTTATTTAACCCATGTTGTTGGTTTTTTTAAGGCATTAGCATTGCTGAACTATGTTTATTTTCTTTTATTTAGCCGAATGCCAATAATTTTTATCATTCATGAATCACTTGTAAAAGATTAGAAGAAGTCTATTAAGCCTATAGGCAAAATAGAAAGTATATATTACAACATAATACCAAAAGATACCGAAATAGAGGCCCATATAAACAATATATTAATGGTCCACTAGTAAAGTATAATAGTATGGGAATAGAATTGGTATTATGGTAAACTAAATAATTTATGTTATTGTTTGTTCGTAAATGAATGTAATCTTGGCCATGAAGGAAACATTTTAAGTTAGTATGTTAAGAGATTTTGTGTTAATTTATAAATATAATAGATATTTACCATATATCCGTCGTGCGACTTCGTTTTTCTCGTCTTATTTTGACGCGTTTCGGCAACGAATTGCCATCTTCAGAAATCTTAATCACTCATTAGAGATCGTTAAAAATTAAAAACACTAAAATCATTACAGTAAAATGTATTTAATTTATAAATATTGTTAGAATATGTTAAGCGTCAAAGATCACGCAATAAGCTGTAAACAAATGTAATCAGGCAAAAGGGTTCAAAACAAAAAAAAAAAACAATTAATAATTAATGTGAATTAGAACATGATACTGAAATCAAATTTAAGGCCTAGGCCAAACATGTAATATAAAGTAAGATAATGTCAGAAATGATTAAGTTACAAATCAATATAAGAAAATAATAACAAAAAGGGACCAAGATTTCAGTAAGAGACAAGTTTTAGAATAATTTTGAATCAAATTAAATTAGTCCAACAAAAATTTAAGTATTGTATAATAAAAGTTAGGGCAGTACTATGGTCCAGATTTAGAATTCTTATAAAGGTATAAAAACGCCTAATATAAAGTCAACCCATATAAAATTATATATCAAAATGTAGATCTTTGTAATAGGAACAAAACTATGTAAATTAATTTTAATTTAAACAAAAGGTAACAAAGGAGTATTTTTTGACAGAAAGGCAAGGATATGATTTTCGGTACTATATGCCGCTTGACCTCAAGTTCGTGCAAACTGACCAATCAAAAACAGAGTTTACTGGTCAAAAAACCGTTACTAAGACGAGAAGAATATTGTATTGTATTGTTGAATGCCAGATAGAAAGGGTCAAAAAGCCGTATAGCTGACGCTTAGAGTGGAGATAAAAAAATCAAACTTACACTAAAATAATGACCTAAACAAAGCCACAGAAGAGGAGAACATACCAAAAAACGTATAGAGAAAAATAAAAGAGCTACCACTAACCGTTGGAAGCTTAAATCTACACCAACATCAAAAATCAGAGAGAGCTGCATTATATAAGTGACAAATATGATTCCAAAGTAATTTCGTAACAACACTACACATAGATCAACTTCACTACACTATATAAACTATCTACAGTGATAATTGGAATAACCACTGAACATTAATACGGTGGTTAACAATAATAACATTTTATTTAAACAAAAAACACAGGAAGCACATTTCGTTTGGTTAACTGACCAGGACGGCCATCTTGTTTAGCAATTATTTGCCAGTGCAGACCTAGTGTCGTTGACACAATTAGTTAAAAACATAACATTCATACTTGTTAACACTAATAATTAAGATTTATTATTTTAAGGTATTTGTAATGTGTTGTACGCCTTTTTAAAAACATTTCTGACTTCTTAACAGAGCAAAGAACCCAAGCCCTGAGATTATAAAATTTACATTATAATTATTTGCAATTCGTTGAAGGTCGAATTCGAATAACGAATCGATAAGAAACTGTTAAGGTTGATCCAAGACCGAACCATTTACTTTTGTTTAACCAAATAAGCTGAAAAAATAAAAAATCAATAATTACCAGTAGCCGAGTTATCATTTCATACTTGCAAATAGGATAAGAGTTTTTCACAGGGGTTAGTGGGAGCGAGCAGATACGTAGGCGAATATAGCCTCACCGACAACTAGAAATAAAATAACGTACAACTGCCAGAATACGGTTAGAGCTGATCGCCGAGTTAACCAGAAGTGCGGGAAAATTCAAAAAGCACTAGCCCACAAATACAATCTCTCTCACCCTACCATTACATCACATTATATTACAGAGTGACACTACCAACGTGTGACTTTAACAGTACGATACGAGTAAAATATTACAAGGTGACGCCTACAACAGTGGGGCATAATTAAAGAACCAGGACAACGACTCAAATAAAATAATACAAGGTGGCGACCAACCAGTGAGGCTGAATTTAGGTAAAATTACGGACTGTAGTACCGCTATTGAAAATACAGTCAACCTAATTATAGTAGGCGGCTGTTATAAGTTCAGAAATGCATACAAGAGGGGTTTCAAAGAAGATGGTGAAAGACCAGGAGACGGAAGAAGGTAGGAAAGAACAAGAAACAGAAGCAGTCACAGACATTGAGATGGAACAACAGGCGGGCGATAAAGAAGAGGCCAGAGGAGACACAAATTTACTGAAATTCATGGAACAAATGAACGAAACTTTTAAACGAATGGAGGAAAGTAATAAACAAATGAAGGAAGAAATTAATGACAATTTTAAGAAACAGGAGGAAAAAATAACCGAACAAAATAAACAAATGCATGAGAAATTTGATAGGAATGAAGAGAACTTGATGAAACAGATAAATGAGAAAATAGACAGTACAAATGAAAGTACTAAAGAAAATTTTAGACAAATAAACGAAAAAATAGATAGTACTAAAGAAAGTACTAATGAGAGTTTAAGACAGATCAAGGAAGATAATAGACAAATGAACGAGAATTTGGAAAATAAAATTGAGAAAATCAATGAAATGATAGACAGTACCAATGAAAGTATTAAGAGAGAATTAAGAGAAATTCTCAATGAGAAGATTGAAGACGTCAGAAAGACACTTAGCCAAAGGATGGAAGTACACAAGTATGAAAACTTGGAACAACAAAATCTGTCAATAAATGATAGAAGTAAAACGAAGGTAGAAGAAATACCAAACAATAACAATATGGAACAATTAAATCCGGAAATTGAAGAAGATAGTAGGAAGGGAATAGAAAATAAAGAAGAAACAAGTACAATGTTCTCTGAAAATAAAAATAACAAGAACGAAGACAATAGTAAAAACAGAGAAACCAACACTAAATGTGTAAAGAACCAAATAATTAAGAAAACGGAAGCGGGAAGAATGATACGTCCCAAGAAAATAAAAAATACAAGGGAAATATTAGAGATGATTAAAGGTGGATTAATTAATGTATTTAACCTTCCAATTAATGAACAAAAGGGGTTAATTAAGTTTAAAAATTATAGAAAAAACTTAATAAACATGTCAAAAGTAAACCACCTTAAAGGAATGAATAAAAACTTAAACAAGGCTAGACCTCAATTAAATATGATGACGATTGAAGAGTATCAGACAATATCAGTCATATCTTCAATACGGAATGTACCATTAAAATATTTGGTAAATAATCCAGAAGTAAAAGGGATTGGAAGAGTATTAAATATGAGTGACTATGTTATGTTAGAAGAGTTACCATACCTATTAGTTAAAAAGGAATTAACTATGACGGGGGACCATCACTTAAATGAAGGTTTCGTAGCAGCCAAGTGGGAGAGCCGGATGATAAGGAGATTATCAAGAACCGAAATCATTATGGACACTGCAGTAATCCGGACAACAATGGTCAATGAAGTGCTGGACCACGGATAAACTAAATACCACACACTCTCGAAAAGAAGGGACTGATTTTCTGTGTACCGACCAAGCGAACCAATTGAAGTGAAGAAGAAATAATAATGATAATTAAGAAAACATATGACACAAATGAAGATTTAAGACAGTCAACAAAATTCCAAAAGAATGTAAGGACAACTTACCTAATATATTTAGAAACGATATGATGTAAGATAAAACGACAAAACGCCAAGAGAATGTAAGAACGACTTACATAAGATATGTAGAAATAATAGGAGTTAAGACAATTAAGAGAGTAGAAAACGTGCTAAAACAACTAACTGAAATTGTAAGGAAAATAGAGTATCAGGAGGATATAATCAAATAATATAATGCAAGGTATCAACAGAATTAACAAAAAGAACGTAAGAGCAGCTTACATAATTTATTTATAAATAACATGATTTAGAATGGAATAATAGAAAAAATAATATTTTAATGGGAACAACGAGAAAAAAAAACAATTAATGGTGATGTGCCAAGACAAGACTGTAAAATAAGGACAATGAATAATTCAATGACTATAATTACAATGAAACTGAAGAATGATAATAATTAATAAAGCTACAATTTAGAATTTCTTGGAGTTGGAAAAAAAAAGGGAAAAATGATATGAAGAACATCTGTCACAAGAAGGAAAGTCAAAAGGATTTACAAATAATGCCTGACAATAACGTTATCTGAAAATAGCTACAGAAAATAGGAAGGAATCAAGAAGAAAAAAGAAGTATATAATCAAATGGAAACAGCTACAGTGTGAATAATCCCAAGAGTGTTTTTTATCAGTCGCCAATCGACTACTTGTAAGTTTTTTATATATAATGAATTGTCTGAAGAAATGTTCCAGCAGTCATTGTCCTGAGCAGACGATACATCCCTCTGGTCTCAGAAGGTGTAAGGATGGACAGTGGAGTAATGGACCCAAAAGTGGCCACCCAAACTGAACCACCGTACAGGTTAGGGAAATTAAATATTTAAGGGATGACAAACCAGCTAAGAAGATATTATATCAGATTCCAGAATTATGAAGGAAGAAAATAGAAGGAATATAGCAGAAGACGCTCAATTGAGCAAAGACAGGTATAGAAGTAGATCGAGATATGAGAGCGTTAGAGCAAGTTTTTATTGACTATTGTAATCAGTCCGTACCAAATGATGTTCAACAAGCCACCTCCCCGACAAATAACGGAAATAATAAATTTTCCAGAAATGCCGAGTGAAGGAGTAGATTTAACCCGAGTGTACAACCGGATATTACATAAAATAGAATTATGGAAGAGAAGACGGGACAAAAGGGGAACACCCGAAATCAAGTTTGAGGTTGGAGAGAAAGTGTTAATCAGAAATAGACAGCAGCCGAGCGGGGCAGAAGGCGTAATGAAGAAGTGGCTGCTATTATATCATGGACTGTTCCAAATAAGCAAAAACAATAACAACAATACCTACGTGCTCGTGAACCCAAATACCAAAAAGATAAAAGGGACATATAACGTCACTGAAATGAAAAAATACTACGAATAAAGAAGGAGCAGTCAAGGGAACAGCTTATTTTCCCTAAACCCCAGTTTTGTAAAAATAACCATGTCTTGGAGGGGTGCATATGTAATGTGACATAATGGGAGCCCCAAATAAATAACCAAAAGAATCCCAAATGGCAAAAAGTCAGAATAACTAGACTCAAATATTTAACCATGTAAAATAAAAGTACAACACAAAAGTGTAATAAATAGAAACCATGTACTGTAGATAATAAGACAGAACTTGTGAAAGGTGTATAAGTGAAAAGTGAAAAAAAAGTTGAAAACGAGGTTGATCATAAATCACGCAGATAAGACTGTGTAAGGATCAATGATCCCTCCAATTATCTTAAGTGTAAGAAACCAAATAGGTCGATACGAGAGAAACAACTTGTGAAGACATTATAAAGTAACAGACATACTAAATGTCAGAGTGAAAACAAACAATTGTAGTAGTGTAGTATTAGTTATTGGAAGTTTTGTAGTTATTTAACCCATGTTGTTGGTTTTTAAAGAGAAGGCATTAGCATTGCTTAACTATGTTTATTTTCTTTTATTTAGCCGAATGCCAATAATTTTTATCATTCATGAATCACTTGTAAAAGATTAGAAGAAGTCTATTAAGCCTATAGGCAAAATAGAAAGTATATGTTACAACATAATACCAAAAGATACCTAAATAGAGGCCCATATAAACAATATATTCCACTAGTAAAGTATAATAGTATGGGAATGGAATTGGTATTATGGTAAACTAAATAATTTATGTTATTGTTTCTTCGTAAATGAATGTAATCTTGGCCATGAAGGAAACATTTTAAGTTAGTATGTTAAGAGATTTGTGTTAATTTATAAATATTGTTAGAATATGTTAAGGGTCAAAGATAATGCAATAAGCTGTAAACAAATGTAATCAGGCAAAAGGGTTCAAAACAAAAAAAAAACAATTAATAATTAATGTGAAATAGAACATGATACTGAAATCAAATTTAAGGCCTAGGCCAAACATGTAATATAAAGTAAGATAATGTCAGAAATGATTAAGTTACCAAATCAATATAAGAAAATAATAACAAAAAGGGACCAAGATTTCAGTAAGAGACAAGTTTTAGAATAATTTTGAATCAAATTAAATTAGTCCAACAAAAATTTAAGTATTGTATAATAAAAGTTAGGGCAGTACTATGGTCCAGATTTAGAATTCTTATAAAGGTATAAAAACGCCTAATATAAAGTCAACCCATATAAAATTATATATCAAAATGTAGATCTTTGTAATAGGAACAAAACTATGTAAATTAATTTTAATTTAAACAAAAGGTAACAAAGGAGTATTTTTTGACAGAAAGGCAAGGATATGATTTTCGGTACTATATGCCGCTTGACCTCAAGTTCGTGCAAACTGACCAATCAAAAACAGAGTTTACTGGTCAAAAAACCGTTACTAAGACGAGAAGAATATTGTATTGTATTGTTGAATGGCAGATAGAAAGGGTCAAAAAGCCGTATAGCTGACGCTTCGAGTGAAGATAAAAAAATCAAACTTACACTAAAATAATGACCTAAACAAAGCCACAGAAGAGGAGAACATACCAAAAAACGTATAGAGAAAAATAAAAGAGCTACCACTAACCGTTGGAAGCTTAAATCTACACCAACATCAAAAATCAGAGAGAGCTGCATTATATAAGTGACAAATATGATTCCTAAGTAATTTCGTAACAACACTACACATAGATCAACTTCACTACACTATATAAACTATCTACAGTGATAATTGGAATAACCACTGAACATTAATACGGTGGTTAACAATAATAACATTTTATTTAAACAAAAAACACAGGAAGCACATTTCGTTTGGTTAACTGACCAGGACGGCCATCTTGTTTAGCAATTATTTGCCAGTGCAGACCTAGTGTCGTTGACACAATTAGTTAAAAACATAACATTCATACTTGTTAACACTAATAATTAAGATTTATTATTTTAAGGTATTTGTAATGTGTTGTACGCCTTTTTAAAAACATTTCTGACTTCTTAACAGACCAAAGAACCCAAGCCCTGAGATTATAAAATTTACATTATAATTATTTGCAATTCGTTGAAGGTCGAATTCGAATAACGAATCGATAAGAAACTGTTAAGGTTGATCCAAGACCGAACCATTTACTTTTGTTTAACCAAATAAGCTGAAAAAATAAAAAATCAATAATTACCAGTAGCCGAGTTATCATTTCATACTTGCAAATAGGATAAGAGTTTTTCACATGTATTAGTGGGAGCGAGCAGGTACGTAGGCGAATATAGCCTCACCGACAACTAGAAATAAAATAACGTACAACTGCCAGAATACGGTTAGAGCTGATCGCCGAGTTAACCAGAAGTGCGGGAAAATTCAAAAAGCACTAGCCCACAAATACAATCTCTCTCACCCTACCATTACATCACATTATATTACAGAGTGACACTACCAACGTGTGACTTTAACAGTACGATACGAGTAAAATATTACAAGGTGACGCCTACAACAGTGGGGCATAATTAAAGAACCAGGACAACGACTCAAATAAAATAATACAAGGTGGCGACCAACCAGTGAGGCTGAATTTAGGTAAAATTACGGACTGTAGTACCGCTATTGAAAATACAGTCAACCTAATTATAGTAGGCGGCTGTTATAAGTTCAGAAATGCATACAAGAGGGGTTTCAAAGAAGATGGTGAAAGACCAGGAGACGGAAGAAGGTAGGAAAGAACAAGAAACAGAAGCAGTCACAGACATTGAGATGGAACAACAGGCGGGCGATAAAGAAGAGGCCAGAGGAGACCCAAATTTACTGAAATTCATGGAACAAATGAACGAAAATTTTAAACGAATGGAGGAAAGTAATAAACAAATGAAGGAAGAAATTAATGACAATTTTAAGAAACAGGAGGAAAAAATAACCGAACAAAATAAACAAATGCATGAGAAATTTGATAGGAATGAAGAGAACTTGATGAAACAGATAAATGAGAAAATAGACAGTACAAATGAAAGTACTAAAGAAAATTTTAGACAAATAAACGAAAAAATATATAGTACTAAAGAAAGTACTAATGAGAGTTTAAGACAGATCAAGGAAGATAATAGACAAATGAACGAGAATTTGGAAAATAAAATTGAGAAAATCAATGAAATGATAGACAGTACCAATGAAAGTATTAAGAGAGAATTAAAGAGAAATTCTCAATGAGAAGATTGAAGACGTCAGAAAGACACTTAGCCAAAGGATGGAAGTACACAAGTATGAAAACTTGGAACAACAAAATCTGTCAATAAATGATAGAAGTAAAACGAAGGTAGAAGAAATACCAAACAATAACAATATGGAACAATTAAATCCGGAAATTGAAGAAGATAGTAGGAAGGGAATAGAAAATAAAGAAGAAACAAGTACAATGTTCTCTGAAAATAAAAATAACAAGAACGAAGACAATAGTAAAAACAGAGAAACCAACACTAAATGTGTAAAGAACCAAATAATTAAGAAAACGGAAGCGGGAAGAATGATACGTCCCAAGAAAATAAAAAATACAAGGGGAATATTAGAGATGATTAAAGGTGGATTAATTAATGTATTTAACCTTCCAATTAATGAACAAAAGGGGTTAATTAAGTTTAAAAATTATAGAAAAAACTTAATAAACATGTCAAAAGTAAACCACCTTAAAGGAATGAATAAAAACTTACACAAGGCTAGACCTCAATTAAATATGATGACGATTGAAGAGTATCAGACAATATCAGTCATATCTTCAATACGGAATGTACCATTAAAATATTTGGTAAATAATCCAGAAGTAAAAGGGATTGGAAGAGTATTAAATATGAGTGACTATGTTATGTTAGAAGAGTTACCATACCTATTAGTTAAAAAGGAATTAACTATGACGGGAGACCGTGACTTAAATGAAGGTTTCGTAGCAGCCAAGTGGGAGAGCCGGATGATAAGGAGATTATCAAGAACCGAAATCATTATGGACACTGCAGTAATCCGGACAACAATGGTCAATGAAGTGCTGGACCACGGATAAACTAAATACCACACACTCGAAAAGAAGGGACTGATTTTCTGTGTACCGACCAAGCGAACCAATTGAAGTGAAGAAGAAATAATAATGATAATTAAGAAAACATATGACACAAATGAAGATTTAAGACAGTCAACAAAATTCCAAAAGAATGTAAGGACAACTTACCTAATATATTTAGAAACGATATGATGTAAGATAAAACGACAAAACGCCAAGAGAATGTAAGAACGACTTACATAAGATATGTAGAAATAATAGGAGTTAAGACAATTAAGAGAGTAGAAAACGTGCTAAATCAACTAACTGAAATTGTAAGGAAAATAGAGTATCAGGAGGATATAATCAAATAATATAATGCAAGGTATCAACAGAATTAACAAAAAGAACGTAAGAGCAGCTTACATAATTTATTTATAAATAACATGATTTAGAATGGAATAATAGAAAAAATAATATTTTAATGGGAACAACGAGAAAAAAAACAATTAATGGTGATGTGCAAAGACAAGACTGTAAAATAAGGACAATGAATAATTCAATGACTATAATTACAATGAAACTGAAGAATGATAATAATTAATAAAGCTACAATTTAGAATTTCTTGGAGTTGGAAAAAAAAAGGAAAAAATGATACGAAGAACATCTGTCACAAGAAGGAAAGTCAAAAGGATTTACAAATAATGCCTGTCAATAACGTTATCTGAAAATAGCTACAGAAAATAGGAAGGAATTCAGAAGAAAAAAGAAGTATATAATCAAATGGAAACAGCTACAGTGTGAATAATCCCAAGAGTGTTTTTTATCAGTCGCCAATCGACTACTTGTAAGTTTTTTATATATAATGAATTGTCTGAAGAAATGTTCCAGCAGTCATTGTCCTGAGCAGACGATACATCCCTCTGGTCTCAGAAGGTGTAAGGATGGACAGTGGAGTAATGGACCCAAAAGTGGCCACCCAAACTGAACCACCGTACAGGTTAGGGAAATTAAATATTTAAGGGATGACAAACCAGCTAAGAAGATATTATATCAGATTCCAGAATTATGAAGGAAGAAAATAGAAGGAATATAGCAGACAGACGCTCAATTGAGCAAAGACAGGTATAGAAGTAGATCGAGATATGAGAGCGTTAGAGCAAGTTTTTATTGACTATTGTAATCAGTCCGTACCAAATGATGTTCAACAAGCCACCTCCCCGACAAATAACGGAAATAATAAATTTTCCAGAAATGCCGAGTGAAGGAGTAGATTTAACCCGAGTGTACAACCGGATATTACATAAAATAGAATTATGGAAGAGAAGACGGGACAAAAGGGGAACACCCGAAATCAAGTTTGAGGTTGGAGAGAAAGTGTTAATCAGAAATAGACAGCAGCCGAGCGGGGCAGAAGGCGTAATGAAGAAGTTGCTGCTATTATATCATGGACTGTTCCAAATAAGCAAAAACAATAACAACAATATCTACGTGCTCGTGAACCCAAATACCAAAAAGATAAAAGGGACATATAATGTCACTGAAATGAAAAAATACTACGAATAAAGAAGGAGCAGTCAAGGGAACAGCTTATTTTCCCTAAACCCCAGTTTTGTAAAAATAACCATGTCTTGGAGGGGTGCATATGTAATGTGACATAATGGGAGCCCCAAATAAATAACCAAAAGAATCCCAAATGGCAAAAAGTCAGAATAACTAGACTCAAATATTTAACCATGTAAAATAAAAGTACAACACAAAAGTGTAATAAATAGAAACCATGTACTGTAGATAATAAGACAGAACTTGTGAAAGGTGTATAAGTGAAAAGTGAAAAAAAAGTTGAAAACGAGGTTGATCATTAATCACGCAGATAAGACTGTGTAAGGATCAATGATCCCTCCAATTATCTTAAGTGTAAGAAACCAAATAGGTCGATACGAGAGAAACAACTTGTGAAGACATTATAAAGTAACAGACATACTAAATGTCAGAGTGAAAACAAACAATTGTAGTAGTGTAGTATTAGTTATTGGAAGTTTTGTAGTTATTTAACCCATGTTGTTGGTTTTTAAAGAGAAGGCATTAGCATTGCTTAACTATGTTTATTTTCTTTTATTTAGCCGAATGCCAATAATTTTTATCATTCATGAATCACTTGTAAAAGATTAGAAGAAGTCTATTAAGCCTATAGGCAAAATAGAAAGTATATATTACAACATAATACCAAAAGATACCTAAATAGAGGCCCATATAAACAATATATTAATGGTCCACTAGTAAAGTTTAATAGTATGGGAATGGAATTGGTATTATGGTAAACTAAATAATTTATGTTATTGTTTCTTCGTAAATGAATGTAATCTTGGCCATGAAGGAAACATTTTAAGTTAGTATGTTAAGAGATTTGTGTTAATTTATAAATATTGTTAGAATATGTTAAGGGTCAAAGATCATGCAATAAGCTGTAAACAAATGTAATCAGGCAAAAGGGTTCAAAACAAAAAAAAAACAATTAATAATTAATGTGAATTAGAACATGATACTGAAATCAAATTTAAGGCCTAGGCCAAACATGTAATATAAAGTAAGATAATGTCAGAAATGATTAAGTTACCAAATCAATATAAGAAAAATATATAAAAAACGGACCAAGATTTCAGTAAGAGACAAGTTTTAGAATAATTTTGAATCAAATTAAATTAGTCCAACAAAAATTTAAGTATTGTATAATAAAAGTTAGGGCAGTACTATGGTCCAGATTTAGAATTCTTATAAAGGTATAAAAACGCCTAATATAAAGTCAACCCATATAAATTATATATCAAAATGTAGATCTTTGTAATAGGAACAAAACTATGTAAATTAATTTTAATTTAAACAAAAGGTAACAAAGGAGTATTTTTTGACAGAAAGGCAAGGATATGATTTTCGGTACTATCTGCCGCTTGACCTCAAGTTCGTGCAAACTGACCAATCAAAAACAGAGTGTACTGGTCAAAAAACCGTTACTAAGACGAGAAGAATATTGTATTGTATTGTTGAATGCCAGATAGAAAGGGTCAAAAAGGCGTATAGCTGACGCTTAGAGTGAAGATAAAAAAATCAAACTTGCACTAAAATAATGACCTAAACAAAGCCACAGAAGAGGAGAACATACCAAAAAACGTATAGAGAAAAATAAAAGAGCTACCACTAACCGTTGGAAGCTTAAATCTACACCAACATCAAAAATCCGAGAGAGCTGCATTATACAAGTGACATAAATATGATTCCAAAGTAATTTCGTAACAACACTACACATAGATCAACTTCACTACACTATATAAACTATCTACAGTGATAATTGGAATAACCACTGAACATTAATACGGTGGTTAACAATAATAACATTTTATTTAAACAAAAAACACAGGAAGCACATTTCGTTTGGTTAACTGACCAGGACGGCCATCTTGTTTAGCAATTATTTGCCAGTGCAGACCTAGTGTCGTTGACACAATTAGTTAAAAACATAACATTCATACTTGTTAACACTAATAATTAAGATTTATTATTTTAAGGTATTTGTAATGTGTTGTACGCCTTTTTAAAAACATTTCTGACTTCTTAACAGACCAAAGAACCCAAGCCCTGAGATTATAAAATTTACATTATAATTATTTGCAATTCGTTGAAGGTCGAATTCGAATAACGAATCGATAAGAAACTGTTAAGGTTGATCCAAGACCGAACCATTTACTTTTGTTTAACCAAATAAGCTGAAAAAATAAAAAATCAATAATTACCAGTAGCCGAGTTATCATTTCATACTTGCAAATAGGATAAGAGTTTTTCACATGTATTAGTGGGAGCGAGCAGGTACGTAGGCGAATATAGCCTCACCGACAACTAGAAATAAAATAACGTACAACTGCCAGAATACGGTTAGAGCTGATCGCCGAGTTAACCAGAAGTGCGGGAAAATTCAAAAAGCACTAGCCCACAAATACAATCTCTCTCACCCTACCATTACATCACATTATATTACAGAGTGACACTACCAACGTGTGACTTTAACAGTACGATACGAGTAAAATATTACAAGGTGACGCCTACAACAGTGGGGCATAATTAAAGAACCAGGACAACGACTCAAATAAAATAATACAAGGTGGCGACCAACCAGTGAGGCTGAATTTAGGTAAAATTACGGACTGTAGTACCGCTATTGAAAATACAGTCAACCTAATTATAGTAGGCGGCTGTTATAAGTTCAGAAATGCATACAAGAGGGGTTTCAAAGAAGATGGTGAAAGACCAGGAGACGGAAGAAGGTAGGAAAGAACAAGAAACAGAAGCAGTCGCAGACATTGATATGGAACAACAGGCGGGCGATAAAGAAGAGGCCAGAGGAGACCCAAATTTACTGAAATTCATGGAACAAATGAACGAAAATTTTAAACGAATGGAGGAAAGTAATAAACAAATGAAGGAAGAAATTAATGACAATTTTAAGAAACAGGAGGAAAAAATAACCGAACAAAATAAACAAATGCATGAGAAATTTGATAGGAATGAAGAGAACTTGATGAAACAGATAAATGAGAAAATAGACAGTACAAATGAAAGTACTAAAGAAAATTTTAGACAAATAAACGAAAAAATATATAGTACTAAAGAAAGTACTAATGAGAGTTTAAGACAGATCAAGGAAGATAATAGACAAATGAACGAGAATTTGGAAAATAAAATTGAGAAAATCAATGAAATGATAGACAGTACCAATGAAAGTATTAAGAGAGAATTAAGAGAAATTCTCAATGAGAAGATTGAAGACGTCAGAAAGACACTTAGCCAAAGGATGGAAGTACACAAGTATGAAAACTTGGAACAACAAAATCTGTCAATAAATGATAGAAGTAAAACGAAGGTAGAAGAAATACCAAACAATAACAATATGGAACAATTAAATCCGGAAATTGAAGAAGATAGTAGGAAGGGAATAGAAAATAAAGAAGAAACAAGTACAATGTTCTCTGAAAATAAAAATAACAAGAACGAAGACAATAGTAAAAACAGAGAAACCAACACTAAATGTGTAAAGAACCAAATAATTAAGAAAACGGAAGCGGGAAGAATGATACGTCCCAAGAAAATAAAAAATACAAGGGGAATATTAGAGATGATTAAAGGTGGATTAATTAATGTATTTAACCTTCCAATTAATGAACAAAAGGGGTTAATTAAGTTTAAAAATTATAGAAAAAACTTAATAAACATGTCAAAAGTAAACCACCTTAAAGGAATGAATAAAAACTTACACAAGGCTAGACCTCAATTAAATATGATGACGATTGAAGAGTATCAGACAATATCAGTCATATCTTCAATACGGAATGTACCATTAAAATATTTGGTAAATAATCCAGAAGTAAAAGGGATTGGAAGAGTATTAAATATGAGTGACTATGTTATGTTAGAAGAGTTACCATACCTATTAGTTAAAAAGGAATTAACTATGACGGGAGACCGTGACTTAAATGAAGGTTTCGTAGCAGCCAAGTGGGAGAGCCGGATGATAAGGAGATTATCAAGAACCGAAATCATTATGGACACTGCAGTAATCCGGACAACAATGGTCAATGAAGTGCTGGACCACGGATAAACTAAATACCACACACTCTCGAAAAGAAGGGACTGATTTTCTGTGTACCGACCAAGCGAACCAATTGAAGTGAAGAAGAAATAATAATGATAATTAAGAAAACATATGACACAAATGAAGATTTAAGACAGTCAACAAAATTCCAAAAGAATGTAAGGACAACTTACCTAATATATTTAGAAACGATATGATGTAAGATAAAACGACAAAACGCCAAGAGAATGTAAGAACGACTTACATAAGATATGTAGAAATAATAGGAGTTAAGACAATTAAGAGAGTAGAAAACGTGCTAAATCAACTAACTGAAATTGTAAGGAAAATAGAGTATCAGGAGGATATAATCAAATAATATAATGCAAGGTATCAACAGAATTAACAAAAAGAACGTAAGAGCAGCTTACATAATTTATTTATAAATAACATGATTTAGAATGGAATAATAGAAAAAATAATATTTTAATGGGAACAACGAGAAAAAAAACAATTAATGGTGATGTGCCAAGACAAGACTGTAAAATAAGGACAATGAATAATTCAATGACTATAATTACAATGAAACTGAAGAATGATAATAATTAATAAAGCTACAATTTAGAATTTCTTGGAGTTGGAAAAAAAAAGGAAAAAATGATACGAAGAACATCTGTCACAAGAAGGAAAGTCAAAAGGATTTACAAATAATGCCTGTCAATAACGTTATCTGAAAATAGCTACAGAAAATAGGAAGGAATTCAGAAGAAAAAAGAAGTATATAATCAAATGGAAACAGCTACAGTGTGAATAATCCCAAGAGTGTTTTTTATCAGTCGCCAATCGACTACTTGTAAGTTTTTTATATATAATGAATTGTCTGAAGAAATGTTCCAGCAGTCATTGTCCTGAGCAGACGATACATCCCTCTGGTCTCAGAAGGTGTAAGGATGGACAGTGGAGTAATGGACCCAAAAGTGGCCACCCAAACTGAACCACCGTACAGGTTAGGGAAATTAAATATTTAAGGGATGACAAACCAGCTAAGAAGATATTATATCAGATTCCAGAATTATGAAGGAAGAAAATAGAAGGAATATAGCAGACAGACGCTCAATTGAGCAAAGACAGGTATAGAAGTAGATCGAGATATGAGAGCGTTAGAGCAAGTTTTTATTGACTATTGTAATCAGTCCGTACCAAATGATGTTCAACAAGCCACCTCCCCGACAAATAACGGAAATAATAAATTTTCCAGAAATGCCGAGTGAAGGAGTAGATTTAACCCGAGTGTACAACCGGATATTACATAAAATAGAATTATGGAAGAGAAGACGGGACAAAAGGGGAACACCCGAAATCAAGTTTGAGGTTGGAGAGAAAGTGTTAATCAGAAATAGACAGCAGCCGAGCGGGGCAGAAGGCGTAATGAAGAAGTTGCTGCTATTATATCATAGACTGTTCCAAATAAGCAAAAACAATAACAACAATATCTACGTGCTCGTGAACCCAAATACCAAAAAGATAAAAGGGACATATAATGTCACTGAAATGAAAAAATACTACGAATAAAGAAGGAGCAGTCAAGGGAACAGCTTATTTTCCCTAAACCCCAGTTTTGTAAAAATAACCATGTCTTGGAGGGGTGCATATGTAATGTGACATAATGGGAGCCCCAAATAAATAACCAAAAGAATCCCAAATGGCAAAAAGTCAGAATAACTAGACTCAAATATTTAACCATGTAAAATAAAAGTACAACACAAAAGTGTAATAAATAGAAACCATGTACTGTAGATAATAAGACAGAACTTGTGAAAGGTGTATAAGTGAAAAGTGAAAAAAAAGTTGAAAACGAGGTTGATCATTAATCACGCAGATAAGACTGTGTAAGGATCAATGATCCCTCCAATTATCTTAAGTGTAAGAAACCAAATAGGTCGATACGAGAGAAACAACTTGTGAAGACATTATAAAGTAACAGACATACTAAATGTCAGAGTGAAAACAAACAATTGTAGTAGTGTAGTATTAGTTATTGGAAGTTTTGTAGTTATTTAACCCATGTTGTTGGTTTTTAAAGAGAAGGCATTAGCATTGCTTAACTATGTTTATTTTCTTTTATTTAGCCGAATGCCAATAATTTTTATCATTCATGAATCACTTGTAAAAGATTAGAAGAAGTCTATTAAGCCTATAGGCAAAATAGAAAGTATATATTACAACATAATACCAAAAGATACCTAAATAGAGGCCCATATAAACAATATATTAATGGTCCACTAGTAAAGTTTAATAGTATGGGAATGGAATTGGTATTATGGTAAACTAAATAATTTATGTTATTGTTTCTTCGTAAATGAATGTAATCTTGGCCATGAAGGAAACATTTTAAGTTAGTATGTTAAGAGATTTGTGTTAATTTATAAATATTGTTAGAATATGTTAAGGGTCAAAGATCATGCAATAAGCTGTAAACAAATGTAATCAGGCAAAAGGGTTCAAAAAAAAAAAAAACAATTAATAATTAATGTGAATTAGAACATGATACTGAAATCAAATTTAAGGCCTAGGCCAAACATGTAATATAAAGTAAGATAATGTCAGAAATGATTAAGTTACCAAATCAATATAAGAAAAATATATAAAAAACGGACCAAGATTTCAGTAAGAGACAAGTTTTAGAATAATTTTGAATCAAATTAAATTAGTCCAACAAAAATTTAAGTATTGTATAATAAAAGTTAGGGCAGTACTATGGTCCAGATTTAGAATTCTTATAAAGGTATAAAAACGCCTAATATAAAGTCAACCCATATAAAATTATATATCAAAATGTAGATCTTTGTAATAGGAACAAAACTATGTAAATTAATTTTAATTTAAACAAAAGGTAACAAAGGAGTATTTTTTGACAGAAAGGCAAGGATATGATTTTCGGTACTATCTGCCGCTTGACCTCAAGTTCGTGCAAACTGACCAATCAAAAACAGAGTGTACTGGTCAAAAAACCGTTACTAAGACGAGAAGAATATTGTATTGTATTGTTGAATGCCAGATAGAAAGGGTCAAAAAGGCGTATAGCTGACGCTTAGAGTGAAGATAAAAAAATCAAACTTGCACTAAAATAATGACCTAAACAAAGCCACAGAAGAGGAGAACATACCAAAAAACGTATAGAGAAAAATAAAAGAGCTACCACTAACCGTTGGAAGCTTAAATCTACACCAACATCAAAAATCCGAGAGAGCTGCATTATACAAGTGACATAAATATGATTCCAAAGTAATTTCGTAACAACACTACACATAGATCAACTTCACTACACTATATAAACTATCTACAGTGATAATTGGAATAACCACTGAACATTAATACGGTGGTTAACAATAATAACATTTTATTTAAACAAAAAACACAGGAAGCACATTTCGTTTGGTTAACTGACCAGGACGGCCATCTTGTTTAGCAATTATTTGCCAGTGCAGACCTAGTGTCGTTGACACAATTAGTTAAAAACATAACATTCATACTTGTTAACACTAATAATTAAGATTTATTATTTTAAGGTATTTGTAATGTGTTGTACGCCTTTTTAAAAACATTTCTGACTTCTTAACAGACCAAAGAACCCAAGCCCTGAGATTATAAAATTTACATTATAATTATTTGCAATTCGTTGAAGGTCGAATTCGAATAACGAATCGATAAGAAACTGTTAAGGTTGATCCAAGACCGAACCATTTACTTTTGTTTAACCAAATAAGCTGAAAAAATAAAAAATCAATAATTACCAGTAGCCGAGTTATCATTTCATACTTGCAAATAGGATAAGAGTTTTTCACATGTATTAGTGGGAGCGAGCAGGTACGTAGGCGAATATAGCCTCACCGACAACTAGAAATAAAATAACGTACAACTGCCAGAATACGGTTAGAGCTGATCGCCGAGTTAACCAGAAGTGCGGGAAAATTCAAAAAGCACTAGCCCACAAATACAATCTCTCTCACCCTACCATTACATCACATTATATTACAGAGTGACACTACCAACGTGTGACTTTAACAGTACGATACGAGTAAAATATTACAAGGTGACGCCTACAACAGTGGGGCATAATTAAAGAACCAGGACAACGACTCAAATAAAATAATACAAGGTGGCGACCAACCAGTGAGGCTGAATTTAGGTAAAATTACGGACTGTAGTACCGCTATTGAAAATACAGTCAACCTAATTATAGTAGGCGGCTGTTATAAGTTCAGAAATGCATACAAGAGGGGTTTCAAAGAAGATGGTGAAAGACCAGGAGACGGAAGAAGGTAGGAAAGAACAAGAAACAGAAGCAGTCACAGACATTGAGATGGAACAACAGGCGGGCGATAAAGAAGAGGCCAGAGGAGACCCAAATTTACTGAAATTCATGGAACAAATGAACGAAAATTTTAAACGAATGGAGGAAAGTAATAAACAAATGAAGGAAGAAATTAATGACAATTTTAAGAAACAGGAGGAAAAAATAACCGAACAAAATAAACAAATGCATGAGAAATTTGATAGGAATGAAGAGAACTTGATGAAACAGATAAATGAGAAAATAGACAGTACAAATGAAAGTACTAAAGAAAATTTTAGACAAATAAACGAAAAAATATATAGTACTAAAGAAAGTACTAATGAGAGTTTAAGACAGATCAAGGAAGATAATAGACAAATGAACGAGAATTTGGAAAATAAAATTGAGAAAATCAATGAAATGATAGACAGTACCAATGAAAGTATTAAGAGAGAATTAAGAGAAATTCTCAATGAGAAGATTGAAGACGTCAGAAAGACACTTAGCCAAAGGATGGAAGTACACAAGTATGAAAACTTGGAACAACAAAATCTGTCAATAAATGATAGAAGTAAAACGAAGGTAGAAGAAATACCAAACAATAACAATATGGAACAATTAAATCCGGAAATTGAAGAAGATAGTAGGAAGGGAATAGAAAATAAAGAAGAAACAAGTACAATGTTCTCTGAAAATAAAAATAACAAGAACGAAGACAATAGTAAAAACAGAGAAACCAACACTAAATGTGTAAAGAACCAAATAATTAAGAAAACGGAAGCGGGAAGAATGATACGTCCCAAGAAAATAAAAAATACAAGGGGAATATTAGAGATGATTAAAGGTGGATTAATTAATGTATTTAACCTTCCAATTAATGAACAAAAGGGGTTAATTAAGTTTAAAAATTATAGAAAAAACTTAATAAACATGTCAAAAGTAAACCACCTTAAAGGAATGAATAAAAACTTACACAAGGCTAGACCTCAATTAAATATGATGACGATTGAAGAGTATCAGACAATATCAGTCATATCTTCAATACGGAATGTACCATTAAAATATTTGGTAAATAATCCAGAAGTAAAAGGGATTGGAAGAGTATTAAATATGAGTGACTATGTTATGTTAGAAGAGTTACCATACCTATTAGTTAAAAAGGAATTAACTATGACGGGAGACCGTGACTTAAATGAAGGTTTCGTAGCAGCCAAGTGGGAGAGCCGGATGATAAGGAGATTATCAAGAACCGAAATCATTATGGACACTGCAGTAATTCGGACAACAATGGTCAATGAAGTGCTGGACCACGGATAAACTAAATACCACACACTCTCGAAAAGAAGGGACTGATTTTCTGTGTACCGACCAAGCGAACCAATTGAAGTGAAGAAGAAATAATAATGATAATTAAGAAAACATATGACACAAATGAAGATTTAAGACAGTCAACAAAATTCCAAAAGAATGTAAGGACAACTTACCTAATATATTTAGAAACGATATGATGTAAGATAAAACGACAAAACGCCAAGAGAATGTAAGAACGACTTACATAAGATATGTAGAAATAATAGGAGTTAAGACAATTAAGAGAGTAGAAAACGTGCTAAATCAACTAACTGAAATTGTAAGGAAAATAGAGTATCAGGAGGATATAATCAAATAATATAATGCAAGGTATCAACAGAATTAACAAAAAGAACGTAAGAGCAGCTTACATAATTTATTTATAAATAACATGATTTAGAATGGAATAATAGAAAAAATAATATTTTAATGGGAACAACGAGAAAAAAAACAATTAATGGTGATGTGCCAAGACAAGACTGTAAAATAAGGACAATGAATAATTCAATGACTATAATTACAATGAAACTGAAGAATGATAATAATTAATAAAGCTACAATTTAGAATTTCTTGGAGTTGGAAAAAAAAAGGAAAAAATGATACGAAGAACATCTGTCACAAGAAGGAAAGTCAAAAGGATTTACAAATAATGCCTGTCAATAACGTTATCTGAAAATAGCTACAGAAAATAGGAAGGAATTCAGAAGAAAAAAGAAGTATATAATCAAATGGAAACAGCTACAGTGTGAATAATCCCAAGAGTGTTTTTTATCAGTCGCCAATCGACTACTTGTAAGTTTTTTATATATAATGAATTGTCTGAAGAAATGTTCCAGCAGTCATTGTCCTGAGCAGACGATACATCCCTCTGGTCTCAGAAGGTGTAAGGATGGACAGTGGAGTAATGGACCCAAAAGTGGCCACCCAAACTGAACCACCGTACAGGTTAGGGAAATTAAATATTTAAGGGATGACAAACCAGCTAAGAAGATATTATATCAGATTCCAGAATTATGAAGGAAGAAAATAGAAGGAATATAGCAGACAGACGCTCAATTGAGCAAAGACAGGTATAGAAGTAGATCGAGATATGAGAGCGTTAGAGCAAGTTTTTATTGACTATTGTAATAAGTCCGTACCAAATGATGTTCAACAAGCCACCTCCCCGACAAATAACGGAAATAATAAATTTTCCAGAAATGCCGAGTGAAGGAGTAGATTTAACCCGAGTGTACAACCGGATATTACATAAAATAGAATTATGGAAGAGAAGACGGGACAAAAGGGGAACACCCGAAATCAAGTTTGAGGTTGGAGAGAAAGTGTTAATCAGAAATAGACAGCAGCCGAGCGGGGCAGAAGGCGTAATGAAGAAGTTGCTGCTATTATATCATGGACTGTTCCAAATAAGCAAAAACAATAACAACAATATCTACGTGCTCGTGAACCCAAATACCAAAAAGATAAAAGGGACATATAATGTCACTGAAATGAAAAAATACTACGAATAAAGAAGGAGCAGTCAAGGGAACAGCTTATTTTCCCTAAACCCCAGTTTTGTAAAAATAACCATGTCTTGGAGGGGTGCATATGTAATGTGACATAATGGGAGCCCCAAATAAATAACCAAAAGAATCCCAAATGGCAAAAAGTCAGAATAACTAGACTCAAATATTTAACCATGTAAAATAAAAGTACAACACAAAAGTGTAATAAATAGAAACCATGTACTGTAGATAATAAGACAGAACTTGTGAAAGGTGTATAAGTGAAAAGTGAAAAAAAAGTTGAAAACGAGGTTGATCATTAATCACGCAGATAAGACTGTGTAAGGATCAATGATCCCTCCAATTATCTTAAGTGTAAGAAACCAAATAGGTCGATACGAGAGAAACAACTTGTGAAGACATTATAAAGTAACAGACATACTAAATGTCAGAGTGAAAACAAACAATTGTAGTAGTGTAGTATTAGTTATTGGAAGTTTTGTAGTTATTTAACCCATGTTGTTGGTTTTTAAAGAGAAGGCATTAGCATTGCTTAACTATGTTTATTTTCTTTTATTTAGCCGAATGCCAATAATTTTTATCATTCATGAATCACTTGTAAAAGATTAGAAGAAGTCTATTAAGCCTATAGGCAAAATAGAAAGTATATATTACAACATAATACCAAAAGATACCTAAATAGAGGCCCATATAAACAATATATTAATGGTCCACTAGTAAAGTTTAATAGTATGGGAATGGAATTGGTATTATGGTAAACTAAATAATTTATGTTATTGTTTCTTCGTAAATGAATGTAATCTTGGCCATGAAGGAAACATTTTAAGTTAGTATGTTAAGAGATTTGTGTTAATTTATAAATATTGTTAGAATATGTTAAGGGTCAAAGATCATGCAATAAGCTGTAAACAAATGTAATCAGGCAAAAGGGTTCAAAAAAAAAAAAAAAACAATTAATAATTAATGTGAATTAGAACATGATACTGAAATCAAATTTAAGGCCTAGGCCAAACATGTAATATAAAGTAAGATAATGTCAGAAATGATTAAGTTACCAAATCAATATAAGAAAAATATATAAAAAACGGACCAAGATTTCAGTAAGAGACAAGTTTTAGAATAATTTTGAATCAAATTAAATTAGTCCAACAAAAATTTAAGTATTGTATAATAAAAGTTAGGGCAGTACTATGGTCCAGATTTAGAATTCTTATAAAGGTATAAAAACGCCTAATATAAAGTCAACCCATATAAAATTATATATCAAAATGTAGATCTTTGTAATAGGAACAAAACTATGTAAATTAATTTTAATTTAAACAAAAGGTAACAAAGGAGTATTTTTTGACAGAAAGGCAAGGATATGATTTTCGGTACTATCTGCCGCTTGACCTCAAGTTCGTGCAAACTGACCAATCAAAAACAGAGTGTACTGGTCAAAAAACCGTTACTAAGACGAGAAGAATATTGTATTGTATTGTTGAATGCCAGATAGAAAGGGTCAAAAAGGCGTATAGCTGACGCTTAGAGTGAAGATAAAAAAATCAAACTTGCACTAAAATAATGACCTAAACAAAGCCACAGAAGAGGAGAACATACCAAAAACGTATAGAGAAAAATAAAAGAGCTACCACTAACCGTTGGAAGCTTAAATCTACACCAACATCAAAAATCCGAGAGAGCTGCATTATACAAGTGACATAAATATGATTCCAAAGTAATTTCGTAACAACACTACACATAGATCAACTTCACTACACTATATAAACTATCTACAGTGATAATTGGAATAACCACTGAACATTAATACGGTGGTTAACAATAATAACATTTTATTTAAACAAAAAACACAGGAAGCACATTTCGTTTGGTTAACTGACCAGGACGGCCATCTTGTTTAGCAATTATTTGCCAGTGCAGACCTAGTGTCGTTGACACAATTAGTTAAAAACATAACATTCATACTTGTTAACACTAATAATTAAGATTTATTATTTTAAGGTATTTGTAATGTGTTGTACGCCTTTTTAAAAACATTTCTGACTTCTTAACAGACCAAAGAACCCAAGCCCTGAGATTATAAAATTTACATTATAATTATTTGCAATTCGTTGAAGGTCGAATTCGAATAACGAATCGATAAGAAACTGTTAAGGTTGATCCAAGACCGAACCATTTACTTTTGTTTAACCAAATAAGCTGAAAAAATAAAAAATCAATAATTACCAGTAGCCGAGTTATCATTTCATACTTGCAAATAGGATAAGAGTTTTTCACATGTATTAGTGGGAGCGAGCAGGTACGTAGGCGAATATAGCCTCACCGACAACTAGAAATAAAATAACGTACAACTGCCAGAATACGGTTAGAGCTGATCGCCGAGTTAACCAGAAGTGCGGGAAAATTCAAAAAGCACTAGCCCACAAATACAATCTCTCTCACCCTACCATTACATCACATTATATTACAGAGTGACACTACCAACGTGTGACTTTAACAGTACGATACGAGTAAAATATTACAAGGTGACGCCTACAACAGTGGGGCATAATTAAAGAACCAGGACAACGACTCAAATAAAATAATACAAGGTGGCGACCAACCAGTGAGGCTGAATTTAGGTAAAATTACGGACTGTAGTACCGCTATTGAAAATACAGTCAACCTAATTATAGTAGGCGGCTGTTATAAGTTCAGAAATGCATACAAGAGGGGTTTCAAAGAAGATGGTGAAAGACCAGGAGACGGAAGAAGGTAGGAAAGAACAAGAAACAGAAGCAGTCACAGACATTGAGATGGAACAACAGGCGGGCGATAAAGAAGAGGCCAGAGGAGACCCAAATTTACTGAAATTCATGGAACAAATGAACGAAAATTTTAAACGAATGGAGGAAAGTAATAAACAAATGAAGGAAGAAATTAATGACAATTTTAAGAAACAGGAGGAAAAAATAACCGAACAAAATAAACAAATGCATGAGAAATTTGATAGGAATGAAGAGAACTTGATGAAACAGATAAATGAGAAAATAGACAGTACAAATGAAAGTACTAAAGAAAATTTTAGACAAATAAACGAAAAAATATATAGTACTAAAGAAAGTACTAATGAGAGTTTAAGACAGATCAAGGAAGATAATAGACAAATGAACGAGAATTTGGAAAATAAAATTGAGAAAATCAATGAAATGATAGACAGTACCAATGAAAGTATTAAGAGAGAATTAAGAGAAATTCTCAATGAGAAGATTGAAGACGTCAGAAAGACACTTAGCCAAAGGATGGAAGTACACAAGTATGAAAACTTGGAACAACAAAATCTGTCAATAAATGATAGAAGTAAAACGAAGGTAGAAGAAATACCAAACAATAACAATATGGAACAATTAAATCCGGAAATTGAAGAAGATAGTAGGAAGGGAATAGAAAATAAAGAAGAAACAAGTACAATGTTCTCTGAAAATAAAAATAACAAGAACGAAGACAATAGTAAAAACAGAGAAACCAACACTAAATGTGTAAAGAACCAAATAATTAAGAAAACGGAAGCGGGAAGAATGATACGTCCCAAGAAAATAAAAAATACAAGGGGAATATTAGAGATGATTAAAGGTGGATTAATTAATGTATTTAACCTTCCAATTAATGAACAAAAGGGGTTAATTAAGTTTAAAAATTATAGAAAAAACTTAACAAACATGTCAAAAGTAAACCACCATAAAGGAATGAATAAAAACTTAAACAAGGCTAGATCTCAATTAAATATGATGACGATTGAAGAGTATCAGACAATATCAGTCATATCTTCAATACGGAATGTACCATTAAAATATTTGGTAAATAATCCAGAAGTAAAAGGGATTGGAAGAGTATTAAATATGAGTGACTATGTTATGTTAGAAGAGTTACCATACCTATTAGTTAAAAAGGAATTAACTATGACGGGAGACCGTGACTTAAATGAAGGTTTCGTAGCAGCCAAGTGGGAGAGCTGGATGATAAAGAGATTATCAAGAACCGAAATCATTATGGACACTGCAGTAATCCGGACAACAAGGGTCAATGAAGTGCTGGACCACGGATAAACTAAATACCACACACTCTCGAAAAGAAGGGACTGATTTTCTGTGTACCGACCAAGCGAACCAATTGAAGTGAAGAAGAAATAATAATGATAATTAAGAAAACATATGACACAAATGAAGATTTAAGATAGTCAACAAAATTCCAAAAGAATGTAAGGACAACTTACCTAATATATTTAGAAACGATATGATGTAAGATAAAACGACAAAACGCCAAGAGAATGTAAGAACGACTTACATAAGATATGTAGAAATAATAGGAGTTAAGACAATTAAGAGAGTAGAAAACGTGCTAAAACAACTAACTGAAATTGTAAGGAAAATAGAGTATCAGGAGGATATAATCAAATAATATAATGCAAGGTATCAACAGAATTAACAAAAAGAACGTAAGAGCAGCTTACATAATTTATTTATAAATAACATGATTTAGAATGGAATAATAGAAAAAATAATATTTTAATGGGAACAACGAGAAAAAAAAAACAATTAATGGTGATCTGCAAAGACAAGACTGTAAAATAAGGACAATGAATAATTCAATGACTATAATTACAATGAAACTGAAGAATGAGATAATAATTAATAAAGCTACAATTTAGAATTTCTTGGAGTTGGAAAAAAAAGGAAAAAATGATACGAAGAACATCTGTCACAAGAAGGAAAGTCAAAAGGATTTACAAATAATGCCTGTCAATAACGTTATCTGAAAATAGCTACAGAAAGTAGGAAGGAATCAAGAAGAAAAGAGAAGTATATAATCAAATGGAAACAGCTACAGTGTGAATAATCCCAAGAGTGTTTTTTATCAGTCGCCAATCGACTACTTGTAAGTTTTTTATATATAATGAATTGTCTGAAGAAATGTTCCAGCAGTCATTGTCCTGAGCAGACGATACATCCCTCTGGTCTCAGAAGGTGTAAGGATGGACAGTGGAATAATGGACCCAAAAGTGGCCACCCAAACTGAACCACCGTACAGGTTAGGGAAATTAAATATTTAAGGGATGACAAACCAGCTAAGAAGATATTATATCAGATTCCAGAATTATGAAGGAAGAAAATAGAAGGAATATAGCAGACAGACGCTCAATTGAGCAAAGACAGGTATAGAAGTAGATCGAGATATGAGAGCGTTAGAGCAAGTTTTTATTGACTATTGTAATCAGTCCGTACCAAATGATGTTCAACAAGCCACCTCCCCGACAAATAACGGAAATAATAAATTTTCCAGAAATGCCGAGTGAAGGAGTAGATTTAACCCGAGTGTACAACCGGATATTACATAAAATAGAATTATGGAAGAGAAGACGGGACAAAAGGGGAACACCCGAAATCAAGTTTGAGGTTGGAGAGAAAGTGTTAATCAGAAATAGACAGCAGCCGAGCGGGGCAGAAGGCATAATGAAGAAGTTGCTGCTATTATATCATGGACTGTTCCAAATAAGCAAAAACAATAACAACAATACCTACGTGCTCGTGAACCCAAATACCAAGAAGATAAAAGGGACATATAACGTCATGGAAATGAAAAAATACTATGAATAAAGAAGGAGCAGTCAAGGGAACAGCTTATTTTCCCTAAACCCCAGTTTTGTAAAAATAACCATGTCTTGGAGGGGAGCATATGTAATGTGACATAATGGGAGCCCCAAATAAATAACCAAAAGAATCCCAAATGGTAAAAAGTCAGAATAACTAGACTCAAATATTTAACCATGTAAAATAAAAGTACAACACAAAAGTGTAATAAATAGAAACCATGTACTGTAGATAATAAGACAGAACTTGTGAAAGGTGTATAAGTGAAAAGTGAAAAAAAGTGGAAAACGAGGATGATCATTAATCACGCAGATAAGACTGTAAGGATCAATGATCCCTCCAATTATCTTAAGTGTAAGAAACCAAATAGGTCGATACGAGAGAAACAACTTGTGAAGACATTATAAAGTAACAGACATACTAAATGTCAGAGTGAAAACAAACAATTGTAGTAGTGTAGTATTAGTTATTGGAAGTTTTGTAGTTATTTAACCCATGTTGTTGGTTTTTAAAGAGAAGGCATTAGCATTGCTTACCTATGTTTATTTTCTTTTATTTAGCCGAATGCCAATAATTTTTTATCATTCCTGAATCACTTCTAAAAGATTAGAAGAAGTCTATTAAGCCTATAGGCAAAATAGAAAGTATATATTACAACATAATACCAAAAGATACCTAAATAGAGGCCCATATAAACAATATATTAATGGTCCACTAGTAAAGTTTAATAGTATGGGAATGGAATTGGTATTATGGTAAACTAAATAATTTATGTTATTGTTTGTTCGTAAATGAATGTAATCTTGGCCATGAAGGAAACATTTTAAGTTAGTATGTTAAGAGATTTTATGTTAATTTATAAATATTGTTAGAATATGTTAAGGGTCAAAGGTCATGCAATAAGCTGTAAACAAATGTAATCAGGCAAAAGGGTTCAAAAAAAAAACAATTAATAATTAATGTGAATTAGAACATGATACTGAAATCAAATTTAAGGCCTAGGCCAAACATGTAATATAAAGTAAGATAATGTCAGAAATGATTAAGTTACCAAATCAATATAAGAAAAATATATAAAAAACGGACCAAGATTTCAGTAAGAGACAAGTTTTAGAATAATTTTGAATCAAATTAAATTAGTCCAACAAAAATTTAAGTATTGTATAATAAAAGTTAGGGCAGTACTATGGTCCAGATTTAGAATTCTTATAAAGGTATAAAAACGCCTAATATAAAGTCAACCCATATAAAATTATATATCAAAATGTAGATCTTTGTAATAGGAACAAAACTATGTAAATTAATTTTAATTTAAACAAAAGGTAACAAAGGAGTTTTTTGACAGAAAGGCAAGGATATGATTTTCGGTACTATATGCCGCTTGACCTCAAGTTCGTGCAAACTGACCAATCAAAAACAGAGTTTACTGGTCAAAAGACCGTTACTAAGACGAGAAGAATATTGTATTGTATTGTTGAATGCCAGATAGAAAGGGTCAAAAAGCCGTATAGCTGACGCTTAGAGTGAAGATAAAAAAATCAAACTTACACTAAAATAATGACCTAAACAAAGCCACAGAAGAGGAGAACATACCAAAAAACGTATAGAGAAAAATAAAAGAGCTACCACTAACCGTTGGAAGCTTAAATCTACACCAACATCAAAAATCCGAGAGAGCTGCATTATACAAGTGACATAAATATGATTCCAAAGTAATTTCGTAACAACACTACACATAGATCAACTTCACTACACTATATAAACTATCTACAGTGATAATTGGAATAACCACTGAACATTAATACGGTGGTTAACAATAATAACATTTTATTTAAACAAAAAACACAGGAAGCACATTTCGTTTGGTTAACTGACCAGGACGGCCATCTTGTTTAGCAATTATTTGCCAGTGCAGACCTAGTGTCGTTGACACAATTAGTTAAAAACATAACATTCATACTTGTTAACACTAATAATTAAGATTTATTATTTTAAGGTATTTGTAATGTGTTGTACGCCTTTTTAAAAACATTTCTGACTTCTTAACAGACCAAAGAACCCAAGCCCTGAGATTATAAAATTTACATTATAATTATTTGCAATTCGTTGAAGGTCGAATTCGAATAACGAATCGATAAGAAACTGTTAAGTTTGATCCAAGACCGAACCATTTACTTTTGTTTAACCAAATAAGCTGAAAAAATAAAAAATCAATAATTACCAGTAGCCGAGTTATCATTTCATACTTGCAAATAGGATAAGAGTTTTTCACAGGTATTAGTGGGAGCGAGCAGGTACGTAGGCGAATATAGCCTCACCGACGACTAGAAATAAAATAACGTACAACTGCCAGAATACGGTTAGAGCTGATCGCCGAGTTAACCAGAAGTGCGGGAAAATTCAAAAAGCACTAGCCCACAAATACAATCTCTCTCACCCTACCATTACATCACATTATATTACAGAGTGACACTACCAACGTGTGACTTTAACAGTACGATACGAGTAAAATATTACAAGGTGACGCCTACAACACTGGGGCATAACTAAAGAACCAGGAAACGACTCAAATAAAATAATACAAGGTGGCGACCAACCAGTGAGGCTGAATTTAGGTAAAATTACGGACTGTAGTACCGCTATTGAAAATACAGTCAACCTAATTATAGTAGGCGGCTGTTATAAGTTCAGAAATGCATACAAGAGGGGTTTCAAAGAAGATGGCGAAAGACCAGGAGACGGAAGAAGGTAGGAAAGAACAAGAAACAGAAGCAGTCACAGACATTGAGATGGAACAACAGGCGGGCGATAAAGAAGAGGCCAGAGGAGACCCAAATTTACTGAAATTCATGGAACAAATGAACGAAAATTTTAAACGAATGGAGGAAAGTAATAAACAAATGAAGGAAAAAATTAATGACAATTTTAAGAAACAGGAGGAAAAAATAACCGAACAAAATAAACAAATGCATGAGAAATTTGATAGGAATGAAGAGAACTTGATGAAACAGATAAATGAGAAAATAGACAGTACAAATGAAAGTACTAAAGAAAATTTTAGACAAATAAACGAAAAAATAGATAGTACTAAAGAAAGTACTAATGAGAGTTTAAGACAGATCAAGGAAGATAATAGACAAATGAACGAGAATTTGGAAAATAAAATTGAGAAAATCAATGAAATGATAGACAGTACCAATGAAAGTATTAAGAGAGAATTAAGAGAAATTCTCAATGAGAAGATTGAAGACGTCAGAAAGACACTTAGCCAAAGGATGGAAGTACACAAGTATGAAAACTTGGAACAACAAAATCTGTCAATAAATGATAGAAGTAAAACGAAGGTAGAAGAAATACCAAACAATAACAATATGGAACAATTAAATCCGGAAATTGAAGAAGATAGTAGGAAGGGAATAGAAAATAAAGAAGAAACAAGTACAATGTTCTCTGAAAATAAAAATAACAAGAACGAAGACAATAGTAAAAACAGAGAAACCAACACTAAATGTGTAAAGAACCAAATAATTAAGAAAACGGAAGCGGGAAGAATGATACGTCCCAAGAAACTAAAAAATACACGGGAAATATTAGAGATGATTAAAGGTGGATTAATTAATGTATTTAACCTTCCAATTAATGAACAAAAGGGGTTAATTAAGTTTAAAAATTATAGAAAAAACTTAATAAACATGTCAAAAGAAAACCACCATAAAGGAATGAATAAAAACTTAAACAAGGCTAGACCTCAATTAAATATGATGACGATTGAAGAGTATCAGACAATATCAGTCATATCTTCAATACGGAATGTACCATTAAAATATTTGGTAAATAATCCAGAAGTAAAAGGGATTGGAAGAGTATTAAATATGAGTGACTATGTTATGTTAGAAGAGTTACCATACCTATTAGTTAAAAAGGAATTAACTATGACGGGAGACCGTGACTTAAATGAAGGTTTCGTAGCAGCCAAGTGGGAGAGCTGGATGATAAAGAGATTATCAAGAACCGAAATCATTATGGACACTGCAGTAATCCGGACAACAAGGGTCAATGAAGTGCTGGACCACGGATAAACTAAATACCACACACTCTCGAAAAGAAGGGACTGATTTTCTGTGTACCGACCAAGCGAACCAATTGAAATGAAGAAGAAATAATAATGATAATTAAGAAAACATATGACACAAATGAAGATTTAAGATAGTCAACAAAATTCCAAAAGAATGTAAGGACAACTTACCTAATATATTTAGAAACGATATGATGTAAGATAAAACGACAAAACGCCAAGAGAATGTAAGAACGACTTACATAAGATATGTAGAAATAATAGGAGTTAAGACAATTAAGAGAGTAGAAAACGTGCTAAAACAACTAACTGAAATTGTAAGGAAAATAGAGTATCAGGAGGATATAATCAAATAATATAATGCAAGGTATCAACAGAATTAACAAAAAGAACGTAAGAGCAGCTTACATAATTTATTTATAAATAACATGATTTAGAATGGAATAATAGAAAAAATAATATTTTAATGGGAACAACGAGAAAAAAAACAATTAATGGTGATGTGCAAAGACAAGACTGTAAAATAAGGACAATGAATAATTCAATGACTATAATTACAATGAAACTGAAGAATGAGATAATAATTAATAAAGCTACAATTTAGAATTTCTTGGAGTTGGAAAAAAAAGGAAAAAATGATACGAAGAACATCTGTCACAAGAAGGAAAGTCAAAAGGATTTACAAATAATGCCTGTCAATAACGTTATCTGAAAATAGCTACAGAAAATAGGAAGGAATCAAGAAGAAAAGAGAAGTATATAATCAAATGGAAACAGCTACAGTGTGAATAATCCCAAGAGTGTTTTTTATCAGTCGCCAATCGACTACTTGTAAGTTTTTTATATATAATGAATTGTCTGAAGAAATGTTCCAGCAGTCATTGTCCTGAGCAGACGATACATCCCTCTGGTCTCAGAAGGTGTAAGGATGGACAGTGGAGTAATGGACCCAAAAGTGGCCACCCAAACTGAACCACCATACAGGTTAGGGAAATTAAATATTTAAGGGATGACAAACCAGCTAAGAAGATATTATATCAGATTCCAGAATTATGAAGGAAGAAAATAGAAGGAATATAGCAGACAGACGCTCAATTGAGCAAAGACAGGTATAGAAGTAGATCGAGATATGAGAGCGTTAGAGCAAGTTTTTATTGACTATTGTAATCAGTCCGTACCAAATGATGTTCAACAAGCCACCTCCCCGACAAATAACGGAAATAATAAATTTTCCAGAAATGCCGAGTGAAGGAGTAGATTTAACCCGAGTGTACAACCGGATATTACATAAAATAGAATTATGGAAGAGAAGACGGGACAAAAGGGGAACACCCGAAATCAAGTTTGAGGTTGGAGAGAAAGTGTTAATCAGAAATAGACAGCAGCCGAGCGGGGCAGAAGGCATAATGAAGAAGTTGCTGCTATTATATCATGGACTGTTCCAAATAAGCAAAAACAATAACAACAATACCTACGTGCTCGTGAACCCAAATACCAAGAAGATAAAAGGGACATATAACGTCATGGAAATGAAAAAATACTATGAATAAAGAAGGAGCAGTCAAGGGAACAGCTTATTTTCCCTAAACCCCAGTTTTGTAAAAATAACCATGTCTTGGAGGGGAGCATATGTAATGTGACATAATGGGAGCCCCAAATAAATAACCAAAAGAATCCCAAATGGTAAAAAGTCAGAATAACTAGACTCAAATATTTAACCATGTAAAATAAAAGTACAACACAAAAGTGTAATAAATAGAAACCATGTACTGTAGATAATAAGACAGAACTTGTGAAAGGTGTATAAGTGAAAAGTGAAAAAAAGTGGAAAACGAGGATGATCATTAATCACGCAGATAAGACTGTAAGGATCAATGATCCCTCCAATTATCTTAAGTGTAAGAAACCAAATAGGTCGATACGAGAGAAACAACTTGTGAAGACATTATAAAGTAACAGACATACTAAATGTCAGAGTGAAAACAAACAATTGTAGTAGTGTAGTATTAGTTATTGGAAGTTTTGTAGTTATTTAACCCATGTTGTTGGTTTTTAAAGAGAAGGCATTAGCATTGCTTACCTATGTTTATTTTCTTTTATTTAGCCGAATGCCAATAATTTTTTATCATTCCTGAATCACTTCTAAAAGATTAGAAGAAGTCTATTAAGCCTATAGGCAAAATAGAAAGTATATATTACAACATAATACCAAAAGATACCTAAATAGAGGCCCATATAAACAATATATTAATGGTCCACTAGTAAAGTTTAATAGTATGGGAATGGAATTGGTATTATGGTAAACTAAATAATTTATGTTATTGTTTGTTCGTAAATGAATGTAATCTTGGCCATGAAGGAAACATTTTAAGTTAGTATGTTAAGAGATTTTATGTTAATTTATAAATATTGTTAGAATATGTTAAGGGTCAAAGGTCATGCAATAAGCTGTAAACAAATGTAATCAGGCAAAAGGGTTCAAAAAAAAAACAATTAATAATTAATGTGAATTAGAACATGATACTGAAATCAAATTTAAGGCCTAGGCCAAACATGTAATATAAAGTAAGATAATGTCAGAAATGATTAAGTTACCAAATCAATATAAGAAAAATATATAAAAAACGGACCAAGATTTCAGTAAGAGACAAGTTTTAGAATAATTTTGAATCAAATTAAATTAGTCCAACAAAAATTTAAGTATTGTATAATAAAAGTTAGGGCAGTACTATGGTCCAGATTTAGAATTCTTATAAAGGTATAAAAACGCCTAATATAAAGTCAACCCATATAAAATTATATATCAAAATGTAGATCTTTGTAATAGGAACAAAACTATGTAAATTAATTTTAATTTAAACAAAAGGTAACAAAGGAGTATTTTTTGACAGAAAGGCAAGGATATGATTTTCGGTACTATATGCCGCTTGACCTCAAGTTCGTGCAAACTGACCAATCAAAAACAGAGTTTACTGGTCAAAAGACCGTTACTAAGACGAGAAGAATATTGTATTGTATTGTTGAATGCCAGATAGAAAGGGTCAAAAAGCCGTATAGCTGACGCTTAGAGTGAAGATAAAAAAATCAAACTTACACTAAAATAATGACCTAAACAAAGCCACAGAAGAGGAGAACATACCAAAAAACGTATAGGGAAAAATAAAAGAGCTACCACTAACCGTTGGAAGCTTAAATCTACACCAACATCAAAAATCCGAGAGAGCTGCATTATACAAGTGACATAAATATGATTCCAAAGTAATTTCGTAACAACACTACACATAGATCAACTTCACTACACTATATAAACTATCTACAGTGATAATTGGAATAACCACTGAACATTAATACGGTGGTTAACAATAATAACATTTTATTTAAACAAAAAACACAGGAAGCACATTTCGTTTGGTTAACTGACCAGGACGGCCATCTTGTTTAGCAATTATTTGCCAGTGCAGACCTAGTGTCGTTGACACAATTAGTTAAAAACATAACATTCATACTTGTTAACACTAATAATTAAGATTTATTATTTTAAGGTATTTGTAATGTGTTGTACGCCTTTTTAAAAACATTTCTGATTTCTTAACAGACCAAAGAACCCAAGCCCTGAGATTATAAAATTTACATTATAATTATTTGCAATTCGTTGAAGGTCGAATTCGAATAACGAATCGATAAGAAACTGTTAAGGTTGATCCAAGACCGAACCATTTACTTTTGTTTAACCAAATAAGCTGAAAAAATAAAAAATCAATAATTACCAGTAGCCGAGTTATCATTTCATACTTGCAAATAGGATAAGAGTTTTTCACAGGTATTAGTGGGAGCGAGCAGGTACGTAGGCGAATATAGCCTCACCGACGACTAGAAATAAAATAACGTACAACTGCCAGAATACGGTTAGAGCTGATCGCCGAGTTAACCAGAAGTGCGGGAAAATTTAAAGCACTAGCCCACAAATACAATATCTCTCACCCTACTATTACATCACATTATATTACAGAGTGACACTACCAACGTGTGACTTTAACAGTACGATACGAGTAAAATATTACAAGGTGACGCCTACAACACTGGGGCATAACTAAAGAACCAGGAAACGACTCAAATAAAATAATACAAGGTGGTGACCAACCAGTGAGGCTGAATTTAGGTAAAATTACGGACTGTAGTACCGCTATTGAAAATACAGTCAACCTAATTATAGTAGGCGGCTGTTATAAGTTCAGAAATGCATACAAGAGGGGTTTCAAAGAAGATGGCGAAAGACCAGGAGACGGAAGAAGGTAGGAAAGAACAAGAAACAGAAGCAGTCACAGACATTGAGATGGAACAACAGGCGGGCGATAAAGAAGAGGCCAGAGGAGACCCAAATTTACTGAAATTCATGGAACAAATGAACGAAAATTTTAAACGAATGGAGGAAAGTAATAAACAAATGAAGGAAGAAATTAATGACAATTTTAAGAAACAGGAGGAAAAAATAACCGAACAAAATAAACAAATGCATGAGAAATTTGATAGGAATGAAGAGAACTTGATGAAACAGATAAATGAGAAAATAGACAGTACAAATGAAAGTACTAAAGAAAATTTTAGACAAATAAACGAAAAAATAGATAGTACTAAAGAAAGTACTAATGAGAGTTTAAGACAGATCAAGGAAGATAATAGACAAATGAACGAGAATTTGGAAAATAAAATTGAGAAAATCAATGAAATAATAGACAGTACCAATGAAAGTATTAAGAGAGAATTAAGAGAAATTCTCAATGAGAAGATTGAAGACGTCAGAAAGACACTTAGCCAAAGGATGGAAGTACACAAGTATGAAAACTTGGAACAACAAAATCTGTCAATAAATGATAGAAGTAAAACGAAGGTAGAAGAAATACCAAACAATAACAATATGGAACAATTAAATCCGGAAATTGAAGAAGATAGTAGGAAGGGAATAGAAAATAAAGAAGAAACAAGTACAATGTTCTCTGAAAATAAAAATAACAAGAACGAAGACAATAGTAAAAACAGAGAAACCAACACTAAATGTGTAAAGAACCAAATAATTAAGAAAACGGAAGCGGGAAGAATGATACGTCCCAAGAAACTAAAAAATACACGGGAAATATTAGAGATGATTAAAGGTGGATTAATTAATGTATTTAACCTTCCAATTAATGAACAAAAGGGGTTAATTAAGTTTAAAAATTATAGAAAAAACTTAATAAACATGTCAAAAGAAAACCACCATAAAGGAATGAATAAAAACTTAAACAAGGGTAGACCTCAATTAAATATGATGACGATTGAAGAGTATCAGACAATATCAGTCATATCTTCAATACGGAATGTACCATTAAAATATTTGGTAAATAATCCAGAAGTAAAAGGGATTGGAAGAGTATTAAATATGAGTGACTATGTTATGTTAGAAGAGTTACCATACCTATTAGTTAAAAAGGAATTAACTATGACGGGAGACCGTGACTTAAATGAAGGTTTCGTAGCAGCCAAGTGGGAGAGCTGGATGATAAAGAGATTATCAAGAACCGAAATCATTATGGACACTGCAGTAATCCGGACAACAAGGGTCAATGAAGTGCTGGACCACGGATAAACTAAATACCACACACTCTCGAAAAGAAGGGACTGATTTTCTGTGTACCGACCAAGCGAACCAATTGAAATGAAGAAGAAATAATAATGATAATTAAGAAAACATATGACACAAATGAAGATTTAAGATAGTCAACAAAATTCCAAAAGAATGTAAGGACAACTTACCTAATATATTTAGAAACGATATGATGTAAGATAAAACGACAAAACGCCAAGAGAATGTAAGAACGACTTACATAAGATATGTAGAAATAATAGGAGTTAAGACAATTAAGAGAGTAGAAAACGTGCTAAAACAACTAACTGAAATTGTAAGGAAAATAGAGTATCAGGAGGATATAATCAAATAATATAATGCAAGGTATCAACAGAATTAACAAAAAGAACGTAAGAGCAGCTTACATAATTTATTTATAAATAACATGATTTAGAATGGAATAATAGAAAAAATAATATTTTAATGGGAACAACGAGAAAAAAAACAATTAATGGTGATGTGCAAAGACAAGACTGTAAAATAAGGACAATGAATAATTCAATGACTATAATTACAATGAAACTGAAGAATGAGATAATAATTAATAAAGCTACAATTTAGAATTTCTTGGAGTTGGAAAAAAAAGGAAAAAATGATACGAAGAACATCTGTCACAAGAAGGAAAGTCAAAAGGATTTACAAATAATGCCTGTCAATAACGTTATCTGAAAATAGCTACAGAAAATAGGAAGGAATCAAGAAGAAAAGAGAAGTATATAATCAAATGGAAACAGCTACAGTGTGAATAATCCCAAGAGTGTTTTTTATCAGTCGCCAATCGACTACTTGTAAGTTTTTTATATATAATGAATTGTCTGAAGAAATGTTCCAGCAGTCATTGTCCTGAGCAGACGATACATCCCTCTGGTCTCAGAAGGTGTAAGGATGGACAGTGGAGTAATGGACCCAAAAGTGGCCACCCAAACTGAACCACCGTACAGGTTA